>VWYH01008702.1:305833-351353 GCA_013399365.1 Pampusana beccarii | reverse complement strand
TTTTTTTTTTTTTCCCTTCCTCGAAGGACGTTGCTTGCATCTCACCTATCCTCCCCTTTTCCTCCTGGCTGGGAGGCTTTGATACTGTGGCCAGGTCTGCTTCCAATCGCCCCCCCCCTCCCCTTCGTTTTTCCTGGTTTTAATGGCTGGATTGTGGCAGCAGCTCGCTGCTGCAGGTTGTTGAGGAACTGATGGGGACTTGCATCTTTTTTTCCGGAGGTGACTAAAGGACTAAAGGTAACTAACCCAACGGATGGATGGATGCTCACAAACCCTTACCTACCCGTCAGTCACACCCTTGCCTGGTTGCACTGGGCTGGAGGGTGCTGGGTGCACGCTTGGATTGAATTATTTTCATAATAAGGATAGTTTTTATCTTCAGGGGGGCTGGATCCTCCAGGTAACACGGGAGAGTCTCTGGGACTGCATGCCGGGGTTGGGGGGGACAGTGGGAACAGGGGGATGCTGTTAGTTGAGAAATGCCTGGTAGGCTCCAGCCAGCTTTGGCCATGGACAACCAGGGTGGTGAAGGCAGCGGGTGGATAGAGCAGACCTGGTAGGTTTTGTTCTTGCTCTCCTTTCTGTTTTTCATTGGAAGGCTGGTGGGTTTGCTGGTGTTACCCTAAGAAATTTCCGAGTTTCATATATACCTCCACCCCCTGGCTTTGTGGATCTGTGTTTCTTTTGAATTGCTGAAGGCTGCCTCAAGAAACAGCCACTTTCCTGGATGGCAGGAGCGTGGGTAGGGGACATGGGTGGGGATGTTGCCGATTTGGGGGGGTTGTGCTGGGGGCCACATGTGCGTGGCTGTGGGATGGTAGGGTAGGGGTCTGCATCCAGGTTACAGGTAGGCGCGAGCTTCTGTTTGCCTTGCAGTGGGAGAGGGAAATGTATGGTCCAGGTAGATGCATTGCTAAAGATATGAGCTTCCCACCTCCTGCCTGGCAGATCGTGCTTGCCCGCTGTAACAGCATAGGGCTGGTGTTAGGGGGATTTTTGAGGAAGAGGGGCTGATATGTATGTCTAGAGGAAAAAGATTGCGTCCCCCCACCCCTCTGCTTTTTTGAGCTCTTGGTTTATTTGCTTGCTTAATTACTTATTTGCTTTTTCCCCTCGCAATCATCTTTTGACTGTTTAAGTTGGAAATATGGTTGCAAGGCTGTTGCTCACTCCCTGCTGTGAGCCAGAGAGCAGCCCTTCATGGTTTCCCAGTCTGAGGAGCCTACCTCCAGCTGGTGCCTGTTATCGCTAAAGAAGATGTGGGTACAGTGCCCCAGCAATCTGGCCTGGGTACCCAGGGGGATTGCCTTCAAGGGCTGAGTCTGATTATTGCTGTGTCCGGAGTTGTTGATACGTTGATATGTTTAAACATAGTCCCCTCAGTGCATTTATTTATTTTTAATTTTTTTTTTTCCCTAAAGATAAGCAGATGTTTGGTTTCACAGGACGGATGGAGAGGTAGAAAGGAGCCTCTGTTTCTCTCCCTTTCCTGATAGGTGTGTGATGCCTGTCTGCGGTAGTTAAAACAACTTGCATAGGGCCAAAAGCTATGGATTGTTGTCTGCTTGTCACTGTAGCATTCATGGCTTTAGCCAAAACAACCTATGTCTGTTGTATTCTCTTTCCTGTTTAGGTCACTCATTAGAAGGTATTAGCATTTTCCACTCTCCCAGTCGTGGTTCCAGGCAGCTAGCTGCTTAGGAGGAGGCTGAGATGCCAAAAAAAAAAAAGGGTGAAAAATGCCATCTGTGTCTTGATGCAAGGCAGATAGGTAGTCTGTGAGTTGCAGCTTCTTTCTGTATTATAGCACTGATTATACAAGAGCATTGGATCAAGATTTTCAAAGCTGACCAGAAAAAAAAAATATTCTGTGGAGTTAAAAATAAATTCCATTTTCATTGTGGAATGCCGTCTCTTAAAGAGCATGGCCAATGCTGCCTGCTTGGTATTGAGTAGTAGTATGTGCTTTGTAGAGCTCATTTATCATCATTTCCAAGGGTTTGCGATATGAACAGGCTTCTACTGTGTATTCATTAGGAAAAATCCTTCCACTGAGGTTTTTTGTGGGGGTAAGCCAGGTGTTGCAGGTTGAAAGAGGCTGCTGTCAAAAAAGTCTGCAGTTGTCACTTAAGAATACCAGACTGGGAAGAGAGGAAAATTCGTGTGCCCATGCTCATGGTGGGTGGCAAAGTTCAGGTTAGGGCTTCACCACAAAGCTGCTTTTTTTTTTTTTTTTCCTAGAGGTAGAACAAGTTGTCTCAGATGGCAGGAGTTAGTCCCCCTTGTTGTGGTTGAGGCCGCTCCTATTCCAGCTCCTTAGGAGTACCTTTTCCTTGTTTAGGCTTGGTTTACTACCAAGTGACTGTCTTGTTACCTGCTAGCAGAAAATAAGGTGGATACAGATCTCTGGTGGGTCTCTTTCCAAAATAACTGAAGTTTTTATAAAGCTGGTATTGGCCCCTGAGTTCCAGATGATTTTTATTATTCAATAAAATGTGAGTTTTCTCTTTTCTTTTGGGGGCTGTTAGGTGAGGATATATTCAATTATGCATTTAATTCCAGAGCAAGCTCCATGGCAGTGCAGATTGATGACAGTCAAGACACCAAGTCCTGCTTTGACGGGCAGTGATGTTTTAATGGTATTTATTAAGTTGAAGGCTAGCAAGTCCATGCTGGGATGTTTTGCCAGATAAAAGCAGGAGCTGGATTCTTGGTTTCTGGTGGAGCAGCTTGTGTCTCAGCCTCAGAAATTCATCCCCCAGCGCCTGCCAGGTTGGTCCCCCTCCTTCGTTTGCCGCAGCCGGCACTCAGCTGCACGTCCCGCAGGTTGGGATGCTGTGGGGACTGTGTCCTTCCCTGCCAGGGCTGACGTGGCAGAGACGCTTGGCTTGCTTATCCTAGTGTTAATTGCAGAAGAGACTTTGGTTTGTGCTGTGGGAAGAAAAAAAAGAATCGGCCTGCCCACCCATGCCCTTTACGGCTGGGAGGGAAATGCCAGCAGGTTTGTAGGTGATGATGCAGGCGTGTGCATCCAGCCAGCCCAGCATCACAGGCCTGCTGTGAAAACAAATAAATAAAGATTTAGAGGCAAGAATTATCTGCCAGGACTGAAGAGGAATATACATGACCTTTAGCCTTGGTCAACACATCATTTGGAGAGCTCGGTGCTGCCGGCGGGGTTTTTTCACATTCAGAGCATGAGCATATGCATCATCAACACAAGTAAATGAGATGCACACGGGAGAGTGAAGTCTTTGTAAATGGAGTTGTCCTGGGAACGGTTGATTTATTATTACAGATTTTAATACTAATAGTGTTGGGACTGGTGTAGATTGACTAGTAAACTATTTTGTGTGAGATGCAGTATAAAGGATGGGCTGAAGATTGATGAAAGAGGTGGAATTCCGGGAGCAAGAATGGATCAGGGGAGAGTTAAAACATGAAGGATGTGCACTAGGCCTGCTTTGCTTTAAATAAGTTTGTTTTGGTTTGGTTTGGTTTTGTTTTTTTTTTTTTTTTTTTGGTATGTGTGCGTGTGGTTTTGTTTGTTTGTTTTTGTTGTTTTTTTTTTTCTAAAATATCTTACTTGGTGATTCTGGAAACAGCCCAGCGCTGTGATTGAAATGATTTTTGATAAAACTTCTTACTCCTTAGACAATTCTTGCGCTTCCCAAGAAAGGTTTGGAAGTACAACTCCAGAATTATTATTTTGGAGTGGTGATGATGGTACTGCTCTGAGAGCTAGGCATCACAATATTAATGGGTTGCTCTGGCAATGCTGAGGGACCAGGACAGCTCTGGAAAATAAACGAGTGTTTTCCTGCCAGTTTTGATGGTGGGCTGCTTTTTGGGGTGGGATGTACTTGGTGAGCGTTGGTTGATGTTTATCATAGTTCATGTGGACTCCCAGTTCTTCCCTGCTGGTCCCTTTCTCATTCAATGGGTACCCTCCTGCTGGGATGTGAATTACTTAGAAATGCACCACATTAAATAATTTTGAATGTACATACATGCTTCAATCTCTACTATATCTATAGGCAATACTTTCAAGTGTCTATACGATGGGGAGCTAGAAAATGTTGTTTCTAACCGTTCCCTCTGCCCTGGGGTATTTGTAGGATTATAACTACCCCAGGCAAGGCGATCTGACATGTTGGCCTCAGACTGTGTCATCTGCTGGGGTCATATCTGCCCTGGCAAACCTTCATCAGGATCCTCACCAGCACTTCATGTCAGGCTCTTTAATCCCTTGCTTGGGACGTGTGTGACTATGTCCTCTTTTTTGTAGGTGCTGAGATTCTCCAGCACTCCCTGATCCCATCATCCCAGCAGAAGCTCCTGGAGCAGGCTGCTGAAGTAGAAGGAGGAGCTTACTTTTATGCATCTGTGTTTAATTCTTGGCCATTTTAATGTCAAGGAAACCACCTCCTACTCAAATCTGTGATGTGATGCTAAGACGTTATCCCACTGCATGTTTTTAGCTTCCAAGTTTGCAGTGTAATGCTTGCTTTATGTTCCTCATGAGATAATCTCTACAGTGAGGTCTGAAATACACATATCTCCTGAGTGTGAGCTCAGCATTAATTTTTGAGACAACTTCTCTAAAGATCTGTTGACTATATAACTTCAGCAGCCTTTTCAGAGAGCTTTCTGATATTGCCCATAAGGCAGATGTGTTTATCAAGTCATTGCACCAAGCATCTGTAGCTGTAGCAAGGTAGCTGGTCTTTTCAGACAATAAAAACTTCATTTTAATCATGTTCTGGACCACTGCTTTGCTTACTAAGCAGTGTTCAGCATGTTTGGGTTTTTTTCTCTGGCCTGTCTGAAACCTGTTTTCCTCTGGCAGAGAAATGAGAACTAAAATATTTTTAAGTGATTTTTTTCTTTTTTTCTCCTTTTTTGCTTGCTCTTTAAGCCTTTCATCTCTACTTCTTGAGCCCCACTCCCATCCAAGAGAGGTATTGCTGTATCTGTGATAGGGTTCCTGTTGGAATTGATGGAGTGCTTCCATTGGCTTCCCCATGACAGAGGGAATGCTCAAGAATCTTGGATGTGGTATCTTTTCAAAAGATGCTCCAGAATCTCAGATGTGGTGTCTTTTTGAAAACATTTCCCTGCTTTCAGCATCATGTTTCTACTAATTGTGTTGTAATGCCTTTGCCAGAGGTGCCATTTCAGGCTGAACAAAGCTGTGTATGCAGGTGAAGACCTGAAATCTCTGCATGCTTCTAAAATCTGCTTATGAAAATAGTAAAAAATTAAAATTAGGAGACTCTGAGACTTGACATCTTTTGTTTTCAAGGGTGATGAAATAGGTACCATTCTGAGGGAAGCAAAGAAGTGTTTGGAAGCTGTCCTTATTAGGCAATATGAACTTACATACTCTGTAGTAATAAACTTTTACACAGCATCCATTGACATTTGGCTTCATGCTACCAGAATTTTTTTTATTCTTTATTTTTAAAGCGCGTAAGTCCACATCTAAGTAATTACATGGGAATTGTTTCAGTGGTTGTAAACCTGATGCGTCTGTAGCACAACTGCGATTCGTTGCAGTGGATACCTGACAGGGAACAGCTTTGCAATTTTTTGCGCTATGTTTTGAGTAGGTTGGGTCATAGCTTTGCTACTGTTAATTGTAATAGCTTCACTGACTTGATTGCAGTTGCATTGATTTATACCAGGTAAGGTCATTGATTTTGAACTTCGCAAGGGAGCTGTGCATTTCTGAAACTTATAGGGAAATGTCATAAGTACAAAGGATCAATGTGCATGTTTTCTTGCAGCAATGCAAAGTTAAAATGAAGTGAAATAGGACTCTTTGTGCTTTTCTAGAAGTGGTGCTTAAAATGTAATCGTGCATTGCCCTACTATAAAGTTGTGGGCAAAGGTGCCAGTGCTGAACAGTGCTTTTCTGAAAAGAGGTCTGGGCTAAACCTGGCACCAACAACAAGTAGTTCACTTGTAATAGTCATTGTGTACAATCCACCTGAGTTTTTATTATATTATAAGTCCCTTATTTGTTAATGCTTTTAACCTTTCGCACTCCATGGGAACCAAGAACCTGATTACAGAAGTGAGGATGCTGAATAAATGGGTACAGTTTAAAATTAGAAGGATAGGAACATTCTGACTAATGCAGTCTTAGTGCATCCATTTGTTATATGCACACATATATCTATTTAAATTATGTTTTTTTGGGAACAGGCACAGTTTTGATTTTGTTATTAAACTTGAGGAAGTGAAAAAGAGGTATCTAAGAATTGCACTTATGCCTAAAACATACTTACTTGCATCTCTGTGTCTGCATGTGTGCATACATAGGTTTTATTTGTGAAATGTTGGTGCTGATGCATGGAAGTTTTTAAAATTCTGTCACTGGAAAAAATTCCCCTCCCTGTTGATTTTCTGATTCTTTTTGAGTTCTTGAGATGTAGGTGCAGTGATGGACAATAACAAAATACTTGTGTGTGGACCTGCAGTTTTAAAATTTTACTTGAGCTGCTAGGTTAGTAATCCAACTCCAAAGTAAAACAACCACATTTTCAGATATGCTGAGCAACCATGTATTTTATCGGAGCTAGTGCTGGTTGATGATGGTTTGTTGTAGCAGCCTGTTTCCGTTCTGAAGTTGCTGATCCCAAACCTGCCTTAATGTAATTTTCACTGCCCTCAGAGTGCAGAAGAGAAGCAAGAAGTTGTGTTGCAGAAGTGTTGTTTGCATCTTTCTTGGCGATGTTAATATTTTCCTTCAAGCGAGGAGGAGGGTATGTTAGAGAAGCACACGAGCTAACTTTGCACTGAATTAGGTCAGACGAGCCCAGCACCAGGAGCTGTGTAGCTGTTGACTTTCTGTTTTTCTAACGTACTCAGTGTGTTGTGTTGGAGGATGCCAGGAGGAAAAAGCAGCATCACCCCGGTTCTGTTAGATGGGCAGGTTTTGCTGTTCACAAGCCCCGCAGAGGTAGAGTCCTGCCTTGCTGCTCAGCACCATCTCGCAAACCTGGCCTGGGCTTAAGCCCAAGAGAACAGGGGAGGAACCCGAGCCCGGTTTTTGATGTTCTGCATGGGTGGGTACCCTGAATAGTGCAATGCATTCCAGTGACAGCTGACCCCGGAAGGAGATTTTGCAATAGCTTTTTTAACTTCTTTAAATTGTTTTTTTCTTCTTTTATTTTTTCTTTCAATTTTTCGTTTTTTCATTTTCCTCCACTTTTTTTCTCGCTTCCCCCTTCGCTTCCCCCTTCGCTTCCCCCCTATAAAGATTGCTGGAAGAAAGAAAAAAGAAAAGCACCCATCATAGCCATCTCTTTGAATAGGTTTCACCGTTGGAGAGAGTAGAGGAGAGTTTCAGAGATCACGTTAACTCCTTTTCTTTCCCACTACCTTCGCTTGTGTGAGTGACTGACACATCATCATTTTGAAATGGTGCGAATTCCCGTTGCCCACTTCAAAGGGGACAGGTTTTTGTTGTTTCGTTGTTTTTTTTTCTTTTTAGCAAGATGTATGCTGCAGATTTTGTATACAGAAATATCCACCATGTAATGCAAATCCTTGTTTGCCACGTTTGTCTATGCGTTTTTGCGTCTTTTAAATTTTTTTTAATTTTTTTCCTCTCTATCCCCGTTCCTTTTTCCCCCCCCAGGAACAAAAGGCTTTTGGGTTCTGTCCTGAATTACTTTTTACTTGAGGGGTATCTGGCTTATCCAGAGCATCCAGAAAACAGCAGTTCTTTTTTCTAGCCTAACATCAATTGCTATATTGGACACTCCTCAGCCCAGCCTTACTGGAAGTCTGCATGTGATCTAAAGTGTTATTCCTTCAGATTTAGGATATTGCAATCAAGGCCTTTAATCATTTGGAAATGCGGTGTATATATCCTGCCTAGCTTCCAAGGGAAATTACGATGTGACTACAGCACTTGTAACTCCCACAACACAGACTTCTTCAAGAAAATGTCATTTTGGATTATTTTTAATGGATGCAGGTGTGTGGAATGGCTGTGTGTCTTTTTTCCTCTTTTTTTTTTCCTTTTAAAGGAGTCAGTAGTATTATAATCGGTGCTTTCTTTGGTAGCACTCCAAAGTGATGCGTGTCTCCTTGTGTAAAATTCATCCTGATGGGTATTTGAAATACAGTGATTACGCTGCATAGAGTGATAACTCATGACCTTTTAACAAGCGATCCGCAAGTACAATCGTAATGTACTTTATAGATCTCCTGAAGTAGGTCACGAATTGGCAATGAGTCTTTCTAAAGTTTGTGTGATGCTGTTAGATGGGAGTAGGGAGTGCTTCTCCCTCTAATATTGCTCATTTTCCAAAGGAAGGCTAAAATATGACAAGGGAATTATTACACCTGTGCAGGTATCCTTGATTTGATGAGAAATAGAGATGCACATCACTGAGGGTATTCACACCTTAGCAGCTCTGTCTTTTAGTGGGGCCAAGACATTGGGTGAAACTCATGGGGACCTGTAGAAAGATGTTGACCTGTAGACTCAAGTAGTTGTTTATGCCAACCTAAGCTAAGAAGTTGTGATTTTCCCATTCTAGTGGAGAATCTGGACCTCTGCAATGTCTGCAGAAGTGTTTATGGAGATGTTTGCAGCAGGGAGAAAGGATGCGGTGGGGGAATATATCTAAGAGCTGCCTTGCTGCGGGTCTCCTGCAGCTTTGGGAGCAAGCAGATGGGGGGTTGTCTTCTCCAATGCCTTTCCACTCAATCACTCTCTCGTCCTGTGCAAGCAAAGGGCAGCACAGCATAACCCGTGGGGCAGCCTGTAAGGATGAGGATGCCAGCTTTTGTCTGACCCTTTTCAAGCTGCAGGCTTGAGCACAGCGAGGGTCTGGAGTTCCTCCCAAGTTCTTGTAATTTGGAGGCAAAGGCTATTCTAGCAGTAGTCGTCGTGGTCAAGCTGGAGGCTCAAATAAATAAGTAAATAGCTAAGGTAATAAATAGGCAAGTTTAGTGATGAGTACTGTGGAAATCTGGTCGGTAGTAATATAGATATATTGTGCAGTTGTAGTAATGTAATGCTGTTTCTTGAGCTAGTTTCTGCTCTTATTACTACAATAAAATAAATGGCAAAGTATATGTTGACCCAGGAGTGCCAAGTCCACTCCTCATTCCTAACTCAAATAACTCCACTGAGCTGCAGTAGGAGCCCTAGTCAAACGCCGAGCAGATAATCATGTTTTCATTTTTTTTCCCTGTAAGTCAGTTTTCCTTTTTTTTTCCTGTAAATCAGTTTTCCTTTTATACCACAGCCATTCATGTGGGTGGTTCCTTGCTGACCACAAAAGCTGTGGGTTTTGTTGTCTTTCATTTACTTTCTCTATTGAATTAGCAGAGTTATGCGGTTTTGTCTGTCACACTTGGGTGGGATACTGCAATGATTTAATTTAAAATGAAAGAGAGATGTCTCAATTTTAGGGAAAACCATGGCTAAGTGGTGAGAGTAAGCACGTCTAGCCTTCACCAGAAACCCTAATTAGAAGAAATCCCATGTACAGTTGACCTTGACTATTGAGACAACCCTCTAAGAAGAAATAGCACTAAACATTAGTATGCTGCCAGCACTGCACTTTTATTATTTGATGTTATTAAGCAAACTCGGTGTGTATTTCTTTTTTGAAGCGTTTGATTAAATGTGTGATCTTATCTTGGTGAAATGGCCCGCTGGGCTGCAGACAGTGGTGTTCAGAAATGAAATTTGTTTAGGGCCTCTGAACAGACATTTATTCAATGAGACCTTTCTTGAATAATAGATGTGACAGAGAGATAGCTGTGCAATGTGTTTCGGGGTTTGGGTTGTTGGGTGTTTTTTTTTTTTTTTGGTGTAGGGAGTTGCAATGTGATTGGAGGGAGAAGATAACACAAGTGCAGAGGACTGAGAACAGGATGTATATGTAGGGAAATTATCATATGTTGCAGAATCAGGCCATGGTTCAGCCAAGAGTGATGATTGGGCCAAGCTTTGCGTGCTTTGGGACCTCCCTGTTGGCATAGTGTTTGGCATATCAAGTGATGCATGCACACATCTAGCTCTGTATGATAATCTTATCCTTTAGCTAGAGCTTTTTAGATGCTTAGATTTTCTGGAAATGGAAAAAAAAAAAGACCAAAAATCCCAAAGCAACAAATGTATCAGCATGGTAGTTGACTCTTGAGGTCAGTGCTGATGTCCTTAAGCAGTTCTTTGGTTCATAATAGTCCCATCAAACCAGTGGGACTGAGGAAAGGAGGCTGGTCCATGCCTATGGTCCATGCTTCACTGGTCCGTGCTTCACTGCACGACTTTCACCTTTTGTACTGCGTCCAACCATGAGGAAATCTATGACAATAGGTAAATATGCTCATCTTCTTTGTGGTAGGTGTTCTTTTTGGGTTTTTTTTTTTTTTTTTTTTTTTTTTATTTTGGTCATTGGAAGCACAGTGCTTTCTTATTAGGCATAGCCACCCTGGGACCTTCCACCAGGTAAAAATTACCTTAAATGGTGCTTCCAGTTTTGAAGCATTATCAGAGATGCAGTGATATGTATCTGTTTTTCCAGCAAAACAGTTTTCCATACAGCTCACAGGGATAAGATTTCACTGAACATGTGGACTGCACATGATTTTCAGCTGTTCACACATGATTAGATGCCTTGCTTTTCCCAAGGTGAAGCTGAGAAGGAACACTAATACCTGAAAAAGTATTTTCTAGGTTTTTTTTTTTTTTCAGTAGTGGACTTATAAGCATATACTGTGGTGGTATCTGAGGGCGAGAGATGTGGATTTCCTGAGGGGTTTAGTCTTCCCAGGCAAAAGCGACTTTATATATATTTTTTTATATATATATATATATGTATGTGTATATATATATATGTATATATATATATATGAAGTTTGCCTTTGAATGGAAGGAGTCCCAGAGTGCCTCTGCTGTAAAACCACATTTTGATCAATTCCCACATGTCCTGGTGCTCCCTTGTATTGTGCAGCAGCTGTCTTCACATCAGGTTAGGTCACAATTAAGTGATTTCTCCTTCTAGAAGTAAACCTGAAGCCTTCTCTTATGTGAGTCAGGAAAAGATGTGAGCTCCATGCCTTAATGATATGCTGAGGTGCCAGCTTATGAGTCTTCTAGCATTTGATGCTCCTGCTGCTCATTTTCCCTCGGCGCTTGGCTGAGCTCAAGGGATAGAATCATAGAATCATTTTGGTTGGAAGAGGCCCTCAAGATCATTGAATCCAACCATAACCCAACACTGGCACTAAACCATGTCCCTAAGAACCTCATCACATCTTTTAAACCCCTCCAGAGTGGTGGAGCCTCTCCACTGCCTGTTCCAGTGCCTGACAACCCTTTCTGGGTATAAATTTGTCCTAATANGATGCAGTGATATGTATCTGTTTTTCCAGCAAAACAGTTTTCCATACAGCTCACAGGGATAAGATTTCACTGAACATGTGGACTGCACATGATTTTCAGCTGTTCACACATGATTAGATGCCTTGCTTTTCCCAAGGTGAAGCTGAGAAGGAACACTAATACCTGAAAAAGTATTTTCTAGGTTTTTTTTTTTTTTCAGTAGTGGACTTATAAGCATATACTGTGGTGGTATCTGAGGGCGAGAGATGTGGATTTCCTGAGGGGTTTAGTCTTCCCAGGCAAAAGCGACTTTATATATATTTTTTTATATATATATATATATGTATGTGTATATATATATATGTATATATATATATATGAAGTTTGCCTTTGAATGGAAGGAGTCCCAGAGTGCCTCTGCTGTAAAACCACATTTTGATCAATTCCCACATGTCCTGGTGCTCCCTTGTATTGTGCAGCAGCTGTCTTCACATCAGGTTAGGTCACAATTAAGTGATTTCTCCTTCTAGAAGTAAACCTGAAGCCTTCTCTTATGTGAGTCAGGAAAAGATGTGAGCTCCATGCCTTAATGATATGCTGAGGTGCCAGCTTATGAGTCTTCTAGCATTTGATGCTCCTGCTGCTCATTTTCCCTCGGCGCTTGGCTGAGCTCAAGGGATAGAATCATAGAATCATTTTGGTTGGAAGAGGCCCTCAAGATCATTGAATCCAACCATAACCCAACACTGGCACTAAACCATGTCCCTAAGAACCTCATCACATCTTTTAAACCCCTCCAGAGTGGTGGAGCCTCTCCACTGCCTGTTCCAGTGCCTGACAACCCTTTCTGGGTATAAATTTGTCCTAATATCCAATCTAAACCTCCCCTGGTGCAACTTGAGGCCGTTTCCTCTCATACTGTCGCTTGTTCCTTGGGAGAAGAGATCAACCCCCCTTCACTCCAACCTCCTTTCACGCAGTTGCAGAGAGCGAGGAGGTCTCCCCTCAGCCTCCTTCTCTCCAGGCTGAACCCCCCAGGTCCCTCAGCCACTCCCTATCACACCTGTACTCCGGCCCCCATGCCAGCTCTGTTTCCTTCTCTGAACTCGCACCAGCATCTCAAGGTCTTTCTTGTTGTGAGGGGCCCAAAACAGACCCCAGGATTCGAGGTTTGGCCTCACCAGTGCCCAGTACAGGGGGATGGTCACTGCCCTGGGCCTGCTGGCCAGGAATAACTTCTGCTTGTGAAGTGATTTGTGTATGTGGTGTATTGAGGAATAACAGCCTGTAAACAAATAGTTGTTTACCGGCATATTTTAGGGGGCTGTTTCATAGATCTGAAGCTGGATATGAGGCATCTTTGTAGCACAGACAGCACAGCCAGAGCCATGGGCCAAAGACCACCAAAAGCCATCCTCCTTAGCGTTGTACGTGGTGTCCCCAGGTCTGGTTACCTGCCATTAAATCACCCCTCTGGGATGGTGGTTGGTAGGGGCAAGGAGAGCCACCTCTATAACCACTTTTTATAACCACTTTGATGGTTTTGTGAGGATGAGGGGCCTGCTTGGCTCTGGCCTGAGCTCAGTGAGGTGCTGAGGTAGGCCATGTCTCGTTCAAGTCCCTGCAGGGAAGCTAGGTTATAATACAGCCTTAAAAAACCCAACCAAGCAACTTTTTTAAGAAAAAAAAAACGGTCCTTTCTGCAGGTGAAACTTGCAAATGAAAGCACAGCCTGCTAGAAAATGTAATGGTCTCCTTATGATCTGCTGAAACTAGAAGTTGGTCAGGAAAATTAAGATGGCGAATTCACTGAACTGAAGTCTTCTTGCCATCTGCTTGTCTGCAGAGGTAACTTGGTCTAAGTAACTCCATACGTGCTGCTTTCTGAGCTGAGTCTGTGGTAATGTTTCTGAACTTGGAACAGTAACTTGATATAATTTTTATTTTCTTTATGTAAATGGAATAGGCCTCTAAAATGAGAAGAAAAATCCAACAGAGAGCAATTTCTGGGATGGCTGTTTAAAAAGGGAAGTAGCATTTTTTGACTAGAATTCTGTTGCTCCTAAAGCTAAGCCAGTGCTTTTAATTAAAAAAATATCACTTGCTGGGCATGCTGGTTGGATTGGTGCATGCTATGAAGGTGCCACTGATGCTTTCCTTCCTGAGAGACCCATGGTGAGGATGTATGGAAGCTGCTCCTCTACCAAGAGGTACTTGATGGTCCCATTTCCGTGTCTGAAAATCACCTCTGTCACTTGAAGACTTAGTGCAGTTGTTTGGACTTCTGGGCTGAAGGTCATGCTTGTGCCAATGCTGATTTTCTTCTCAGTGGTGAAAACTAACATGTACACAGATGTCACCAGGAAGGGAAGGTTCCTCCTTACAACACCAACCTGGGGCTCGAGGGAACCTACCCAGCCAGGTGTCACCAAAACCTCTGAGAAAGGGATAGTGCCCATTCTGGACGCTGCACAAGGTGTCTTGCTGCACTGTATCCTAATCCACTTGGTAACGTTGCTCACTTTCTACTCTTGTTGAATTTTTGCCTAATTTTGCTTAACACACCTAATTTTTGGCATATTAGGGGGGTAAGGGACTAATCACAACCGTGTAGTTGAACTTGTGTGTTTGCAGCAGTAAAGGTTCAGAGGTGGCTTGTGTAATTAAGTTTCCAGCCTCCTTGCTAATTTTCTGCTGATTGAGGATCCCTTTTTACCCTACATAAGTGTCTTCCCTTCCAGCAAAGCAGGGGTTGGTGTCTGGCTACCCCAACCTTTTCCCAGCCTTTTTTTACAGTTTCTCCGCTTCCATTTCCAGGCTCATTATGTCAGGCTTCCAGGGTATGAAAGGATGATCTATGTGTGTCTGCTGATGCTGTTGTAACATAGAGCAATTATTTAAATTAAGCAAGAGGACATCTTTCATCAAAAGGGCGAGATAAAATAATAGCAGGAGCGTCGTTTTGTTTAATGCAGGTCTGTGGTCTCGGTACCCGGATTTCAGCAGCTGGCAAGACACTTCATCATCTGGGAAGACCCCGCTGGGAGCCACAAATTAATCACATTGCCCTATCTTGACGTTGCCTTGTGATGTTTGGGCTGCCGTGTTCAGCTCTGGGTACTGATGCTACATCATGGCAGCAGAGAGAATGATGTGTGCCAACGGAAGGGGATGTGCAGATAGAGCCTTGCTGTTGCCTCCATTTGCTGGCTGCAGTGAGGTTACAAAGGGAAGGGACATTTTTCTTTCCTTTCCCTTTTGTCTTTCCTCACCCTCTCCCTGCCTTGCGTATTGGTTTTTATTTAACTTTTAAAGCTATCAGGCCAATGAAAAAAATGCATTTCCTGTTTTTTCATATTGGTGTGGTTTTCTTGTCCTTGTATCTATACTGTTCTTGTCAGATAAGCATATAGTGAAGAATTAGTTTTTCCTTTTCAGCTGAGAGTAAGCCATCTTTCCCATATTAATTTGGCATTGGCCAATATTCTGAAATCTTTGGAGTGATATGGAAATGTCCCTTAGTTTGTGTGCTTGGACGAAGGCCAGAGGAGATTTTCTTGTGTAGGCTCGCTTTGTTGGTTTTCCTCAAAACCATGTGTTGATTCAGGCCAGTTGCTGCTGATAAAGTCTTTGAATACAGTGTTTGTAGCTAATTAAAAATAGCCACTAATTGAGAGCTGAATGTTGTGGGCTTGAATTTTCCTGCACGTTAGCTCGGATAAGAGTTTTCCTGGACAAGCAAGAACGAATTGGCTTGAAGAGGCTTGCAAAGATCTGCTTCATTCAATTTGGAGACGGCTAGAGTCTCATTTGAAAAGTAATGTAGTGGTGACTCATAATATTGCTAAAATATGTGGCAATTTGAAGCTTCTTTAAAAAGTGCAATATCTTGTCACTTTATTTTACCTATTAGTAGTAACTTACAGGTTGTGACTTGCATATGATTAACAGGTCATTGCCTGCAGGTACCACCAGCAGAAGTATTTGGTTGTACGAGTGTGAGACTGTGTAATCCCCTCGTGCCACATGATCCATCTGCTGAACTTCCTTCAGTCCCCATACTGACCTTTATGGTTTTGTGTCTTTTACTTTTAGACAGCTCTACATATGCCACCAATTGAAAATGATGTTTGAACATGCCAGTGAGGAGTTGCATATATACAGTGACTTCACCAAAATCATGATGTGCCCAAGCCTGTGAATATTGAGAGGTTTTATTTTGTTGCTCTTCCAGAAATAACACCTTTTTGATGTTGGATATGAAAGGAACAAAGATACAAAGCTTTTTAGAATTTGTTACTTTATGTAGAAATGGTGGATGATGCATGGATCCTACTTGTATATATTTTTATATTGACAAACACTTAGCTTTTTGTTACAACTAACCTTGGATCCAGATTGCTTAAGCTTCTGCTGGCTGCTTTTTCACTAGTACGGTGTTCTTGCAAGTTTACCTTTTTCACTTCTTCCTGCAATTACTGAACAAGATGATTTAATCCTGTCAAATATCTAGAAAAGCATCCTAGTGAGCAGCCTGCCAGCTCTCCTGGTACCTGCATGCTCGCTGCCTTGGGCTGAGATGCTGCTGTAGCTGGAGAGTAGGGCTTTTAGTGGTGTTTGGGGTTTTTTTTTGTTTGTTTGTTGGTTTGGTTTGTGTTTTTTTTTGTGTGTGTGTTTTTTGTTTTGTTTTCTTCTAAAAGAGAAGGATGAGGTAGGTTTAGTTTATCTGGCCCAACGGAGATGTCTGTATGGAAGCTAATAATTTAAACTGGCCTTCTAGCTAATGGAAAGAGGCAGGCACTTCTGAGGCCTGATTCCTTCTCGTGTAGACATTTAAAATGGGTCAGATGAATTTCACCTTAAAAAGCTTATTTCTCTCCACTGACTGCAAAGGCAGCCTAAGGTGACAAGCTCAGATAGAGACATTTACATTGCAGATACCTGAAGTTGGAGGAGGTGAATCCCACCCCAGGAAATTATTCTCCTTGGCTTGCAGTGCATTTTCCAATTTAAATGTGAATCTCTGTGATAAGCTGATACCTGGCACAGCAGAGCTGATCCCATGGGAAGTGCATGGGAAGGAATTGAAATGGCCCCTGCTCTTCACAGAGCTTGTGCCCAGGAGGAGCTCATGCTTACTCAAAGGAGGACTGCAAGAGTTGCATACCTTAAATATCACAAAAATAAATGGAAGTGTGGTGGAATATGAATGATCCCTCCTGTTAGCATTTGTACGTTGAGAGCGGGACTCCATCGTGTGTTTTTGTGCCTCCTTGGCTTTTTTTCCCCCCAAGAACATGGAGTAACCTGCAAACCTGAGCAGTTAAACCTCTGCCCTCCCTTTTTCTTTCGAGGACTGAAATTTAAAAGTCAGTGATGATGCCGAAGATGCGGATGCTGGGAGACATGTCTGCCTCAGCTTGCGTGGGAAGACATCCCTCAGGTTGGTGCCCGGAATGCATTCCAAAGCTCCTGGGCCCTGGCAAATTAAGGGTTGATCTAATGAAGGTATGTCGTGTGAATATGGTGTGCATAGATCCTACCAGTCTCTTAAAAAAAAATTTACAATTTTTCTACCCTGTATTTTTGAGTCCCCGAGAGCTGCAGCTTGGACAGATGTTCCAGTGCAAGTTTTGGCTGCTTCCCCTCCACCCCCAAATCAAAGCCCTTCGTTTTGCCATCTGTTTCTGTGGCTGCATGGGAAACCACGCTGGGAAACGAAGCTCTAATTTTAAAATCTACGTTGGGTTTGTAGCTCTTGCTGGGCTGTTTTTTGCCTGGGATCGGTTTCCTGGCTGGTCTACAGCTGGTTTTTGTGTAGCTGTGTGGTAGTAGCTTTGAAGATCGGTCCCCGATGTGTTGGCTGAGACTCTTGCTCTAGGCAACGCTGAATGTCACACACACACACACACATATATATATATACCTGTATATGTATGTGTAGGAAAGTGTACATATATATGCATTAATACATACACAGATATATACATGTATCTATGTGTGTGTATATATATTAACTTGCTACATGAGCCATGTTCTGTTCTCTTTCTTCCCAGAGTTTCTAATATACTCCCATAAAACAGGGCAGACTTGAACCTCAGCGTCGTGCAAACTCATTTTACAGCTTGCACTGAACTTTGGAGAAAAACAGGAGAGCATACTGCATTTTGCATCTTAAAAGTGGAATTTTATATGTGTAGCACATGCCTGAATCCATCAATATTACAGATGTGTAGTGCTAAATTTCACTTACCCCGTTCCCAATTATTTGGTGCTGGTTTCTTCTCTGCGCTGGTGGTTTTAATTTTTTTTTAGGCAGGTCGCTGAGTCTTTGTTTTGCCCTTGGTTTTGAACTAGATGGAGATGAGGATTTTTAGGACTGTACTATAGTAGTAATACGTTGGTGGCTGTTTTGTTGTGTGGTTTGTTTGTTTTGTTTTTTTTTTTACCAGCTGGTATAGTTTCTGTGATGCCACTGTTTGGATGGTTTTGTCCTCATTAGAGGATTAAGGGAAGATTTCTCTGTTCTTTAGTCTTGATGTAAAATAGCGTATATTATGTTCTCTAAATTAAGAGCTGATAGAAGTGTTTAAATACAGAATGTCAGCTAATGATGAAGAAGCATTTAAAGCTTCTCTTGTTCTGGGTAGGTTTTAAGTGAACAATGAAAACAACGCAGATGTTGCTGAGTGTTTACTTCAGTGTGGCTTAAAAATTCAATTTGTGCTTTTCAGTCATAATTGTCAGATCAAATTAAAAAATCAAAGGGAAGGTGTGTAGGGTTAGATTCAACAAGGCACTTTTTATGACTCATTGCCTCAAAAAAAAAAAAGAATTCTGATTCAGGGGATTGAGAATGTTCTCTTTAGGGTTACCCAGTAGCCCTTGGACTTGGTAATTTTGCTTCAAGTCATTGATTAGGAGGCATACTAATGCCTTCCATAGTCTCATGAAACTATGCCTGTGTTTCATTACGATGATCTCTTTCAGATTTAGGGCATTTTTTACAATTTGGTTGTGTCTGTCTGCAACGTGGTCCTGTTGATCTGCTCCAGCTGCTGAGGATTTATCAGTGCCTCAAACATCTTCACTTATTTTCAGGTCAGCATTATCCACTAACTGCAGCGCCAAGTGCTTTTGCACAGACCTGTTCCTGAAAATTTCTTGAGGTCACGAAGACATGTGCATTCATTTTCAATAAAATTAATTTGCATTTTAAAAAGGGATTTAAACTTGGTATTTTCACCATACCTTAGCTGAATTTTCAGTAATTTTCCTAGTATCTTTGAATTTGAAATCTGAACGAATCAAACTAAAACAAAAGAAAACGAGGAACAGCATCGAGGCGTTGGGTTAGGACCAGCCTTTCCTGCGGACGGAGACAGTCGACAAGTCCAAGCACCAGTGTCTTTCTGGATATCATTCTGTATTTCTGCAAATCTGTTACTCGCTTGTTGTACAAACCTTAAATATTATTTTAATGGAGGCTTGTGTTCCCTCTGATTTTACAGGAGCTGTTAATACAAAATGTTCATTGAGCTGCTCTGACATGAGTAGTGTTGATTTTTTACTTTGTATTCTTCTTCTTATTATTTCTTTAAAGTTTTTTTGGTTTGCATACATATATGAAAGGACAGTTGTAGCAAAGAACAAGTATATTTGCAGAGCACTGTCAAGTTAGAGGCTGCGCTTCCATAATTATATCTTAGCAAGCCATCAGTCTGACTTCTGTGGATTGGTACGACCTTATTTTGATAGCTTTTTCTACAGGTGGCTCTTTTTTTAAAGCTGAGATTCTGGGTATGTGCAGTCTCTAAGAGTCATACTGCTAGAATACTGTGATTTTTTATTTTTTTTTAAATATTTGGCTTTTATAGCTTATGTATTTGTGCGAATATTAATAGTGGTTTGTTTAACAGTGTTCAGGAATGGCATCTGTGCTTGCTCTTTTCTTGCAGTGATTTATTTTTCATATTTTCACTCTTGTTTAAAAAAAAAATCTTAAAAGGAATATGGTAATTACTAGTTATTAACCTTCATTTGCCATTAGTTGTGTTGAAAGCTGGCATCACAAATGCTGAGAGCACAAAGAAATGTTTTAATTGGGTCATTAGATCTTATATGATATGGTGATTGCCCAGAGAGAAATGATAACAGGAAGAGGTGTAAACGGGCCGAGTCTTAATTCAACAAAGCATTTATGCAGATGCACTAATAGGGCTTAAATCCTCCCTTGCAGTTAAGCACAGGTTTTGCTGGGTTTGAGCCTAAACCAGATTTCCACCTAAGATGGGGAGGGCTCTGCTTTTCAGCAGAAGTCGCTGGTGAAGTTGGCGAGTTTTGGGGAAAGAAAATAAAAAGAGAGAGAGAAAAAGGAAAAAATAAAAGAGAAGGTAGTATATTAGTGAATTCTGCCTCAGACTGGAAAACTGCATCTTATTTCTCATTTACTGCTCTGAGCTTCAATGGATGCTTTCATTCTGGTAATGTGTGTGTTTTAATCAATATAATAGAGCAATTCTCTGTGCTGGGGGAAAAAAAAAAAAAATTAGTTTCCTAAAGGGCCCTTTGACTGCCTGGATTTTCATGTCTTCCCAGTGAATAGCTTAGAGCAGGAAATATTGGGTTAGATTTCAGAAGTAAAAAAAACCTTGGCATTTGGTTGAGGGGATGTTTCTTTGGCCTGCTTTACTAAAAAGGTGAAAAGCTTCAACATACTAATTTTTAAGAGACCTTTAGTAGCTGCGAGATGTCATATCCTCTGCAATTTTTTAACAGCACAATCAATAAGATTAATATTTTATCACATATTCCTTTCCTACCTTTGTAAAGTGTTTCGCCAGGAAAGAAAAGTTGTTTAATGGTTGTTCAGGTCAGTGTGCCCTGTGTCACGCCCTGGTAACTTTTGAACCTGTTGTTGAATTTGATTACCAAAGGAGGAGAGATCTCAAATTATTTTCTTCAGATTCTGTCAAATTGAATCTGCCCAGGTTTTCATAACCTCAGAATTTATTTTTTTTTTTACAAACTGAGACCTGATTGACAAATGATGTCGGTGCTTATAGCACCTTCAGTGGAGCTGCAGTCTACTTATAGCACCTGAAGTCTGGCTTTAATTGATGGATTTTTGTACTTTTTTAAGTGAACATAAATTATATGAAAGCTTTAGAGTCCAAAGTAATAAAGAATCTGAATTGTCACCATTTCTTTCTAATTGTATCACAAGACAGATTCCTGGGTAAAGTATGCACATAAACTTTTGGCCCATTGAAATATGCATATATAATTTAATTTGCATACATTCAATTCTTAGTTTCATTAATGATTTAAGATTCTTTTGTGGTTGGAAGGCTCTGTCACATTCTTTGCTTGATTGAATTGCCTATTCTGTCTAAATCAGACTAGGTTTGTGCATTACCAAACAATACCGTTAACTTTGTTAGACCTTTATCAACATGACTAATTTATAACTGGGCACAGTGTATTATTAGCCAGAGATATATTAGAGTGTAAGACTTCCCCAGAGCGGAAATTTTGAAGTGTGAGTAAGGTGGCTAGTGCAGGGGATGCAGCTGATGGGAAGGCAAGAAACATTGGCACCTTACATCAAAAGAGCATTTTCATATTAGCAGTGTTAAAAAGACAGTGAATTTGATTTGTGGTTCCCTTATAAATAAAAATATTAACTGGTGTAACAAATACAAAGAGCTCTTTTTAAAATGTTTTCTATTATGCTACAGAAAAGCAATAAATGCAGACTGTTTTAAATGGATTTTAAGCAGTAGCATTCTAAAGGAGTGCAGAGCCTTATTTTGCTGCTGGCCCAACACTGGCTGCGAAGCTGCTGTTGCTCCTGGGCTGCTTCTTTTCTTGCTGGGGTTGTTTCTTTCTTTTGTGAGGTTATAGGATTGTTGCCACACTAAGACAAGCTAATTATATTGGCTTTTTCTTTTTTTTTTTTTTGAGGTGACTTCCCGTGCCTCATGTTTACCAGTAGGCATCCTTGTGGCACGTCAGAAATGTGAGTTTTAGTAGGTGGCTCCATAGGAAGCTGTTACTGTTGGGATACCATTGGATTGCATCTTCTTAAAAAACTTAAGTTACTACCAATTTCTTCTAATTTCTTTGGAAAACAAAGACTGGGTGAAGACTGAGCTGTTTCAACACCTCCATCTCCTCCTTCACCCAGAAATGCAAATATATTTCTCCAGGGTGGAGCAGCTCACAGAATAACTGGCAAGCAGGATCTGGGAAGTGGCATGTACTTTTATGTTTATATATATGTACTTATGTACATATACATATATATTTGGTGGGTTTTGTAATAAAGCTGTTGGGGTTCCTTTCATGGGGGGCATGAAGCTGCTGTGCAGGAGGGCTCGTTCATCTTGCAGGATGAATGGATGCAGGTGCTGGGCAGTGGGAAATCCTCAAAAGGTTGGGGACAAACTGTTAAGCAAAGTGGGTGAGGTAGGAGTGGGTGAATTGGGGAGCCCTTTAAATGTACCAGCATAGATGGATGTGTTGCCTTGGTTATACCCTGAGATGTTGGTTAGGGCTGGTCTTGGGTTTTGGAGGTGCTGTGATGGTGGAGAAGCAAGGATTAAAGAAGGAATAAGAAGGATAGTGGACAATTACTGAGAACAGAGAAATCACACTGCTGAAAAATTCCCTTTTTACTGGGGATCAGATATTCTGAGAGAATGTACTGACACTTGCTCTTGAGTACTCCCAGTTTGCACTTTGATATTAATTGAACCAAGAACTAAAATTCCTGCTTTGTTGATTGATTTTTTCTTTCTTTTTTAATTTTAAACTGATTAATGTTTTCATTTTGAATAGCACTGCTGACTCTGCAGAAGATGTGATCTTTTAATTAGCAGATGTCAGGATTAGCATTAGTGTTGAGCTGTAATTAGCATTTGTACTCATAGCGAAAGACCCGGGCTCAGCAGCAAGGAGAATGAAATTATAGGTAATACTGTAACTTGGTGCTTTTCTGCATGTCTGTAGTGTTTTACTTTTTTTTTTTTTTTTTTGAAAATTGAAACCCACAAGTATCATGATCAAGGCACGAAGTCTAGTGGATTAATTGCTGATAGAAAAACTACATATGAATTATTGGTAAGTGTTCTGCTACTTAAATCGTAAGTTTTGTTGGCCAAACGGATTTTAATATATCTAATAGTCACATGCTGATGCTCTTAAATTGAAGGGCTGTGAAGTGGTAATAGTTTTTTGGCTAGACTGCAGCAGTGTTGGATGTCTTTGGGAATGGTATTCTGTGAGTAGAGGAGACCTCACTGAAGGAGGTGACACGTGGGGCTCTTGGAGTCCCATTTTGTGTTAATTTAAAGAACAAATGTGCATTGACTTTGTGCCCTTATTTGCAGAAGTAAGGGTTTATGTGCATGGAAGGTAGAAGGGAAGCAAGAGGCAAGTGCATTTATCACAGGTCGGGGATGTGCAGAAGGGACTCAGGTACAGAAAGTCATGAAATCTGGATGTCCTTGTCACTGTTTAATTGCAGGGCGACAAAAAACCATGACAAATGCTTGGTTAAACCCCCCCAGCCCCCTCCTCCCCACTAAGGAAAGGCAATAGGAGGGCAAAGAGAGGAAAAGAGAGAGAGGGGACTTGCACGTTAGAAAAAATTAAAAATGTTTTACTAATGCTACTAATAAAATAGGTAAAATAATACAAAATACACAAGACCAATCTTGAATTCCCCGGCACAGCTCCACACGGGCTCCGCATGGCTTCAGCAGCTGCAGGGCAGGCACCTCGAAGTCCTGGGTTGGACTCTGCAGCAAACTGGAACTGGATTCAAGGATGCAGGGTCTGTCACTAGGCCTCAGGTAGCAGGGACAGCAGGCAGGGTCCTCTCCAGATGCTGGTCATGGTTAAAGAGAGAGTGTGAGACCCTTGTGATCTCCCACTTTTATATGGTGTCATGACATGGATGGGATGGAATACTTAGCTGGTCAGTTTTAGTCACCTGTTCAGTTCACTCCTCCTTGCCCCTCTCACTTATGGGATGTGCTTCTTTATCAGCAACCTTGCATTCCATTGCTGCGTCTACCAAAACATGTATCCAACTTCAGAAAAGTGCAGTTACTTAGAAGAACTTAGCTAAAAGGAAAATTCACTAAAAGTGAAACTGGTCTTGTTTTTAACAAAACCAGGACAGTCCTTAAGGAAGGAGACTTTTCGTCCCCTGTTGATGAAAAATCAGCATCATCCCAAGTCAATGCAAAGAAAACATAATTGACTAATGTGGGACTTAAAAAGGTTTTTAACAGTTATTTTGGGGAAATCTGTTCAGTAGCATTTTATCCATGTAAAGGAAAAGTAGTCCTTTTTAATGCTGCCAAGGTAGTTGAAGCCAATGGTGATTTTTTGTGACAATTAGGCAAAAGACTCTGCTTTTTGATACACCAAAAAAAAAAATGCTACTTGATTATGGGCAGTACAGGAATGGAGGTTTAGAGTTTGCAGTTTTGGTGCTTGGAGGAAAAAAGGAGCCTTCTGTACAATACCTTTATAATAATGCTCATAGTATTGTAATTTAAAATGAGTTTGTGGTGTTCCCAGGGCAGGATAGGTGAAATCTCAGGGCTGGATAGGTGAAATCCTGTTCTTGGCTTGTGTGTGCAGGTTGTTCTTTCTGGTTTTGTTTTCCCCATTGCATCTAAACCCCATTGAAATGGTGTTAATGATTCCAACCATCTTTGCCAAGCCCTCTGAAATTCATTGCTGTCTTAGGGTGATGAGTTGCTTCTGGTTCCCACTTCCTCTTTGTGGTTTTAAAATCTATTGCAGATAAACAGAACAAAGAAAAAAGACAAAAGTTGAGTATGTGATGCTATGAAATGATGCTTTAAAAATGAAAATCCTTTGGGAGAAAAGATAGAATCTTTTTTTTTTTTTTTCTTTCCTACTTTAAAGTTGGACATTTACGGATAATGAAAATTTCACATGCTTGTAGCAAATAAGCATTCCTGTGAGGAAAAAGAGCTGCTAGCAAAGATGAAGGCTTTTGAGGGTGCTGACCTTTTGATGGAAGAGCGTGGTACATGCACAACAGTGTAAACCCTCAGTGATCATTTGACAAAATCGTGTTAAAAGCGATGGTGTTCCTGATTTGTGAAACAAAGAAGTTGGACATTTCACCTTCCAGCTGAATAAATACCGCTCATAGCAGAGGGTAATACTGTCATCGTAACATAATTGAAATGATATTATTCCAATGTACAATTCAATAAAACTAACCACAGTAGTGGAGTTATCGATTTAAACTCAGTTAAAAGCAGTTCACATATTCAGTTCAAAACATTTCTGATGAATATCAGCTCTGGTAATATGATTTCCTTCATTCAGTAGCAGAAAAGAAGTTTTTATCAGCCTAAAATATCAGATAAAATGGTAGGAAATAATTCGATTTTTACTCCATTGGCCTCATCAGACTTACTCCTTAGCAGCAAGAACACTTCATTTTTTCAGCGTAGGCATTCCTGGTGTATCCTCAGTTTTTAGTGTGTTTAACAACAACAACAAAAGATTACTAAATGCCACGTGTCCAAAGGTGAGGGGCCTTTTTTTTGCTGGAAGTCGCCACAGCACGCTGTAGGCGTGATTATTTGTCATGTAAATGTCTGTCTTCGACCTCCTCTGAACCAGAGGAATTGGCTGTGGTAATTACTTGGGTTTTTCCTAGTGTAATTAGCAAGTAATCTGCTGTGACATCTAAGTACAACATATGTAGTCAGCCTGTGAGTAAATAAGTTGTTTAGCGAATTGTAAAGCAATCTTGCCCTTTTTTTTAAAGTGGTATTATAGAAAAGCTGTTTGCATACTCTGTCTCTCAAGGCTGGTTTTTTTTTCTGGCTTGTTCTGAAAGATCGTCAAAACATGAGGATGCAATGATATTAATCATCTCACATGAGAGGAGGTGAAAATATATAAAATTGGCATTTGTTTCATCCTCACGTCAGGATCGATACTGCAATCCTAGGGCCAGCATTGCCCTTCTTCTCTCCTGTCTTCTGTTTCTTCTTTCCTTCCTGTTTTAAATTCACTTTTAAGAGAGCAGCAGGGCAATTAATACTTCAAGGGCTGAGATCTTACAGTAAGTTGACTAGTTGGTTAGTTCTCTCTTAGGCTCAGCTGTCAGAATGGTTATGAACTGATTGCACACTTTTCTAATAGGAGAAAGAGTCTTATAAAAAAAATCACATGTCAAAGAAAAGAGAATCCAGTGTGCTTTATTCTTTTCTCTCTTTTTTTTTTCCTCTCTTCTTTCAAGAGTTGTGCTGTGTCAACTCTTTCCATTTTATGTATAGATTTTACCAAAATATGAGATTTTTTTTTTTCCCCACCAGTATGCTGTCATTTGTGTGTACTTGCTCACAGTAGCATCCTTGTTCAGTGCTTACCTGCATCCTTCTGCTTCGTGGCAAGTGTGATGTGATGGCAAGGGAGCAATTGCTAGCTCTAAGCATGTGACAAAAGCTTTACATTTAAGTTAGAGTCCTTGCGTTTGACTAACCTTTATTTTTTCCTGTTTGGTTTATTCATGGAGGTGCAAGCTTGATTATTTTTTTTTTTTTCTTTTCAGCAGCACATCTAATTGATTATAGAGTGAGGAAGAAAAGAAAGCTGGTGCTCACGGTGAACATTATTCCTTCGTGAAATGTTCTGAATACTTCAATTTATTGTACCGTTCCAGTTATAAGGAGGGCTGTACCCTGAAAAATCAAGAAATGAGCAGTGAGACCTTGTTCATCAGGCTACACCTCATTTTCTTTTATCTGTCTTGGCATAAATAACAGGCTGCTTGGGTTGCTGGTACCTACCTGTGCCAAGTCTAGCTGCCACCCTGCCTTGTCATCTCTGCATCCGTCAGTTGATGCTGTAAATGGCTTGGGGAAGGAGAACTTGGATGACAAGATGAAGATTGTCCTGGAAATGGCTCTTGGTTGGTGATCGAGGGGCTTCAGGCCCAAAGTCAACAGCACTAACTCACAAATGGAAGTAACTTGCAGTCAGGAGTGTAACCTTTAGTCTGTTAATGGTAGGATGACCATGAGCCAGCACTGTGCCCTTGTGGCCAAGAAGGCCAGTGGCATCCTGGGGTGTATTAGAAGGGGGGTCGTTAGTAGATCGAGAGAGGTTCTCCTTCCCCTCTACTCTGCCCTGGTGAGACCGCATCTGGAATATTGTGTCCAGTTCTGGGCCCCTCAGTTCAAGAAGGACAGGGAGCTGATGGAGAGAGTCCAGCGTAGGGCAACAAAGATGATTAAGGGAGTGGAGCATCTCCCTTATGAGGAAAGACTGAGGGAGCTGGGTTTCTTTAGCTTGGAGAAGAGGAGACTAAGGGGTGATCTTATTAGTGTTTATAAATATATAAAAGGTGAGTGTCACGATGATGGAGCCAGGCTCTTCTCAGTTGCAAACAATGGTAGGACAAGGGGTAATGGAATCAAGCTGGAACACAGGAGGTTCCACTTAAATTTGAGAAGAAACTTCTTCACAGTGAGGGTGACAGAACACTGGAACAGGCTGCCCAGGGAGGTTGTGGAGTCTCCTTCTCTGCAGACATTCAAACCCACCTGGACGCCTTTCTGTGTAACCTCATCTAGGTGTTCCTGCTCCAGCAGGGGGATTGGACTGGATGATCTTTTGAGGTCCCTTCCAATCCCTAACATTCTGTGATTCTGTGATCTTGGATAAGGCTGTTTTAAAAGAGAATTTCCAATTTCATACACGCTTATAGGGGGGTTTATATTAAATATATATATATATGTGTATATATATATATATTGTTGTTGTTGTTGTTGTTTTTGACCTGAATAACCACTCATTTCATGGGGGAGGCTACGCTCCATGCTTTCTTCCAACCAAAATAACCACAGCCGTGGTCTCTTCTAACCAAAATGTTTATATGATAAACATGTGTATGAGCTGTGATGGTTTGGCTGTTCTCACCTCCTGCGGCTCAGTTATTTGAGCAAGTGGTGGGTAGAAGTGCTGCTCACGGTCTGGCTGCATGTGCAAATTTGTTAACCTGAGAAAATATTCCCACCCTAAGGATTCTGGATGGGTTATTTGAGGAGGAACGCTGACCTTTCCTGCGTTTTGATATCATCCAAAGGGGTGCTGCTCACATCTGCCATGCCAGGCGAGGCTGGAGAGCTCTTATTTGCTTCTTTCCACCTCAGTAACAGCACTTGTCATCTCACCACTCATGTGGGTTTTTACACAGCTCAGCCTGCTTTCCAGCAGACACCGAAATATTATAATGCTGTAAAAGTTAATTGAAACACAGCATAATCTCTGTCAAGTAAGGTCACTGAAATTCTCTTAAAATAAGACCCCTCAAGACATAAGATGAAATCTTTCAACAGAGAAGCTTGGCAGATTTCCTGTGCCAGTTCTCTTGAGATGCTTCTATTTCCATTAAAGTGCATTCAGGATTTCTCTATTTTTCTGTAGAGGACCTGTTGTTGTGAGCAGCTTTCATACTTTTCCTTTCCTATCTCTGCCAACCCATTCAGAATATTTTGGCCTCCCTTGCCCAGGTAATGGTGATAGAAGCCAAGAACCAACCAGTGGTATCTTCATTTGAGCACTGACTCCTTGGGAGAGGATGGACATGCGGTCTGGCGGTTCTTTGATTCCTTTCACAGATCTAATATGTGAATTAATGATCTTGTGAAGTTTTAGAGCAGAGCTGGGACAGTTAGTGTCTACCCAGCACCCTCAAAACCGATCTGGTGAAGTCAGTAGAAGGTTAAAGTCCTACCAGCTTCCCAGCAACCCCAGTCCAACTGTTTTATGGTTTTTCGGAGTGGAATTGTCTTCTTTCATCCCGTTTCCAGCCAGCTAGCACTAGATCTGGTTAGATCTGGAAGTAGAATGTGTGTTTGTGCTAGAGGTTGCTCTTATTTCATTGAGCTGGCTATAAGTTACACAAATAAAATAAATATAATACAAATGATAAGTTTCAGAAACACTTTGTCCTGCAGGTAGATGGCCCATAACTTCAGTAATATGTTGGGATGCAAGCTGGTGTTTTAGGGATGTTGCCAGTGATGTGTTTACTTTGAGAAATTCAGGATCCCATGCAGTCCTTTAAGCCTTGACTTGCAGAGGCTGCATAAATGGGATCTCTGACAGTCTGCAGTTTTGGGTGACACCTGCTACATCTCATTTTAAGGTAAACTGCTCTCCAGAAAGGTAAAATCATCTCCTTGCTGTCAGTGAAAGTCTTAGTGGCCCAAACAAGCTTCCTGACATAGAATTGCATGACCTTTTACCAGCTCTGGTTTTCTCTTTTGCTGTTGTCTTTTTCTCTGATGGGAGATCAATGGCCTGCAGAAATAGTAACCTTCAAGTGGAATGAAAAAAAAAAAACAGCCTTAGCATTTCAAAAGAAATGTGATAAATTCGAGTGATGTCTGTCATCTTCCTATGGATAGGCAAGGATTTAGTCTGCGGGCAGTGCGTCAGTGCACTGTGGTGGGGGAATGTCCTATAAATGCTGGGAATAGTGATTAATACTATTAATCATGGAGATTAATAACCTGTTTCCCTTCTCACATGGAGCTGGTGGTAGGTAAAAGGCTCTGAGGCTTTGGTGGGGAGAGGAGGGACCTCTGAGCAGAGGCAGCCTATGCTGGGGATGCTCTCTCTGCCTGTTATTAGCTTTTAGTTGTTGTTTTCGATGAAAGTTGCGTAGATTTGGAAGGACCCTCCTAAGGGAGAGAGGATAGCAGTGTTGTGTGTGATTTTTTAAAATATTTTTTTTTAATTCACTTATATGATAGAGGTTTAAGAAAAAAAACCCTGAATGGCTTAGCATTTTTTTTTTCTGTGGTTTTAGTTGATATAAAGGTAGCTTGGTGTAGTGTGAACTTGAGGCTGCTGTGGTCTCTGGACTTGTGCAGCATCCAGGGATGGGAATATGTTGCAAACTGCAGCAATTAATGCCAGAAGTTCATTTGTTAGGTGTTGAGGAGGCATGCTGTGCCATGTAGGAGTTGAAATAACCCGTTACAGTGGAAATCTGAAAAATCAGACAGCGACCTCCTCTTAGATCTGGTTTCACCCAAGGCATCTGAGCCGCACTATATCCATCTTCTTAAAATTTGTGGCTAAACTTTGTAAGAAAAAGGCAATCAAACTTTGTTGTGATGATTACATGAAGGGTGACTCTGCTGTCAGAGTGATGAGAGGCTGGGGTTATCCCTAGCAATTGCTGTACTGTAAATATTCGGTCCTTCTCCTTACTTTGAAGCCTGCAGCCTGTAGCCCTTGGAGAAAAGAAATGCCATGAGGTTGTGAGCCAAAAAACCCGTTTTCAAACATGTAACGCCGCTGCTGCTGGCCGTTACACTAAAAATAAATTAAAAGGCTCCATCTTAGGATATTATTACAAACTTCTGATGCAACTTAGCTGCTGATAGACCGTCTATTGTAACAATTTGTTCTGGCTGCTGACAGCTCACCAGGTGCTTGGAAATGTCAGCTCCCGTCCCAGGATATATGGAGAGTTTATGGTTTAATGTTCAGGTCTTTTGTGCTGTCTGTTGGCCCCAGGTTTCTTGCACCCAGTTTGTGTTTCTCCATGTTTTCTTTAGCCTGCCTGAATGATGCTCTTGCAGATACCACTCTGTCAGACTGGTGGGTTTTGGTGTGTTGTGGTTTCCTCTGCTGGTGGTCACCTTTTTTTGGGCTTTATTGGCTCTATCTCAGTTTTTTCATTTGCTACCAGTACTTTGGGTTTGTTTTGATTTTTTTGTTGTTGTTTTTGGTTTTTTGGTTTTTTTTGGCGGCTAAGGAGAGACCCGCTCAGCCTTACTGGTATGATTGGTAACCGTATAATAAGAAAGCTAAAAATAGCATACCAAAAGCACCAGTTTCATAGCAGGAGTCCCAATTTTTGGCGAATTTGGGCTCTGACTCACGTTCACTTCACTAAGAGCCCATCTGGTTCAAGACAGCAGTGGGTATCTATCAGGCCAAATAACACCACTGTGCTGTGGGTGGAGACCTATTGTACTCTGTGGTTATTTAGGATTTATTAGGATGCTCTAAGTGTCTTCATGTGAGCAGCAATGAGACAAAACAAAGAACAAAGCTCCCTGTCTTTGACAGCCAGCAGATCTCGGCTCTATCAGCAGTAATGCTTTTATCCCTAAAGGTAGTACTGCAAGCACTATTAATTGCATATTTTTATTATTATTTTGCTTCCTTCCATGCAGTGATGGACCTTAAATTCCTCTTGTGCTGGTTTTTATTATTTATTTAGAGTGTGCTAATTCCCAGAATCTGAACTGGTATCAGGACCCCCTTAATACTGGGTCTTTACAGACAGGCTGTAAGAAAGCAGCTCTCTGAAATAGTGAGGAAGCCCATTTTACCAACTAGCATTATACTTTGAATATGTGCTGTTCTGGGACAAAGTTTGAACGAAGGAAAATTCAACTTATAAAATAAAGATTTCGTGCTGTGCTGTTGCACCAGGTGAAAATTCCCTTGTTGCCAATTTATCATTATTTTTATCATGCACCTTCCAACATGTGCTCTTTATCATCAGGCCGCATCCTGTAGATTCCTGTGATCCTATGGGAATCTCAGCATGTTGGCTTTATATCCCCGTTTTAAAAATCCGATCTCTGCTGCTCTAGGTGAGGTGTGGGATGATGGCTGATGTTTCAGCTCACTTCTTATCATATTATTTTTAATCAGAAGCTAGTGCTTGACTTTAAGTAAACACTGGTGAGTCAACTTCACCAGTCTCGCCGAGTGGTAATAAGGATTGTGATTTTATTTTTTGCAGCGTAATTAATAGCAATGCTTGTAAGTGACATTTTTAACACTGTAAACTCATTTTTGGAGAATTCTTAGGAAAAAAAATGATAGGCAGAAGCATTTGTTTGTGTCCAGGGTCATGTTTATAGTTGACAGGAATAAAATATTTTGCTGCCCAGGCTTTGGGTGAAGTTCTGACTTCACAGCAATCAGTGGGGGGTTAGAGAGTGGTTTTGCTGTCTCTGGCCATCCTTGTCCCCCCGTGTCAGCAAGCTGCTTCGAAAAGAGGAAAACTTCAAAAGAAAGACTCTACTGTATCAGAGATCTAATTAAATTAGAAAAACTTTTCCTTCCTACCGTATTTTCCAGATTAGTTTGTAACTAATCTTTCTAACAGAACACAGTCTGGAGGCCACCTGCAAGAAGGGGGGTTACTTCAATTTAATAATGTTTTCTCAACAGAGATACAGAAGAAATGCCCCGCAGAGTCAATCACAAAATATCTATTGAGAATAAACATGCAAAATCTTACATCAACAGGGTTCTTACATGTGCGGCGCTCCAAGCTCTGCTGCTATTAATATGTTCAGAAGGCATGGGTGTGCAAAGGGATCAAGATGTTATATGCATATATATATAAATATACCCACTGACTGTATAATCTACATGCTAGACTTTACATAGCACTCTATCAGTCTCATCCTGCTGCACCCTGCAAGACCTCCTTGGACTTAATTACATGCAAGAGGATCTTCACAGCATCAGATGATAAATACATTATTAAAAGGAAGAGCTTGGCAATGGCACAAGCTGTGATAAGGAGTGCTAACGAGGAAACATTGGGGGATGACTTGTCTTTGCCGAGCCTGTGCACCCCCAAACTGTCCTGGCTGCAGGTGGAAATATTGTTAGGTCATCGGAGTGAGGATGGATGTGTAGCCACCTGAAGTTTATTTAGATAATAAACAGTTCCTGTACAGAAAATCAACGTTGGAAGCGGAGTCCTGGGGATTTCTTTAGAAGAGAACCTGTCGTTGCTTTTGCCCCGAGGAGCAAAGCAATTTGCTTGCAGGAGCTGGCAAGCAAGCTGCTTGCTGCTGACTGCGAAGGAGGCAATGCTGCAAATCACTGCGAAGAGTCAAGATCTGAAAAAAAATACGTTTTTTCGTGCCCAGGCTGGGTGATTTGGGTTACCTTTGGTACCACAAAGCTGCTTTTACCCGTCTCCCCCCACCTCTCCATTTTATTTGGTATAAAACAAGATCCCTCTATGAAGCAGGGAAAATTGGTGGTAATGAAAGCATGCTTCTTGGTTCAGACCTGGTTTTTTGGGCTTTTGTTTGTTTGCAGGTTTATAAATGCCCATGCAAGAGCTCAGCTGTAGGTATATCCTATACAGAGCTCCATGGGTATCTGCTTTACAGAGGGTTGCGGGTGCTTTTATCTACGAGAGGAGTTACCTGGGTTTGACTCCTCCGATGGAGGGAAGATCCAGCAACTTTTAATGCTCTGCTGCCCTGCGGCTGCTTAGAGTCGGCTCAGATCCCAGTGTGGGGTGTTGCAGCTGGCGTTTGGCTTCGAGGCAGGAGGGAGAGGCCATCTAAACCATCCTGCATTGCCGTATGTTTTCCGCTCTTTTCAGCATTCAAGATGTGGTACTTGTAGAAGGGATTTGCTGTGTTGTTGTGTGGGACTTCCTGCTGCTCTCGCTTCCACAGGGACGAGCAGCAGCATCCCACCCTGGCTCTGCGCTGAAAGGATGCTCGGGCTGGATAACCCACCCCTGTGCGAGGCTAGACCAGTACTTCACACCTGAGAGCCTATCCTTGATGTAGAGAATATACAGAATCAAAGAATCCTAAAATCGTTTTGGTTGGAAGAGACCCTCAGGGTCATTGAGTCTGTTAACCTCACTGGCACTAAAACATGTCCCTAAAAACCTCTTTTATATGTGTATATATATATATATATACACACACACACACAAACTCTCCACCAGCTCACAGTGGTTAAATTACTGTTTATATACCCGTGTTTTACTCCAGGAATGTGCATTGCATATGTGTGTTAGCAAAATCTAGGTGCAACTGAAACTAGCACCATGTACTCCCTCCCTGGATGTTGTTTTCCTAGTAATAACCTCAAATTTGCCTATTTGCTTTGTGGGTCCCAGGGTGATAACTTGAGATGGTCTCACTTTCTGGGCAATTTGAAATGCTAATGTTAATGAGAAATTTTAAGTTGCTGCTTCTGGGAGAGAGACAGAATGCCAAGATCAACATTTTTGCCTTAAAGTCAATCTTTATTACAACAAAGCCAAGTATTGTCTGTTCTGACCACAAGCTTCATGTTGGGTTTCTTTTTTATTTCTTATTTATTTTTTGCTAATTTATGTCTTTATAGCAAAGCACATTCGTACTTTTTTTTTAAATCTGATTTCTGATAAATATATATTACATCTTTTTTGTGGGGGGGGAGGGAGAAGATTTAGGTTTTCTCACTGTGGAAATCCAGATTCAAGATTTTTTTTTTTCTCAATTTATTTTTGATTTTTTACTCTGATCCTCTACTACTTCTCATCCAGAAATAATGGCATTTTCAGAGCACTCTGCCTGCTTGAAACACTGTATTTATCAGCTTGACCAGATACCTCTTCCTTGTAATCAGCACAGATGTCATACACCACCTTTCTCCTCCCTGGGTCCAAGGCTACGGTGATTCTAACGGGTTTAAAGACGACTTCAGCATTAATAACAAAAACGTTCATTTATTTCTATTGCTTCTGACAGGTTATGCAGCTACTGCAGTTACTGTAACATTGTGCATGCTCCAGATCTCAGATGTCCTTTGATAATTTTACAAGATGTGTTTTGCCTAATTATTTGTTCCTTAATTAATTCAGGCTCTCCTTGACGTTGGGGCAGTGTGGGCTGCACGTGCTGCGGATTCCTGGGAAGGGATTTAAATTCCTAGGCTTGCTGGGGCTTGTAGAAATCGCTGCTTCTTGCCTCAAATATAAACCAGCAGCAGTTAATGCCCCTCTCCAGCCCCATCCCTGCCCTCCTGGCATAAATCCTCACCTTGGAAGGCTGGAGGGTTTCCCTTGAAGAGGCTTGAGGAAGGAATAATTGTGTGAACAGACCGAAACAGTGGCTTGTCCTGTGGATTTAATGTGTAACTGCAATTGGCAGTCAGGCAGTATGGCTCTTATTGCATTAGTGGGGTGTTTGTTCTTTGATGCTTGCAAGCATAGTGGCAGGCCTGAAATTCCTGGGTTTTTTGTTGTTGTTTGGGGTGGTTTGGTTTTTTTTTTTTGAAACTACATGAAGCAAAGGATTTATTTAAAAATGCCAACAGAAATAAGCAAAGAGTAGGAAATGAAATTAAAATGCGATGTAGGCAGAAACTAAGCAATATGTCGATTTAACTGAAGGAAGAAAGCAGAGTTTTTTATTTTTTGGGATATCCCACATTACGCGGTGATACAGCTGATGCTGTGGCCATCCTTCACTCCTGTTTTTTACTGACAATCCCAAACTACTTTTTCTTGAGTTAGAGGGAAGTTGTGCCAGTTCCTTTTCACTGGTTAATTCCTTTGTGCTTTCTAGTAGCATTCCATAGTGCAGGTGGTAGCACCCGAAGTCGTGTCCTATGAGAAGGAAATAGGTTGTTTCTCTTTCTTTACTTTCTCAATTTCCTAGCATTTGCTTCCATCTGAAGACCTTGAGATAGGCAATGTTGGTGGCTTGATTGCAAATGAAGTCTGTGGTCTCTTGTCTGGGTGGCAGGCTGTGCTCCTCAAGTTGCTCTTGAATTGAAGGAGATGAAGGTTGTTGTGTGCAGAAATGTTATTTTACAAGTAAGGAAAATTGTCCCAATCATTCTTACCAAATTTGTGCCTTTTTATGGTCAACCTGAAGCACTGTGTATCTTTTTAAAAGGCTGAAATTACTCAAAATAACCAGATTTGGGGTTTTGAAAGTCAGTTGTAAAGTAATTTTGTTATCATTTTGCTGACTGAGACAGCAGCATGTTGTATTTCTGCTCCTCTTGTCCCTTTAGACCTTCATAAAATGAGATCTTCTACCTCATGAGCCTGTCAGAATGACTGCATTCTAAAGTAAATATGAAGACATCTGTGAACATAATTTTCCTTGAGTTCAGTCCCAGCCTAATGGTTTTGACAGAACATCCAGTTAATTTTGCTCCAGGCTTCTGCTGCAATCCATCCTAAGGAAATTACTGAGGATGATCAGATTTCTTTGTTTGTGAGAGATAGAAGCTGCCGAGTTGCCGGCGTTCTTCTTGCTCATGTGACCACCAGCTCAGGTTGGCTTTCCAGAGAACTTGCTGCAAGGTTGCACAGAAGTCAAGGTTCTCCAAGCATATGCACACAAGAAGCAAGAAAAGTAGAATAGGAGGGGAGGGAAGAAATAAAGCAATATCCCTTGGTTGTGCGACAGATCGTGACCAAGGCAAATTCTCTCCTTCCTTTTCACTTTAAGACTGCAAAATGTGTGGCCTGTCTCTCCCTAAACTGGTTCCTCCTGCATAAGCCGTGATCTTACCCAGTACAGAACACAAAATACGTGTCGGTAGGTTTGCAAACGCAGAGCAAATGCAGAGCCAGAAAGAATAATTTGAACAAATTGGTATGGGGGCTTTGATCTGAAACTACTGCACTCTTGCATTTTAAAAGCAGCAATTTTGGACTTAGAGTCTCAACTTAGTCTTAAAAGAAAAAGGTTGTTTAACCTTAAAAGTAATAAAATGAAGCACAGGTTTACTACCCAGCATCTAATATCTTTACTGAGGATGTATATTTTGCAATAACGTTGGTATTTTTTAAGTTTTGTTTTATCATAAAATAGTCTTTTTGAATAAATTGTTTAATCAGAAATGTTGACAGTGTAACATATATTTAATTTTCTCCAAAATAGCCTTGTGGTTTATTTTTTTTTTCCCCCCGAGTATTTATGGAAAAAACTTACTATTTTGTCTTTTTTATGGAGAGAGATTTTACAACTGGTTCAGTAAACTATTTAATGCGTTCACTAAAGCTATCGCTACATTTTCAAATGTTAAATTAGGTTTTCTTACAAATCCAGCAAATATAGCTGTATCCCACATGAGGCAGGTTCCGATTTTCTCCAGGCTGGTCCATCCTTGTGCTAAGCCTAAGGAGGCTGGATATAAGCTGAACCCCTGCCATTCCCAGATTAAGGATCTTACTGGTGCTGGTCTGAGTTTTGCTCGATGTTTGACCTTTTTCATCTCCCCGCATATCTGCAGGACAGGCATTTAGCCAGGATTTCATCCCCTTTTAGAGACAAAGACCCCCAGGATTTACTGCAGTGATTTCAAGAGCACCAAGTTGGTTTGCATCCATATCGCATGGTCACCGAACCAGATTTGCAGGAGTTCAAAGACTTTGTCTTATTAGTTATTGAGGTATTAATTTCTTACTGCAATCAGTTGTTAGGCAGGATGTACAAACAGACCTGAAGATTGGGAAAAACTCAATAGAAGCCATATACTGATTTTCAGTTTTCTGCGTAAATCACAGACTTAGCCATATAGGTTGTGCTGCACAGCAGGTATTTAAATCCTCTGAGCCGTACACAATATTCATCATTTAAACACTGCATCTTAGGGCGTGCTGAAATCTTGCAGAGGCATCTTTCTTTTGCTTTATTAAAATACTACCCCCAAGAAAAAACCTTTTTTGAAATTAATGTTTCCATTCCTTCTAGGAAAGATGATGATTGAATAGGCATCTTGCATTGTAGGTTTCTGTGTTAATGAGATTAAGAGAGGAAACCCTGGAATAGTCAAGTGAAAATGTTTGCAGAAATTATAAATTTAGGTGTTTTAATATTAGTGAGCTTTTCAGTCTTTCTACCGATTTAGCTTTATTTTCTTCTTCTACATTATTTTCACTGTCACTCAGAAAATCAGTAATGCAAAGAAAAGAGTTGCTAGAAAAAGAGAAAATGTGTTTTTTGTCTTTGTTTTGTTTGTTATTTCCTTCTCTTTATTTCCCCTCCCCCCCATCCATTAAATGATAGGAACTGAAAGAACCAGTAATTTATGAGCTTTGAAAAAGCCTCCTTTAAACAGCATGAAAGTTTAATTCCACCTTGCCTTTGGGGAATATTTTTGAGGGTCTGTGCCTAATTCTTGTTGATTTCAGTGGGAAATAGGAGCCTAAACACCTTTTAAAAACCTTTCTGGTAGCACTTAAGGCACTTTACAAGTCAGTGGGATTTGTGTGCTTATGTCATGGAAGCACTTTTGAAAATCACATTTAACAGCTTTGGAAGCAGAGCCACCAGTGGAAGCTGTTGGGATTTGTTTTATTAACTTGGTCAGGCACTGCTGATAACCTGAAATTATTGTGGGTTTCCTATTTAAAACAGATTCAAGTCCCCTTCCTTTGGTCAAGGATCATTTTTCACTGCTTTTTCCATTTCATAGTAGGACCCATGGAGGCCCTTTGTATTTCTGAGGATAAGGTAGGACACCAGAAGCTGCTTGGCCCTGAAGTGAAATAGAAATCTTAATTACAAAGACCAAGGAGAAGAAAAGCATTTTGCTGTTAATACAGTGTGTATTATCATTCCTTAGACAAGTGGGCAGATCAATTCTTATCTGACTTTAAATTTGCACGCAGACTGATCCAAGGCACTTCTGCAGGGCCAGCTGCAGGTATGTGTCTGCGAATCCTCACATGCATAAAAACTCTGATTTCAGTTTTGGGTGGAGATGCAGGCTTGATATGCATTTCTTCCATCCGATTATTGTTATTATTACTATCATTACTTGCATGAACATTTGGGCAGGAACAGTGGTAAATCCCATAGTACTGTGTTTGAGAAGCGTTTCTTTGGAGAAGCGCTGGATGAACTTTGGGAAGAAGGAATGGTGCCTTGTGTCAGGAACTTTTTCCATCTCTGTTAGCCTTGTATCAGGGTTTGTCATGATACCTTGAGCCAACGTTAAAGCTAGGCATGTCCCAACCCTGGAGTGCACCATCTCCTAAGTGGTGATATTGATTTCAAACTTACTAGAAGGCTCTGAGTGCCTATAAAAGTATTTCAATAGCATTGCTTTCCTGGAATAGAGGTGTACTGGTGAGATACTGCCATGGGCTTCATCTGGCATATCTAGAGTGGGCCTGAAATTTCCTGGTGGTTTGTAATTAAGATAACTTTATAATAATAAATGTTGGAAGAAGCTGGGGAAAAAAAGAAAAAGAGTGAAAGAAATTCAACCTGGAGAGCCTACTTTGGCTCTTAGGAGAATTTAAACAAGCATTACACCTTAAATTTAGGAATTAAGGGTTTATTTTCTGCATACTGCTGCCAGCTAGCATGCTCGAGGATGCTGTAGGAAAGCATAGGGATTTACCTGCTAAATTTAGCTCTTCTCCACTTCTCCAGACTTTGCTTTGCTTCCCTTTGAAAGCATTTCTGAGCAGTTTTTCCTGCCTTCAAATAGAGGGTGACATGGAGGAGATAATATAACCTTCCTAAACACACGTACATACTTAACCCCTGCTCACTGACATCATTTAGAGAGATCCTCCAGACCTCACCAGGACCTCCGCGAGGTTTCTTCAAAGGGGAAAAAACTTCCAGAGACTTAAATAAATACTTGCTTTGAAAGGGTTGTTAAAGATAGCAGGACCTGGAGCAAAGCCCAGCTTTTGCAGGAGTCTGCTGGCCAGGTGTGAGCGTCCCTGGGCTGCTGGCCAGTGTCAACCCAACCCATCAGCTCTGCCAGCCACTGTAAACACAGCCCAGCATCTCAGAGGTCTTGTGGCTTTGAAGTTTGGGGGAAGGAGTACTGCCCGCCCCAAAGAAGGGGCTCTAGAAGTGGATACAACCGCGATTAGTTTGGGAAGGATTGGCCGGTTTGATGTCTCACTTTGGAGAGGCAGCATCTTTCCTCTAAACTCGTTCATTCAAGCCCAGTTTGACTGTATTTTTGTATGTTGAACAAATTGGTAATTCCCCACATTCGACGCTCAGATGACTAAAGCTGAGTTGTAGAAGTCAGCTTTTTAATGTCTTAATCAGGAATAGTTTGCATCCAGAGAGAAATGCCTGTATTTAGGACAGGCATCGGTGAAATACTGATGGTGCTGTGCTGGACAAAATACTGCTTTGTGCCTTGGAGCTGTGCATGGGCTACAGGGTGGCCTTTTTGGTGGGTGCTTGAGATGACGTGCAGGAAAGGAATATTTACTTGACCATTTAAAAGTTTCAAACATTTAAATTCCACGTGTACATAGCCAAGGCAGCGTTGTGATAAGGATCTCGAAAGTTTAACAAAGCACCAAGGATGTACAAAATAGGTAACTTTAAACATTCATATTTTAAGGCAAAAAGCTATTTCCAGAATTTATCTTCTTGACCAGCTATATAAATATGTGTATTTCTAAATATAACACTTTTATAAATGATCATTCCTGTTGCAGATAATATATCTTATGCAGCACATTGCCATGACACCTGATTTGCTGGAAGTTCTTAATAATGTGCAGATAAAGTTGCTATTGCATCGTACCTTGTGGTCATTGCCTCCTGGAGTATAAATACCCACAGTGATGTTGTCAAGTGTGACACATCCTCTTGTACCATATTGACATTTCCATTTTAATGCACTATACCTGTCTGCTGAGGCTACATTTAATGTGCACCACGAGCATCAAAATCATCAGCAGAAAGGAAAAACAGCCCACTTGAAGAAATGATAGCTAATTTAGCATTGTATTACTTCTGGGAAAGTTTTATGCCTGGGCAAATGTTACAGTTTTTTGGACCATGCACCAAACCTCCAAACATGTTCTGTATCCAGCATAATAAAATGTTGATCAGACCATGGAAAAGATACTACTTGTTCTGGAGGGAGCATCACTCCTTATTATCTATTTGGGCTATGGCTGTTTTAAAGGAGACACAGTCCCAAGGCACTGAGGTTAGATTATGCACGACCATTAGCAGCTGTGTTTCAGTGTTTATTAAACTGGGCGGAATATCTTCAACCTGAGATATGGAGGGAGGCAAGGTGTCTAGAGATGCTGGGGGAACAGACCTAGAAAGGGCTGGGGGCTTGGGAAATAGGGCCCCGATACAGGGGAGGGCAGCAGATTCCGCGGTTTTCAGCAGGCAAGAGAGCTCATTTTATTCCTGTTTCTTATTTAGCTGTAAAATTTGAGAAGAGAAAGGGGAAAACCGGTGAGGTTGGTTTTTGTTGTTTTTTTGTTTGTTTGTTTGTGGTGTGTTTGTTTTTGTTTTTTTTTTTTTTCTTTAATGCTCCTGAAATCTACTGAGAGAGTTCTAACTTGCAACACAAAATTTAATAGACTCCTAGTGCATAAGGTAAAATACTAGCCTTGGATGTCTTGGAGAAATAAAATCGTACTGCCAGGGCACTCCTTCGTGACAAGCATCTATTCCCCCCCTGCCTGTGGGCGCTGTATTTGTGCAGTGTAGTACTCAGAGTAACCGGAGCTTCATTTTGCCAAAAAAACCCACATCGGCATCCTCCTACAGAGCACTGACAAAAGTAAACCCATAACTTTTTTTTTTTTTTTTTTTTAAACCCAGAAGAAGCGGCAATTGTGCTTTGGTGAGTGCAAATCAGAAGCGACACGGTTGGCAGGAGCGGCTCTGAATCAGCTCTTGTCTCCCTTTGTGTCCTTTGCCAATTAAAGGTCATTTGCAGGGCACGGCTGGGGGGATGTTGGGGTGAAGCCTATTGTCTCCGAATTAATGACCACTGAGATCAGAGGCAGCTGAAAAATTTGGGGACCAAATCCCTGTTCTCGTATGCAGGCAGTGGGTGTGACAGAAGAACTCAAAATGGTGATGTGGACCAAGTGATGGCCGGTGCAGAAATCCCTAATATATGCAGAATTTTGAGGAGTGCAGTGATTTACCCCATGCTGGGAGGAGCCACCTGGTTTGGGGGCATTTGCTCTTGTGTTTTACTGTTCACCTACATTTTTTTGTATTTCTGGTGTTGTTATTTGCCATTATGGTGATATTAAAAAGCAAAAAATGAAAAATTTGTTTCTCCAGCCATGTGCGTTTTTAGGGGCTCAATTGAAATCAGCCACTAGAATACAATTCCTGCCATGCCATATATCTTTATCCATAAATTACCTTTGCTGAAGACAAAAGGCTAAAATGGGGTTGACAGGGAGGAATAACAGGCTGGAATTAAGAGTTTTTGTAAATATAATGCAAAGGTAGATAGTGGAAAGCTTTCCTTTGAATGCACAGGATGGGTGAACTCTGACTGTGGTGTTTCCATAGTTTAACGTCAGGCTCGGACGCGATCTTTTGAATTTGTTGCTGTGGCAGAAGAAGTAATGGTGCAAATGTGCCAGGCAGCAGAATTAATAACAGGTGTTAAAGCGTATTTCAAGAAAGAAAGCAGAAAGTGTACTTTTCCAGCCTCTTCAAGCCTGTGTTGCTTTGTAGGGGTGTTATTTCATGTTGGGTATGACAATTTGATAGTAGATTTCTTCGTTTTATTTTCTCTAGGCAACTTCTCAATGTTGCTGTCATATCTTGAGAGTTTTTTTTTTAAATCACAAATCCCATGTTTTTATTTTAATTCTGGTGCAGCTCCTGAAATTGGAGTATTTAGTGATAATTTCAGCTTTCATGAAAAAACTAACATTCAGCACCCAATGTCAGCAAAGGATCACTAAAGCTTTTGTAAATAACTGCTGATGAATCTCTCTTGTTCTCCAAGCGATGCCTCTGCCCAGGGGACTGAAGGAGGCCAGGAACTGAAGATGCTCTTTAGCCACAGGTTCCTGCTGCATTTTTATTGTAGTTTAATCAGTGTTTCCTTGGAGAGATGAGACGAGCTGATGAGGCACCTGTAGAAATTAATGGCAAGGCAGCTTTTTCTTCCAGGTCTGAATTGCGTCCCAAGGCGAAACCCTGGTTCCTTTGAAACGACTGCCAAATTTGCATTGACTCGAGGCCGTCAGGGCAGCATGAGTGGTATTTATTGCACTGCTTGCAGCTACGGCTTTATAGCAATTGGCAAAAGAAATGCCACAGGCAGTATTGACTTCGGCTGCTGCAGTAGGAAGTGTGTGGTTTAATATAATGAATGCTGAAATGCCAAATGCGAGGAAAGACAAGGGGCATTGTCATCCTGCGCAGGAGTCCTGTATGCTCATCCCTACAGATGCGTGTCATGGCCAGGATTCTGGTATCACTCATCCCCTGGGCAGTGGAACCTGCTGGATGCTCAACCCTTGCCAGCACCTTGGCTGAGAGTCCCAAAAAGGAGGAATCACTGAATCATTTCGATTGGAAGAGACCCTCAAGATCATTGAGTCCAGCCATAACCTAAATCTAGCACTAACCCATGTCCCTAAGAACCTAATCTCTGAGTCTCTTAAACCCCTCCAGGGATGGTGACTCCACCACTGCCCTGACGAGCCTGTTCCAATGCCTGACAACCCTTGCTGGGAAGAAGTTTTTGCTAATATCCGATGTAAACCTCACCTGGTGCAACTTGGGGCCGATTTATGGTCCCTGCCTTTGGGTTGAGCATCAGCATCTCTGGTGCTCGCTGATAGATTCCTCCTGCTTGACAACCTTCATGGGTGAGCTGGCTTTCCAGTCTTTGATCAGGCACACTGCTTGGGTTATTGCTCACACAACAGAGCCTTTTAATTGAATTTATATTTGTTTGGATAGCACTCGTCAGCACGGCATGAATCTTCATCAGGTTCGCTTGTGTGTCGCTGAGTTTGTACATAATCCCGCAGTAAGCACTCCCAGACTTGAAAGGCTGGTTTCCCCTCGAGGGAAAGGTGTTGGGACTTGGCTGGTGGTTTGTTGTTTGTTTGGTTGGTTTTTTGTTTTGTTTTGTTTTGTTTTTTTTCCCCTGCCCATCCAGTGCCTTGCATCATCCAGCTCTTGTCCCATACCAGAAACACCAATAATANTTTTTTTTTTGGTTTTTTTGTTTTTTTTTTTTGTTTGTGGGTTTTGGTTTTTTTTTTTTGGTGATGCGAATAGAACATTTACTTAAGGGAAATGTAACTGTGTTTTTTTTGTTTTTAATCCTGAGATAAGCCAAGGGACTGGTTTATGGAGATGGAGACCCAGGGAGGAAGGGGGATTGCGTGGTTGGATGCTTCCCCTTTGCACGTTGCAGAACTGGAGTCTCTCCTGGAATAAGCAGCTCCTCTTGCAGAGTCTGGGCTGAAAGGCCTTAAGACCTTGAGAATTACTGACACAGGAAATACAGTAACAGTACTGGGAAAGGGATAAAAGAAACAGGACTGTAGTAATTCAGTTAACAAAACGTTTGACAATACATTCATAACTCTTTCTACTTGGGGACACAATTTGCTTGCTGTATTATGCCAGTAGAGATAACCCTTAATTCCTTTCGTATCCTGTTTTTGAATCATTTTGTTAAACAAAGGCCTTTGAGTCCTCCTTTGTTGCTGAGAACAAATGGTGAGATTTTGGGGACTGCAGCTACTTTTGTTATTCACAAATTCCAGAGCCTTTCAAAATTCTTCATCATTCACATTCTGGGCTTCACCACACAATCATTCATTATGTCAGCAGCTGCCCGGGGAGTCTCACTTCAGCTCATTCAGCCAAATAATAAGCACTGGGACAACTGCTTCTGCATTAAAATAATAATAAAATAATTAATAGAGGTCCTGGTATGTGCAGAACAATGTGGCTATCTTCTGCTTTTTGACATATCCCTGTCTAGAAGTTGGCGATCAGTTTGGAGAAGGGGGTTTTGCTCAGCATCTGTGTTGAAATAAACCTTGAAATTACCTTTTTCTGAAGGGTTCTTCAATATGGCCAGAGTTGCAGAAGGCTTTATTTTTCCCAGTGACTCCTTGTATAATTCTCCTGCCAGTTTCAGCGCCTAATTCTGGATGTGTTTTAAACACCTTGTCTTATTCTCAAGGCATCTTTTGTATGTTTCAGTCATTGGACAGGAGGATTTGTGGTTCTCGCCTGCCATGCCTGTACAGGTATATTAGCATATATCTGTACAGATGTGGTGATAACATGGCCCAGCAACTGAAGCGATGTGACAGCAAGTGTGTGACAAGCACTGTGGTTTTTATGGTTGTTTTTTTGGTGCAACTGTTTTAGTGTTCCAAGTGAGTGTATCTGAGGATCTAACAATAAAGTTAGTGTGATGCTTTGTTCTTCCTCTTTAATTAGGAGAATGAATGTAATTTACAAAGTAAAGCAGTATTATTCCTTCCATCTCCTGTGCAAACAGTTTGCACCAGCTTCCTGTGCAGATGTATGCAAATGTAAACGTCTGATCCCAGTGCCGCCGTCTCCCTGGGACCCGACTGATCCAAGGTGGCTTCACCCGGATGTTATAATGTCCCAAAATCCGCAGTGATATTGCCTGCCTGTCCCATCGCCTCCTTCATCACAGTGGAATTTACACCCTGGTTCCGCTGAGCAGAGGGAAAGCTGCCTATGGCTTTTGGGGCACTTCTAGATTTTGATGCATCAGCGATGTTGCCACCTATGCTGAACTCTTCCCGCCTGCACAAAGAGTGCTACATGTGCCTGAAAACCGCTATTGATGGTGTAGAAGCGGCTCCCTCTCTCAGAGGAAGTCATTTAGATGTTTATGGGAGATGCACGGAAGAAAATTTACTAGTTCATTTATTTTTTCTTCTTTAAAGGAGGCGTTGAGGATTATACAGAAGCAAGCAGATGTTCCCCAAAGACTGACATTAGCCACTTGTAAAACTGAGTTTGAAAAGGTTCTGCAAGGTTTTTCTCTCTAAGCACAAATGCAAGGTCTGCACAAAAGTTTCTCGGCATCCCAGCCAGCTGGACAGACTCCTTTTCATAAATACAATGGGTAACAAAAAAAAAAGAAGAAAGAAGAAAAGCATTTAAATTCTGTTTGTGGCTGGTGTTCTTGGTGAAGCGCAAAGAGCTTGTGTTTTAAAATTACTTACTTCGTTATTAAGTATTAGGCCAGCAACAGGAGCCTCTTGTAACCTGCCAGCTCCTCTGTGCCTTGCTGATCGGGGCATTGCCTTTCCAACCCGAAGCTGAGCTTTGATCTACGCAGTCTCCATCCTTTCTTGCTACGACCATACTGTGACCACTTCATTTTTATGGGCAAACTCTGTCTTAGCCCTTTTTTAAGTCGAGGGAAACATCCTCAACTGTTGCACCTTTGGAGGAGAGACTGTGTTTTCCTTTCTCCTTGAAGAGCTGCTAGCCCAAGGCAGCCCCCTCTTACCTGGGCATCCTTTGGCAACACAACTACCACTTAGTTACCTGCAAGGTTGTT
>VWYH01008702.1:212449-305802 GCA_013399365.1 Pampusana beccarii | reverse complement strand
TTTTTTTTTGGGGGGGGGGGGGGCTTGTGGTTTTTGTTTTGTTTTGTTTATTTTGAGGTGGGAGTGGTGTTGATCTGAGCTTCATAAGCCCTTGTGCAACTCCAAACCCAGCCAGCAGGCTTGTCTCAGCCTCATAGGCCACGTTCCTAAATTGTCATGTAGCCAACAGCCTTCTCCTCCCTCCTTCCACACCCTCTGTACACCCAGATTGTCTCCTAACCTTATTCTATGTATTTCCACACCTCCCTACTTAAACCTCTACGGATGAGGCTCTCAGCCTACGCCTTCACGTAGCTGACACATCTCAAAAGGGTTCGGTTTTGATGACTTTTGGGTGGCCTGGATCCCAGGTTCCATGTCCAGCAGCTCCAGCCTCGTTATCGATAAAGTAGCTCTCAGTCACTCTTCTTGCTCGTTCTCCTCTTACTCATTTAGCTGCCTAGTCTTTTATTTTTTTTCATGCCTGTTGTGGTTTTGTCTTTACTGCAAGGTGGGAAAAGCCCTTTTTTTCTGCTGGCAGTGGCCTGGAGGAGCCTTGGACAGGTGGTGTGGGTGATGGCTCTTCTTGATGCAGCCCCAGCTACTCACAGTTTCATGGCTATCAATAACCAGAATTGTTTTGCTTCTTGACTTCTAGTGATTTATCAGTGTGGGGGGCGGGAGGTGCACTACACTGGATCTCCTTTCCCCTCCCAGCTAATGCTGGCTTCAGCATTAAGCTAGAATGAGAGAATTTTGGAAACCCTGTGCGTTGCCTCCAAAACGTCTTTAGTTTTCATAGGCAAGGTGTATTTTTAGATGTGAGAAGCTTCCTACATGCAAACAAAGGGAGCAGCAAATTCTTTCTTTTGGTTGTATAACAGTATTTTTTATTTTTGTGATTTTGTGTATGTCGGGGGAAAAAAAAATCCCACTCCTTTTACTTATGCCATGTAGCATGGAAAGGTTGGGAATGCCTAGGCCAATTTAATGCAGGTGTCAAAAACTACTATGGAGAGAAACCATGTCGCAAAAGAACAATATCTGAGGTCTTCAGAAAAGCAGGAGAACCCAAGCAGCAGCGTGTTTAAAAGGAAACCATATGCACAGGGTAAAACTCCTCAGTGTAAGTGTTCTTTTTAAGTTACTCTTGCAGTTTGTGGCTTTGTTTAGTATCGGATTGCCGCCTTCTTGCAGGCTCGTGCAACTGGATTTTATCAGGATTGGCTGACATGAAAGCGTTTGCGTATTTATAAATTAGTCTTTTTAAGACTTCCCAGTGGGACTCTTAGCTATGCTTAGTCTGTTTATTCACTCAGATCCACTACTACAGTGTTTTAAAACTTGAAATGATAACTACATCTGAATTTCACTCTGAAATAAAATGTTTGGAAGTGAGGACACATGTTAGCAATCAACGCTGGGTCTTTCAAATGAGCCCTTGTGCTGCAGGACAGGAGGCTGTTTCCAGGGAATTATCGACAGACCCGTGATCCATTGGAGCCCAGGGCACTGAAAGTCATCAGTAGGCATGGGGGTTAACGCAGACCAGCTTTCGGAAGTGTTCAGCACTTCTCAGCGACAAGCCGAATTGTTTCAGTAGCTTAACCGTGGCTTTCGGTGTCTTAACCGTAGTGAAGCTGAGCTTTGTTGGGCTTGCCAGAAATCGCATCATGGGGAAGGTGCAGAGATAAAAGTAAGAAGGAGAATGTGTTTAAATTGCTCATCTGGAGCTATCTGGAGTGTTTTTTCTCTGACTGGCACCACGTTTTCCATGTAGAAACAGAGGTCTTGTTGTATTGTTCCTTTTATCTCACCCCTTCTTGATTTAATCCAAGCTTTAGCCAGTCTGTAGGATTGCTATTTGGATTTGTTCAATTAACAGAGACTTTAATGCTACAGAAGTGATTTTTTTTTTTTTTTTTTTTTTAAATATTATTTCTGGATAGCTGAACTAGCCAACTGGGAATGAACTTTGCAGCAGATAAGCAGTGTATTAAAATTTGGAGTCATGGCACTAATTTTCCAGCAGACTGGCGATCTTGTAAGTTGCACATGTTAGAAGTCCGACTTGGGGCTTTTTTCAAGAGGCTTCATTTTTAGAGGGCAAATATGCAGCATTAAAAAAAAAAAATTCTGATGGCAAATTGCTTTGCACACTGAAAGGAATAGTTGCTTTTGAAACAAGCAACTAGATGATTAAAAACGCTGGTTATAGGAGGGAAAAGCATAAAAATCGTAAGATGTAGTGTATTACGTTAGTAGGGGGAAGTGGTGGAAAAGTGCTACACCATAATATAAAGCACGGAGAAATGGAAAAGCTGGAAACAAAGGCGTAGGAATGTCTTTGCAAAAGCCTGATGCAGTTGGCAGATGTGAAAAGAAGAAGAACACCTCATCTGCTCTTCTTGAGGACAGAAGGTGACTTGTAAAACCAGCAGGTAAAATTTTCATGTAATATTTTTAATACTTAATAGGAATTCTGTGATTCGTAAAGCTTCAGGCTGTGCCTTTATATATATATATATTTTTTTTTTTTAATTAAATTGAAATTATTTCTACTTCTTAGCCGCTATGAAGTTCCTTAATTCATTTGACATGCCTTTGCCAATACAATAGCAGAATAATAAGAGAGACCTCTGATCCTGGGTGTGTGCATTATACTGTACTCTACAGCAGCCTGCATTTCCTAGCCGTACTCTTATCTTCTTCTCTTTTAAAGCAATACAATTTAACTTTGCAGGCCCTGTCATCCCGCAGTAATGTTCTGTTGCTGCAGGATACCCATCCCATGCTGGCAACCCAGATGCATTTTAACACTTTACCCTGTTAGCTTGGATTATTGTTTAAAGGCTTCGGTAGGTGAGGGATCTGTTAACTGAGTTGCTGAAAACTGAATTCACTGTCTTATTTCAAACATTAAGCACTACTTTTCATCATAGCTGTTACGTTTTGGCCCTTGTCTGATATTTTCTTTTTGACAGATTGAAAAATAAGCAAAACCAGCAACAAAAAATAGCGTCTTCTGACACATGGCTATTTTTAAATGCTGTTGGTAGTTCTCATACTTGTAGCTAAGTTTGCGTGGGATCATTTGATATAGTTTTCCTTAGACCACAAAGTTTCATTTCTTTACCCGTTGATGACCAAATTGGGTTTGATTTGATGTTTAACTTGCTAAGGCAGAGGCACAAGATTGTAGAGTACATGAGGAGGACAGTTGGAAAAAAAAAAGTGTATAAGTAAGAGGACTTAAATAGCTCTGTAAGCTTAAATAAAAGAATAAACCAGAAGATTAGAGAATAAGGAGAAAAAGTGGGATCTTATGCAGAACACTGGAACATTCCCATGTGCATAAGCTCCTGCTTTTTTGCGTGTGGATGTGGGAAGTCAAGTCAGTACAGCTGTGGGTTTGTGAAGGATCAGAATTTCACCTGTTAGAGCTGGGAGTTTCACTTGGTTTATTATTTTTGGTGTTCAGTTTGTGTATGGCCTGGATCTTTCTATGGGAATGCAGATGTTTGGAAATCTGCCTCCTTGCTACATGAGTAGTATTCAGTGACGACGTGAGCAGTTTCACTGTCGCTGAATTGACATTTTGTGTGATTATATGTGATTTTTACGTTAGCTATTTTCAAGTGAGTCTGTGTTCTTGAAAGACATGTTGTGTTCGGGTTCTTTGAGCCCTGTGGAAATTGCAAAATAGGTTCTGTAAATAATAGAGGCGTAAAAAAACTTTGTTAAAAAAGTTGGGAACTCTTCATCTGTACAAGATGAAGCTCTCTATCATTTCACACCTGAAAACTGGCCACCCTGAGAAGTCACCATAACTTGTCAGTGCAAACACAGGTCAAGCCTCATGCAAGTGCCTGATTCTCAGTTTCTCCCTCCGCAAATAAAATGGGCTTTTTGGCCAGGTCAAAGCACCCAGAGGAGCGAAGGAGAAAATGACTTCTGCTGCAAGTTTCCCCAAGGAAAGCTCTTTTCCGGGGAGCTGGTGCTTTGCAGAGAAGCTTGTGCAACTGTGTGTCCCAAAATGGACCTTGACCTTCTTTTCTTTGCCATAGAGCTATTGCAGCTTGATACAGATCAAGCCCTGGTTCCTCTTTTCCTTGATTTTCCTGGTTCCTGCTATGAAGAACCAGTGATCCTGTGGTATCAGTGACAGTGAGCATAACTGGGAAAGGAATCCCTCCTCAAGAGTCTATTTTCTTTTTCTTTCAATATTTTTAGGACATGTTGTATTTCCTCACTTCAAAGCTAGTTGCATTTTTTTTTTTTCCTTAAAAGCATGAATGGCTCAAAGCAAGTAGCAGTGGGTGGCAGCAGGAGGTCTGTGAGGAGCGCAGCAGCGTCAGCCCTTCTCCTTTTATTATACATAGGTGGCACTGGGCATGGAGTCGAAGCCGAAAGCCACAGTGGAGGCGAGGAAGATGAGGGGGAGCGCTGGGAGACAAGGCACCTGCAGCAGGAAAAGCAGTCATTACCTGTCTCGGGGAATTTTAATTACGGAAACATGGGATCAAAGGAAGAGCCGTTTGGGCAAGTTGCCTTTTTTTTTCATGCAAAATGCATCACCTGAAATAAATTTCAGGTGGAGGAAGCAAATGGTGTTTTTAATAACGCTGCGAAATGTAATGGTGAAATATAGTTCCTCAGGGGCTCCGTTTCATCGTAGCATGTACCTTTAAAAACATGGGCTTCAGGGGGTAGAGATGGTAGTATCTATCTGTGCAGGCTTTTATTTGACATGGTTGGGTAGGCTATTGAATTCCTACTCCCCGCCTCGGGCTTCGCTGTGTGTACTATATGTTCTCCACAATACTTTGAGCTGAAAATTGATCTCCGGTCAATACTGTGCGATGATTCGACCCGCTCCCGTAATCAGTGCTGCTCAGTGAATGGAATTCATCGTGGGAGGCCTGATGATGGTCTCTGCCAGGACTGACCCGACTGAAAGGGCTATCAGACTGTCTGAATTCAGACGCTTTGGACAATTGCCATCAGGAATTATCTATGCTCCCAGAAAGGGCTAAATTGAGCAGAGATGAAGTGCTGGTGTTTATTGATTTTATTTTTTTTCTTAACTTTTTTTTTTTCCTCCTCTCCTCCTGACTAGGTAGAGCAAAGGCAGCTTTAGCTACATGCTCTGAGGGTTGAGATAGCATCACAGTAGCAATGATGAATCTTTTCTGACCTTCTGTCAAATTGTCTGTGGCACACACCAGAAAGTTTCAGGGCTGCTTTTTAAGTCCTTTTGGCTACATGCTGAGGTCAAGGTAAACCAGAAAAGTGCTGCAGATGTGGGTTGAGCACTTCTTGGTGTGTGTATCGGCCTCGATACGCGAATTCTTGGTTTGTGGGTGAAGGGAAGAGGAGCTGAAGCCTTTGGATGCTGCTCAGTGAGGGGTGCACCATGCAAATAGGGTTTCCATTAGGTGACTGGTAGGGATACGCTCATTTAGCGTTATAAAGCTTTCTGGAGCTGTGTAAGCAAAAAGGACATTTTATGCCAGCACAATAACAGGCTTATTAGTGGTTAATAATATTTGAACACTTGACCCTTGCTTAGATGTCTTTTTTTTTTTTTTCCTCAACCATTGCACAGGAGTATAGAAAGTGAGGTGGATTTTTTTTTTTTTTTCTCACATCGATAACGATGTAGAAATTTCAATCCCACCAATACTGAGACACCCTGTTTCCTTCTACAGGAGCACACGACTAGGTGACCTTTGAAGGCCCCTTCCAACCCGAACTATTCTATGTTTCTATGCCACTTATCTTTGTTAAAGTGTACTTAACATAGCAATAATGAATGAAGTGCAAGTATCAAAACTGTGTTTATATCACAGACCATTTTCAAAGTTATTGTGGATCAGAGGATGTCAAGGTTTAATAACAGAAAACTGAAAGAAGGCTCGTCAGTGAGACTACACCATCATGCACCGTTCCCTGCCTGGTCCAGGCTTGGTAATGGCACAGTTTCTCTTCCCCAGTGACAAGTCTTTTGCCTCCGACTCAAGGACCTGGACTGAAATCTTAATTCACTGCAAAGCTCCCATCGACAGGTATGGATTTTGCTTCAGCTCCATTAGATGGAGCACAGTGGAAGCTTTAAAGGCGTTCAGGCCAAAGTCCTCTTCACTGGGTGTGTTGCGCCTGTTTGTCACCAATAACCTCTCATCTTTTAATAGAGTTAAAGCTTCATGGGCAGGCTCTGCCCTTGCTTAATGCCATGGCATTGTTCCCATTGGCTTCAAAAGGAGGAGGCACTTAGTCTGGGACTCAAAAAGACTCTTAGGATCCTAAGTCCCATTCATTTCGTGATTTCAGTGGGACTTAAGAGTCCTAAATCCCTTTGTGAATCCAAGCTGTAATGCTCTATCTAGGCACAAGCATTAAAAAGAGTTCTCTTTTTATCCTCTTAGCGTGGTAAGCCTGGTAAGGGGAGCTCCTTGTTATCTTCCCTGTGCTCCTGAAATAGGCTGAAAATATGTGTAGCTGTTTAAATATGGAAGTTATCTTCTTGAGTCTTATCTTCTTTTTTCTAGAACTACAAAACCAAACAGGTCTGGATGACCAAGCTCCTTTCTGGGTTGAAATTCTGTAGGATGGGTATTGGAGTGGAGAACAGGTAACCTGTACATCATCTGCTTTAACCAACCCCTGTCTGTCCTTCTCCCTTCCACCCAGCTTGGTCCCTTGGGTTACACATGGGAATCACCTGGGTGCCAAACCCTTTCCATTCTGGTAACCACACTTTGGAAGAGCCCTGTACTGTAGTATCCACCAGAACTCGATCCACAGACCCTGTGCAGAAGCCAGTACTCATCAGTGGGACCATAAAAATCAAACCCTCAGTAAGAAACCCACATTATAGCCTCTTGCTGTTATTCTTTCAAGGCCAAATGAGGTTTTTTTGTATCTACTTGCTTATTTCCAAATCTATTGATGATTGTCCCAGTGCTCAGCTGATGCAGATTAGCTTAGCAACACTGAAATCAGGTCAGTGGCTGCGTTGATTTATCTCAGCTGAGGAGCTGAGATGGGCTCTGGTTTTTCTCCTCTTAAGCGCTTTTCTCTCTGTAGCCATTTCTGTCTGTTGAAGAGCGATGTGAGTCTAGAAATGATTTTGATAGGCTGAGAAAAAGAAAGGGATGTGTTCTGTCAAAAACAAATAATATATAGGCTTACAGAGGATATAATGATTAGATGTTGGCATATATTCTTGATAGATTAAGAATCCTTATCCCATTAATGGGTCAACTCTTAGCCTCTGCAATAAATAGCTTTGATTGACAGAAAACTAAAATGATGAGATGTATTCTCTTTGCTATGATGATCCTAAAAAACTAGGGATGTCTACTTCTGAAAAACCCTTTCGCCAAAGTAAATAAAATACCAAATTGATCTACATTTAGCACAGCGTGTTTGCAGCAGGTAACACTTCAACTTAACTGATTTTATGGATTTGAACACAGAATATAAGGACTCAGCATTTTCTGTTGTTCCAGAGAGGAACAGAGCAGGAATAGTTGTGAAGTTGATGGGAATAGGGAACATAGCTTGGTCTTGCATTTAAGGGCCAGGGGTGATGCTGCTGGGCTTAATTCCGCTCCTGTCCTAGCAGCCTGTCCTGCCATGCCAGGGAGCAGCACCAAGGCATTTGGTTTATTTTTCCTCCTGTCATGGGTCACTGGTTTTAATTATTTGTGCCACAGGTTTCTCTGCAAGCAGTGCCCTTCCTGCATTTTTGTAATTCTGCTAAAAATGAGTGCTTTCCTCTTCCCCACCGTACACCCAAGCCACAGTAGCAGAGAGCAGCGTTCCAGGAGGATGCTCCAAGTCCCTGAGTGCAGCATTCAGCACATCAGCCCTACTGCCTCTTTCACAGTCTTTGTCCTCAGATGTATTGAATATATGTTGTTCAGGGCAGAAGGGGTTTTATTGTACGTGTGTGTATTACTTGGTGGGTGGGAGCTTAGGACTCCACTGAGATTTTGGGGTACTATGGTAGTAGTAAAATAAGGAATGATGTCTTGCACGCTGCTTTCCTCCCACTTTATTGCTGTTGCCATCCTAGCTGTTTTCTGCATACAAAGCTACCAGATTGGCTCTGAAATGGGCTCGTGTGACTGACTGTCTGTGCAACGATTGACGGGTAATACATAGCTTATGCAACCGATGGGCATTCTTTTTCATTTTTATTTCACTGCCAGTTGCAGGTACCTTGATTTGGGAACAATCCCAATCTATAAACTTGTTCACTGTATTCAAAATTCAGTGGAGTATCAAAAAAAAAAAAAGCTGAAAGAAGAGCAACCTGGCAAGCCCTTGAGAAGTTGAAGGTGTCATTCCATCATCAGGAATCATTGTTGAAGCTTCTGCAAACTTAGTCGCATCCTGGCTTGAATGGATATATTGGAACAAACCCTTAAAAAAAAAGCCTGTTTGAAAATCTGTAATTAGATTTGCTGGGTAATGGTTGTAGAATTTATTAGACTGAGTGGCTTTTAATTTTTTTTTTTTTTTTTTTAAGCAAATTCATCTGGTTCTCAGAATTACTTTCTGTAGAAGTGCCAGTTGCTGCAACCTACGGGGCTCCGGTGAATCTGAGGAATGTATCATTGTAAAAGTGATTAGAGATTAATTAAAGAGAGCTTCATCGTCTGATGGAATAGCTAAAATATACGTTTGCTTTATCGTTAGTTGGCAATAAAAAGGATGTATATGTTCTCAGTGGCCAAAGGTGCTGTTGCGGATTGTGGAGGCAGCATGCTGTCCTGTTGACTCCTTGACAGCTTCTTCAGCTCTCCATGACTTGAGTGGTGAGTAAGGAGCATGGGTGGGTATCACCCAGGACATCAGGGACCTGTCACTCTGAATGATCACAGTCTGCTGCTGAGAGAGCGCCAGAAATTTTATCTTTGATCTGCTGTAGTTTCCTTTGGTAGCACCTTTTCTGATAACGGGGTACTTGAATCTGTCTATCTAATCCCAGGGTCAAAAAGATGAAGCTTTTCTTTCCCAAATTAATGTAGGAATTAGAAAAAAAAAAAAAAAAAGCCTTATACACATCTGTGTTTGACTTTCACTGGCAACTTCTCCAACTCTTTGTCACTAAAATGTGTACTTGCCGAGGGTGGAGAGCAGGGTTGTAAACACATGATGTTCTCCAAACATCAAGCAAATCTGGCGTTCCCCCTCCCCCCCTTATTTTAAATCACAACTGATTTTTCTTTAACCTCATGGAAATAGTTTGAAAATCCCTGTTGTGTGCCTGTAAAGGACAAGCATAACTCTAAGATCCTGTAAGTTTACTTAAATCAAGGTCTTTATGGCTCATGTTCAGAATGGTGCTTTAGCACATACCTTCCTTAACTTTTAAATTTTTAAAGTAGATATTCCTATTCTGCCTGCTCCTGGAATTAACAAGGTCTTTCTCTTTACTGATCAGTATAATTTCAGTAATAACCTGAATTTTTAAAATGGTTCCACTTCATACTTTCTGTCCTCTTCTTTCCCTCCCACCCTGCTTTTGTTGGATTATAAATGTATGAGAAAATGTATGGCTATTCAGGTCAAATTATCCTTCAGCAAGAATTTTTATGTTTTGAATCTTACTCTGATATCCATATGTCGGAGTTTTGGAAGCTCAACTTTTCTGCTCTGGCGTGTCACTTCATTTTTTTGACTGCAAGGAGCAACTGTAGCCTTTGAGGGACAGGAGCGGGGATACCCGAATCTATTCAGAATCCTGTAGGAAGAAAAAAGGCAGAGAGCCCTTGGTGGAAAGTTGTGCTGATCTCAGTTCTTAATGTATCTTCTTCTTTTTTTTTTNTTTTTTTTTTTTTTTTTTTTTTTTTTTTTTTTTTTAAGATTTGAATAAGAAACCCGACATTAGATGGTTGGAAGATGTTACTCTGCAGTTTATTTCTGCAAACCCACTAGTGTATCCTTGCCTGAAGCAACACAGCGTGCTGTCAGATTGTCAGGGTAGAATTCTACCGAACAAAACTAAAAAAAAAAAAAAAAAAAAGAAAAAAAAAAAAAAAAAAAAAAATAAAAAAAAAAAAAAAAAAAGGGAAGAAAAAGCCCCTTCATGTTATTGTAGTCTTAAATGCGGCAAGATGGCAAAAAACCCCAGTGTAAACCTTTAGGCGGTATATGCCTTTATTGCAGCCCTTGAAAATAATTCCGAAAAAAGGTGAAGCGGCATAATTTGGGGTGAACACTGGGGAAATTCTCTGTTTCTCTTTAGTGCACTCTCTGCAGCCTTCAGAGACTGGTGGAAAGAGGATTTGTGTAGACTCAAAGGGCCACTCTATCCTAAAAATGACCCAATTGCCTAATTTTTTTTCTTTTCTAGCCAGCTGTTGTTATATATAGCAGCTTCATATGGACTGGAAGGGTTGAAAGGATATCTGTTTTTTCGCATTTCTCCTCTGCATTTCAAATATTTGCTGTTTGTGGCTGTTTTTCACCTCTGCCTTCTCCCCCTGGCAAGCAAACAAAAACCGCAAAGCAAGCCATTTTGTCAGGGGTATGAAAATCTTGGAATCAAGTCTAAAACATCTCCTGATTTAATTTTGTAGGATGGTACTTATCAAGGAAAAGTTGCCTCGTTTTAAGTGAGTATTATGTACCCTAGTACTAAGCACACTGCATATCAGTGCTCTGTACATACATATATATATATATATATATAAAAAAGCAGAAATATATAGATAGATATTTGTGTGTGTGTGTGTGTATATATATCCACTAGGAAATTTAAGTAAACTATTTGCTAGGTCCTTAGCTTGCGGTGATCTCATGTAGCTGATGTTCCCTGCCCCCTCCTTGGCAGGTTTACAAGAGAGCCAGAAGCGAGCGGACACCTCCGCGGCAGCGTTTGAGCTTTGTAAAGTGATCTGCCCGCGTCGCTGGTGGCTGTGTTTTGCAAACTGGGTTCGGGGCACAGGGGGCGCCCTTGCTGGTGCTTGGGATGGTTCAGGAGCGGGCACCCAGCACCTGGATTTGGAGACACCAGGCCTCCCATCCCCTGAAACCTTTCCCTCCCAGCAAGGTGAACCTGCTCGGTGGCTGAGGGGAAATGCTCTCTGAAAGCCAGGTGCTCAGAAAGGTGACGAAAGGCTGGAATCAGTGGGCTTGAGGCATCTCAACCCTGTCCTTGAGCACTTGGATATTGCTGTGCAGCGTCACCTCTTGAGTCCGCTCACACCCATCTAAGGAGGGACAAGGGATGGTCAGAGAGCAGCTTCGTGGGATTTTCTGTTTCCTCAGTGTTGGCCTCCTATTTTATTCCCTGAAAGTCTTCAGTTTTTGGGGGTTGTCCTGTGCAGGGACAGGAGTCGGACTCGATGATCCTTGTGGGTCCTTTCAAAATTGGGACATTCTGTGGTTCTAATTGCCAAAGAGACAGTTATTGGCATCGTTTTGACTCCTTCGTGGTGTTTGTCGTACATGTATTGCTGTGCTGCAGAAGCAGTGAGGAATTTATTTCCTCCTTACTATTGCAAAATACCCGTCTGTCTGTCTATTTACTTGGGTGGCAATGTCTGCATTGAGCAGAAGGGAATGGCATGGAATGGAAGGGAAAGAGAAAAGGCATCTGGCACCATGAGAAATAGCCAGCATCCTTCTTACTGGAGCATCCAGTTAGCCAGCAACGTGTTTTAATTCCCTTTCCCAGAAGGCCCAAGAGAAACTGGGAGGTCTGCACTGAAGTGTTGCTGAGGTCCCACTGCCTCCCAGTGCTCATCTGCCAGCATCTCGCTCTGCCTGCTTCCCAGCCCCTTATTCTGCTGAATCTGCTTTTTCCTTGCACAGCTGAGTTCATTTTCCTGCAGCAGAATCCCTCGTGAGGCTCCTGCAGCCTTCAAGAGATGCGGCTTGCAGGAGTCAGAAATAGCATCCCACTTTCTAGAGAGAGTCCAGCGGAGAGTGACAAAGATGCCGAGGGGTCTGGAGCATCTTTTTGATGAGGAAAGACTGAGAGGGCTGGGGCTGTTTAGCCTGGAAAGGCTGAGAGGGGACCTTGTTTATGCTGATAAGCATCTCCAGGGTGGGTGTCAAGAGGATGGACCAGACTCTTTCTAGTGGTGCCCAATGACAGAATGAGGGGCAATGGGCACAGACCGAGACACTGGAGGTTTCATCTAAACATGAGAAGAAACTTCTTTCCTTTGAAGTGCCAGAGCCCTTGAACAAGCTTCCCAGAGAGGCTGTGGAGTCTCCTTCTCTGGAGACATTCAAACCCACCTGGATACGACCCTGTGCCATCTGCTCTGGTGACCCTGCTTGAGCAGACGGGTTGGACTAGATGGTCTCCAGAGGTCCCTTCCAACCCCAACCAGTCTGGGATTCTGCAGGGACTCCCTGGCTGGGGTAAACGGAGCAGCCCTGCACCTTGGCTCCACCAAGCTTCATCTCTAGGCACTTTACTCTTGTTTACCTGCATGAAAAATTTAACTGCCAAGTGGGATTCTTGGTTTATCCAAAGCTATCTCTGGCTGACTTCCAGCTTGGCTAAGCTTGCTGTGGTGGCTCTGGGTGGGAAGGCACGTTTTGTTCCAGGTGCAGCCTGGCTCCATGCAGCTTGATGGGGATGTATCACTGCTCCCAAGCGAGTGGAGGAGTTATGGAGGTCTGAGTTTCTTGCAGAGGAGGGCATCCCTGCCATCCTCCCCGTGCCAGTAAGTTCTTCCTCCCTGGGGAACGAAATGGCTAAAAGGAATAAAAAGTTTGAATGGACTTTAGAAGCAAGGCTGGTTGGGATCCTGTCGCTTTCTCTCTTTTCTGCCTTACTGGTATTTATGGAGACAGATTTTTTTTTTTTTTTTTTTAATCGTGGGAAAGGGGAAGAATGCTCCAAAAATGCTCAGTTCTTCCTCATGAATGTGTGTTCCCTGTGTTGTCTCCTATCCAGGCTTAGGCAAAATGTAGCTATCAAAGCTTCCCCCTTGGCCTTGTTGTGTGGTGTAGCATATTTTTGCCCTTAAGCAAAGAAAACAGATGCTAAGCTGAAGCTTAACTATCCTCATGTTGGAAGTGCCAGAACAGGGCTGGCAATCCCTGCTGCCGCGGGTACGCGTCTGCTATGGGCGCCTCGCTTCCCGTTAATCTGTGCCGTGTGCCAGCTGCTGCTTTGCAAGGCAGTGCAAGGTCCTGGGAAGTGGTGGTGTTGGGGGAATGGTCAATGTGCTCTTAGTCCTGCCTCCGTGGTCTGGCAGCGAGAAGCAAGGAATAAGCCAGGAGCTAAAACTAAACCAGGAGCAATTTGTGGACCAAGAGCAAGCAAACAAGCACCTCAGCCTGCGAAATACTGACCCAGAGCAAACCCTTTAAAAGTGTCCTTTCTTCTTCAGTCTAGAAGGCAAAAAGATCTTGGTATCCGTGGAGGACTGATGGTCCCCACTGGAAGGTGACCTGTTGCATGGCCTGAAGTTGCACCAGGGGAGGTTGAGGTTGGATCTTGGAAACAATTTCTTCCTGGAAGGGGTTGTTGGGCGTTGGAATAGGCTGCCCAGGGCAGTGGTAGAGTCGTCTAGTCCAGCCCCTCTGCAATGAGCAGGAACAATAATAATAAGAAAAAAATAAGTAGCCACTGAGTTTCATTCATTCATTCCTGATGATGAGAGACGTACCATCTCCTTTCTGTGCTGTATCCCTTGCCGTATCCCTGTTGATATAGTCAGCAATGTGCAAGACAATTAAGAGTATTTACTCTCTGAAGTGCTGTGACTGAGAGACTTGACTCGTAAGCATCCTTGAGGATAAGCTTAATAAGTCCTCTGTTATTTGGAGAAAAAACAGGAGCTGCAAAAATGGTCCAAGAGATATTATCAGTTAAACACTTTTTTTTTTTTTTTTTGCTATTCATCTGGATGGAATAGTATTTCATGAGCTGTATTAACTAAATGTTGGCTGTGAATTGGCTCAGCTATGGAAACTGCTATGAAACATAGAGATGAACCAAAGCGGGATCTTACTGCGTTGTGTCCCGAGTTGTCATCGATCTGAAGCGCTTGCAAGTGGCCAGTGCATGGGTGATGGGTGGCCCTGGGCTCACTGGGATGCAGGACATGAGTCAAGCTGAAGCATGTAGATATCTGGGAATTTAGGCATCATAGATGTGCTGGGCAGGACCACAAATTATGCATTAGCTTGCAATCGCACAGCACTCTGAAGGTGATAAATGCTGTCTAAATGTTCACCTGAACTCCAGCGTGTATTAAGTCCAATAGAAATTTGGTTTTGACTTCTATTTTCAAAGTGTTGCAGTTGGACAAACAGTTTTAGTGGTGGTTTTCTGGTTTTATTCATTTAAATATTTAAGAGAAATATGGGGAAAAGATTTTTTTAAGAAAGAAATCTGTCAATATTCAACTGGCTGCTTTAATATCCAGTTATGTGGCATGATGGCAGCACCAAATCCTGCAAGTTTTCCTGTCCTTCTGCAGCTACAGTAAAACAAGTGGATGATTAAACTGAGCAGGTTAATCAGAGTTAGACGTAGCTCTTTCCTGATCCTTTAAAATGTTGTTTGTTGTAGGAATTACCTCTAATTTCCCGCTTTCTGGAGTGAGGTACCAGCAGACCAGCAATTACTACACATGCTATGGTTGGAACAGTGGGTGGAAACTCTCTGGTGTTCCACAGAAACCCGGAGAAGCTGAGCCATCAATCCCAGCCTGGAAATGGGAGAATCTGGGGCCAGAATTCAGGGGAACAGTGCCTCAAGTCAGACTTTAAATCCCAGCATCCCAAATCTTGGACATGCTAAACTCCCAGCGGCTCCCGATTATGTGGAAATCTGGTTTGGGAGCCTCAGCATGCCAGAGGATGAGGCTGTGTTATCCAGGTGACTGGAGGCAGTTGGCTTTAGGGCTGTTTTTTGGGAATTTCAGCCTGTGTTTCTGGGCAGGGGTTTATCTTCTAGCAGCTCAGACCTAATCCTTGCAGCCGTGAGGATGCCAGCCTGAGCAAGGTCTGACATGCAAATATCTATAGGGTGCTAGGGAATGATAAGTGTATGTAATGCTGGTCATTTGGTTGTTTTTCCATTCCCAGTGAGCCTTGCTGGGTAAGACAGTCCCTCACCATATAATTTCTTTGTGCTCTTCATCCTGCTACTGTGCTGTGTCCAATCTCAGCCTTTAACATTTTTTACCTTGTTGAATACGCTGTGTGTAGTACAGTGAATGAGTCATCTGGCGTATTTAAGTGCAAACCTCAGGAGGAGATAGCTCTAAAATTACCTTTTCTACTGGAAGCTGATAAGCTTATTACATATGCAAAAAAGGATGCGTATATCAGGCAAAGCCAATGTGTGACTTGGTAGCAAAGACCAGGCTGAAATTCAAAATATATGGAACGATGAATTTAAACACCTTACTAAATCACAGCTGTGCCATTTTATTAGACATTGTTTCATAAACTATGAAAGCTTTAGCTATCATATAAATCTGTCTCTTAATAGGCAGCAGTTACATTTCTTTATAATTTATTTCTTTGATACTGCTGAGCAAAAACGCACCTTCCTGATGACTCCATTTATATACTACATTTTGTTTATCGCTGCAAGCCCAAATTTTTTGCCACGCTCTCTCTGCTAGCGCAGTGTGGATAATAGAAATACAATTTAGAGGAAGACGGGAGATACAAAGGAGTCCTCACGTCACCAGCATTGAGCAAGGGGTTGAGATGAGCTGCTGCAGGTGGATTCTCATGTTGCTCAGCTGGGACCACCCGCTGGTAAGGGTTTGCTTAGCACCCAGGGCAACGGGAGCTCTTGCAGCAATGTGATATGAACGTGATAAATGTGCATCAGTCGTCAGGGATTGCTGCTATCCCAGTTTAGACCAGTCCCTGATCTTTTTTCTTTCACCATACCATGGTGCTTCCTTGAGTCACTTGTTCTAGATGTGGGAATAGATGTGGTGAGTGTTCTAGGAGAGCTCAGCTGGCAAGTACCTCATAAATTACGATTTGAGGATGTTGGACATGGCTGGCAGTGCCTTTTGGAGTGGTTCACACTTGGGCTGTCACGGTCCACCCCAGCCTTCTGGCAGTGAGCTGCCATAGGTTTGTCCGTCTTCCTTTCGTTTCGATCATTAGTGTCTCCCTGCCAATCAAGAGAGTGGCACCCCCCAATCCCAAGTTTGCCAGATGTTTTTTCATTTTTCTGTCTGGGGTTTTTACAAATAAATCTAATACTGGATGAAAACATACTGCCTCTCAATATTCTGCTAAATGGCTAGCACTGTGTGGGTGGTTGTTTGGTTTTTTTTTCATGCTGTTTAAACAATTACAGTTTGCCTTTGTCATTCGTTTGATGTTTTTTCAACCAATATTCTTGCTCTGGTGAAGTGTTGCGAACACTTTCTCTGTTTATACTTCTCTGTATCAACGAAGAAGCACCAGCAGGACTGAGGACAGACCGAGATTTCTTTCTGTGATGTTCAGCAGCTGATGCTTTTTGGCCAGATGACCTCTGTAATAGTTCATGCAAAAGAAGGGAAATTTAAAGCATCTTTTGTTCTAGTTACTAGAGGTCTGCCTTCCTATTTTTTTTTCCCTTCATTTTTTTTAATCAGGTGAAACCTTTAGTAAAATCTCCTCCTCTCCCCTTGGCTGTTTTCATGGTAAGGAAAGCCTGAGCAGTGTTCATCATTTTAAGAGTTGTTGATTCCTTTTTTCTATCTTAATGTTTTAATATTTAAGCCAACTATGATTAAAACTGTGGTATAGAAGGGAATAGAATGAAACAGTTCTGTTGGAAGGGACCTAAAATGATTATCTTGTCAAGCTGCCTGACCACTGCAGGGCTGACCAAAAGTTAAACATGGTATTAAGAGCATTGTCAAAATACCTCAAACACTGAGGCTTTCATCCATCGTATCCAGATTTTTTTATCCATTACATCCGTGAGACCTATTTGTGTAAAACTTCCCTAAAGGAGCACCTGAAAAAGGTACACGTTTTCTTCATGTGTTTTTTTTATTTTAGATTTCACAAGTGATTGTTCCTTTATGTAACTTAAGAAAAACCCACTGGCCAAAAAAACATGCCTAGAAGACAGGCTCTAATTGTCGGCTCCAAATGAGTGCAATTTGCTAGAGGTGGAAAGGATCTGTAATGTGGGCTTAGAGTGGGTACAGAAACGTCACCTGTGGGTTGACGCATTTATTATTGTGGACCACCACACTAAAGCTCGGCTTTACCCCAAACTGGTGTCTCTGCAAGTTCCTGCAGTAGATTTTTCTCACAGCCATCCTGTTCAGTATGTCTCTGTGATTTAAATAAGTAATTTAGCTCTTTTACAAACTATATGCTTACCTGAAATACTTGGCTGCATTTTTAATTTGCTTTTGCTTGTGTCAGACTACTGATGGCATTGCAAAATGAAATGAATATTTGATTGCACAGTTTATAACAAGTGCAGGTCTAATTACTTAAGCCAGGCGTGTTTATATATCTGATGCCATCAGACTTCTTTTGCAAAAATACCCTCGTCTAGCAGGGCCCTTCACCACATCCTTAATTTTCATCTGCATTTGTTTTACGGATGCAGCCAAGACTCTGGAGTTGTTTGAAGCTGGGAAGGCGGCTGGTTTTTGCTTATGCAGTACTAAGTCAGAGGTTTAAGCCCTGCATTAAGGGTGGCAGGGCAGTGTGTGCCAGCAAATCCTGGTGTTTTAGAGCAGAGGTGTCGTAAAGCACACACTTTGCAATGGATGATAAATGTACCCATAAACCGAATGGAGAAGTGTTACCAGGAGCATCCATCTTGCCCGAGATTCAAGAAGCAGCCGAGAACGTGGCGTTTTCTGCGATTTGGTCAGGTGTGTCAAATGCGAGCAGCAGCTTTGCAACAGAAGGACTCTTCTGTCACGGCCATTTAAGCAAGTTATTGTAACACTTATGCTTGTCTTTTCTGTGAAAAATTGCAGTGAGTAGCTGAGAGATTATTTGTTTATGCTGGCTAACTGCAAACAAAACTTTATAATTTACCTTTAAAAAAAAAAATTCAGGGTGAAACCAAGCAGGGAAATTTAAAAAGTTAAAAGAAAAAAAAAATTAAGCTGTTGAAAAGCTGTGACCGTCTCAAACATGCAGAGAAAAGGTGTGTTGGTGAGAGTTGGACTTGATGATCTTAGAGGGTCTCTTTCTGGGGCTGCTGCAAGCCAGGGTCTTTCTGTTTGTAATCTGTTCCACTTGCAAAGAAGAAAATATTTTTAATGTGAAATCCATCTTAAAACACACCAAAAAAAGCCCCTCCAGCTGTTTGAAAGCTGTTGGGAGGTATGGCAGATTAGAAGTAGTCCCAGCTGAAATGGATTAGCAGGCAGAGTTCAAGTGAGGAGGTCAAACGCGTAAACTGGATGCAATTTATCTTGTGGCACTGCAGTTTATCACATGCTCAAAGAAATAAAGAAATACCACACGCATGCACATATTCACACCTAATAATTTAAGAATAACTGGAAAAGGTCTGAAAAGACATTAAAAGGCTTCTGATGACATCATGCTATCTGGGGTAATAAACCAAAGATGGTTAAGTCTGTTCCAAACCAGCTGTAATCAGAGATGTCTTTATGTGTCTGTCTATATTTATATATTTCACATCTCAGGAAAGAGCTATTGAACATTAGTATTGCATACTAACTGTATGGGGAGATGCAAGATATTTCTTCTCATTAATTTCTTCCTGCTACATTTAATTGTTTTGGTTTTGGTTTTGGGGGGTTTTTTTGTTTTTTTTTTTACATTTATGGAAATCCTTTAGCATCTGGCTGTGCTGCTTTTAGAAATGTTTAAAACTTCTGGGATGCTTTACCCTTTAGAAAACCAAAAGAAAATTTAGGAGGGGCAGGGCATGACTGTGCGGTTTCCTCGGAGCCTCTCCTGTTGGGAAGGTCTTGTTTTCTGCTTTTTTAAAATCTTCATCATTAGATAGAGAGCTTCCCCCTGAAATTGAGTGGTTGTATGGTTGAATTTGTGAGGGTATCTGCATAGAGATGGCAAAATAATTTTGCATTTCAGTCACATAGTATGCCAGGTTTAATGATAAATACATTTTTTGAAAGATGCTTTACGTGGTGTAAACTCCAGTGAAGGATGTTAGTGTCACATTAATAATAATTATTGAGAAGTGTCACAAACTCATCTTGAGCAGCCTCTATTAGACACCATCTCAGAATTAAATTTAAAGAAGAAGATAATTTCTAAGTGCAATTAAAAGCTTGTCAGAGTGGAGAAGCAGCCACTTTGAGTCTGACTTTGACTGTAAGCACAGTAACGAAGTGATTCAGCCTGGCAGCTTGGGCAATCCTAGTGCAATATCTAATTAAGTTGCATTTCTAATGCATTAAGTTCTGACAATGTTCTCGGAGGAAAAATACCCCCAACTTGTTTTCTATGGAAATTTTCTTTTAGAGACTTTTTTTTTTAAAACAGGTACCTGAAGTCTCAGTGGTCCTTCTTCCAACCATAATGATTTCAAGACGCGATCCCTCCAGAAAACTCTGGAGTTGGCATGTTTGTGACTTTTCCTTATCCTCGCCTACCAGTTGCGGGGGGGTCTTAACTGGAGCATGGAGCTGTGTCCCCCAGGCTGGTTCTCCCACATGCATTTCCAAGATCCGTTCACCTCATTAGCAAAATTTGGGAGACAGCATCAAGGAGAGACCATCGATGGGCTAAGATAATTATTTTATGCTGGTCTCCATGTAGTTTTTTCTTGACGTTTCCCACAAGCAGGCCATTTAATAGCAGATTTGTGAGTGTTTTGTCTTGATTTCTCACAAGGCTGGCTTTTACAAAGGAAGTGGTGGGGGCTAAAGCGAGAAGGCTCATTCTAAGATACAGAGCTGGAGTAGGTGCCTGCCAGCTCCTGTTTTTGTTTACAAGCATCAGTATAGAGCTGCCTGGTGGCCCATGGGCATGTCCCCTCACCCAACATGTTGTGAAGCCAGTGATTTAGATTTTAAACAAAACTGTTTAGGAAAAGGACAAAAATACATGAACTGAAATTAAAACTAACTACAGGTTGAATGTCTGCACAGGAGAAAGGTTGCATTAACCTTCTTTAATCAGGTTATTTTGAAAAAACCCTCATAACATTGACTTAGCATGGAGAAGGTGGAGCCAATATGTCCTAAGTTTGGATGCCCGTGTCTGGTAGGATTTTTGCTTTCTGTATGTTGTTTTGGTAAGGATTGGAAGGGTTCTAGGGTTGTGTAGTGCTATGCATTTTATGGCACATTTAAATGTCTATAACACAAATAGCTTTCCCATCAGAAGGCATAAATGTCAGCCTATTGACACATTATAAAGACACAAATGGAATGTAGCCTGGCAGACTGGTGCTGGTTTTGAGATTTAATAGTACATCTGTATCATTTATCCCAGTGGGAAATAACACAGGATGTTGCCTTGTAATTTTTTACTACTGTATAATAAAATGTAACCATAATAAATAGTGCCTAAGCAAGTAATGCAGCAGATTCTGGATTTCATCCAGTGTGTCTTTACCACTTATCTTGGGTTAGTTTTGCCTCCTCAACCTCCGGCAACGTACAGTTTTGAGTGGATACAAACTGAATGTGGATCTCTAATGTGTGATGTATGTGATCTATAGATACCCTCCTATGCCAAATGCCTCCCACCTCTTCATCAGCTGGCATTAGCACTGTCCTGCTTCATTCCTCTTTAAACCATCTTCTGTTGACCTGTCCTTGAAAGGTCTGTTCTGCGTTTCCAGAATGTCTTTGCAGGCTGATTGCTTTTTCCACTTGTCCTTACTGTGTTACAGTGTTACGTGTCTTTTGATAAAAACTCGATATTTCCTCAAAGCGTTATGAGATTCATGCAAATTGAGAGTAGGGATGTGGTGGGTTTATGCTGGTTGAATTTAACTCATCGCGTGTTTACATGGGGCATCTTGCAGACCTTTTGGCACGCCAGGAAGATGCTGTGTCCCGCCCAGCGCTGGTCCTTCTCTCTCTACAGTGTCTGGGCTGCCCTATTGCTGCAGGCTGGGATGGTTTATTAAAGCTGTGAGAGGTCTGAGAAGTACTTGGCACCCATTTAGGCACTTCTGCGAGAGCCCAATAATGCAGAAGGGCTCTCTGGGTGCTTTCTCACATCTGGACTGCAATGTTCCAAGCAAAGAAGAAATAGGAAAACATTATTCTGTGCGTATGAGAGTACTGCAAATTTGTAAAAAGTAAATTAACAGAGAAATGAGGGAGGCTTTTGATTCATCAAGTAGATTCAACAGACTGTGTCATTTCCTTGATTTTCATTTTAATTAGGATTATCTCCTAGGTTCTTTGCTGAGAATTTACATGCAACAGAAGACTTTGGTCAGTGGCATGCCAGTGTAATAGCCTGTACTTGAAGACATCCAGCTGTGGCATGGATAGCTGGGATGAGATTTGGCAGGACCACAGGCTCCCTTCTCCCTCTGGTGTTAAATGGCTTGTCGGTGCAGGGAGCCCTCTGGCTCTTCCACTGCCAGGCTTCACGTAGCTGCTTGGTTGCTTGGGACCAGTATATTGCTAGGGGGGAAAAAACAAAAAAAATGTAAAAAAATTCCCTGGGCTGCCAGCTTGAAATAATGGCTGTTTTCAGCGCCAAAGCCAGGCACAAAAGTCTGGCTTAACCCCAGCAGCCGTTGGTCCAAACAGCTGGGACCTGGAGCCGGTCGAGACAAAAAGAAGCTGACCTTTTCCTCCGCAAACTCAATCTGTTTCACAGAAGTGTATGGGTTTGGATGGAGTTTTCAGAGGTTCTGTTTGATAGATTAGAAGTGGAAAATGAGGGAAGGGAGCCAGGTAGTTGTATAGGAAGGCGAGCAGCATCCCCGCGGCCTCAGAGGGGAGGCTGTGAGGTTTGAGTGCGTGCTCTGCATGATGCAGAGCAGAAGCACAACTCTTAACACTTGAGTCAGTGGTACTGTCCTACCGCTGCCCTATGTCCTCTTTTCTGTCTTTTTAAAAAATCTTTTCATTGTTTAAAAGTCTCTTTCTTGTCGCACCAAGGGGGAAGAAAAAAAGTATTTGGAAACTGATACAAAACCAAATTAATATTTTTGCTTTAGTTGCTAGAGGTATTTATGAGCAGACAGATTTCATCTTGTAAATTAGAGTCATTTGCAAACTTGATGAGCACTTTATTCTGATTGTTTTTTCTCTATCTAAAATAGATGGTATTGCTATGAGAATTTCTATATAATGTGTAGGTGAAAATTTAGCTTGCAGTTTTCTACCTCAGTGGAAAAGATATGATTGTTCCAGAATACATGAAATGTAAATGTTTTGCTATTAATTACAGGAGAACAAAGTTTCATCCATGTGGGCCCTACAACAGCAAGTATCTGGAGTAGGCTTTAAGCTTTAGCTTCTCGTACACTCAAACAACAGATTTGAAAGCCATTAGGCATATGAACAAGAAGAAAATGGAGACAGAAGGCAAAAAATGCTGAAGGGAAAATCCTCCTGAAAGCCTACAAAGCATTTTCAAGCTTACGGAAATGACCTGCTCCGTTCTGTTATACAGAAGTGTTAAAAGGAGAGCAGGCGACCCCGCCCCCTCCAACCATTCATCTGTTATGTCTGCGATGTATTTAGACTGAATCCTTGCCCAGATGCTGCGGATCTGTCGGTTCCAGGGGAAATTAATGGGATTTTACCGTTTTCTTTGAGGAAGGGAGGACTGGACTTTCTCCCGCCGTCTTTGGCAGGAAGGAGCGAAGAGCTTTCCTGTCTGCTTGCTTTAAATACTACGTCTTTTTAAGCCTTTTTGCCAGATAGCCTAATTTGCGTTACTGCCATATACCCTGTTGGAATATTATGGAGGTTAATTTACAGTGCTTTGATACACAACCATAATGGCAGACTCTAATGTTTTTTAAATGGTAAACCAAAGGCATTCATAATACAAGTTGCAGTGAATTGCCTGTAATTCTTGCCAGAGATTCGTTTAGCATTGCTTTTAATATTTTATGCACTGAAGTTGTTTGCAAAGACTAAAAGCTTCACTCACTTTGAATGCTTGTACGGTGTCCTCTCCCCTTGCAAAGCGCGACAGAAGCACCCTCTTGCAGATAAATTGTATGGCAGGAGGTTTTATTAAATTTCAGTTATACTGTCTTGGAAAGATTTTTCTAGTGATCAGTGAAAACTAGATCAGTTTTATGGCATCATAACTGAGGCGGCTAGTTAGAAATCTAACCTTTTGTAATATCACTAGTCGCATATTAATATTTTAAAGTATCTAAACCACATATGAATGACGTAGGAGGTTTTGACTTTAAATGTTACTATAGAGATTTGGCTGTACATAATGCCATTAAAACAGAAGAGTACAAGATAAAATGATCCATTTGCAATTATAATTATGCATATTGAGATTGACCATTCCTTAAAAAATTGGAAGTGCGAAGTGGAGAAGGGCGCTTGAGCAATCACTCTCTGTTGAAAGCATTGATGGAAGAATAAAAAAATGGAAGGGGATCGATTTGGCAGTAATGTGTGCAGAAAAGCATGGGAAGTATTTCTTTGGAAGGTGAAGGTAACTCTTGCGCTGTCGTGGTTAGCTTCGCTTGCAGAGGCACCACAAAAATGCATTATCCACCACGGAACAGCAAGTAACGCTATGAACCACTATGTCTGCTCTTGACACTTGATAAATCAAATGTATTAGTTGATCAGGTTGGTATTGAAGCGTCAGCATGGCCTCAGAAATGCTCCACGGAGGAGGTGGGCTTTGTTCTGGCTCTGGCAGTGGCCCTGTCTTTGACCTTGAACATGTATTTTTTTGTCTCCTTGCCTTCCTTTCTGCTACTCCTTGATTGTCTTGTCTTCTCAGAGGATGAGCTCTTCGGGAGAGAGATTTCTTTGCATTGTGCTCTGTGAACAATGAAGTCTGAGCCTAGCCGAAGCCTCTGGGGGCTTCTCTAACACAAATTATAATTGTTAACTTTAATCACTGGCATCAAAAGAGCTTGGTAATGGGGGATGGCGATGTGCAGGGTTTGGAGAGATCTGTAGGGTGCATGTTAATTAAGTCACCGTCAGTGAAAGCTGCTGATGTGGTTTCATAACACCCAGGAGTGATGCTGTGCTGCTCCGGGTGGGTTTTCGTCTCCAAAAGCACAACGCTGGGTGCTCACTTCTGTGCTTGAACAGAGCCAGAAATGGGGTGCTTGGTACATTTTAGTAAACAAGACTCTTTCATAAGTCTCCTGCTGGTTGCCTGAACCTTTCTGTGTTATTTTTGTGGGTCCCCGTGCTGTGATCACTAACAACTGAAGTTGGACCGCATGGTGTTTGCAGCACAGACAGCTGCTCGAGGGCGAGCCGGTGCGTCTCGATGGATTCACCTCCCAGCCTTTGCTGTTGCCGAACAGAAAGTGTTTATCATTGCTCTCCCGAATAGCAGCTTCTGTTTTGGCAGGGAGGTGAAGTAGCATGATGGTTTGCAGATTAATTGCCCTTCTTCTGGCAACTAGTGATGCCGAGCAGGATGCCTGTGTCCTATTTGGGTGGATGCATTACTCATCGTAGCAGAGGAGATGGAAACACAGGGTGTTTCAAAAAGATGGACCAAATTTCAAAGATGTAGTGATTTCAATTTGGATCCGTCTTTTTGAAAGCCTGTCTTTCTTCTCCCAAGTAGCAAGTGACAGGGTGAGAGGAAACGGCCTCAGGGGAGGTTTAAATGGGAAACTGTGTACAATTTCTTCCTCGGAAAGGTTGTCAGGCATTGGAACAGGCTGCCCAGAGCAGTGGTGGAGTCACCGTCACTGGAGGGGTTGAACAGACGCAGAGATGAGGTTTCTCAGGGACATGGGTTACTGCCAGAGTTGGGTTAATGTTTAACTCGATGATCTTGAGGGTCTCTTCCAACCAAAATGATTCTATGATTTTATGATTCTGTTTAGCTGTGTGAACACCGGCAGTCACGTTAGTAAGAGATGGCTGTGTTCAAGAGTATATGTCGTTTATTTAGCATTAATCCATATAGGTAGAGCTCCAGGGTAACATGGGATGGAGCAAGAGGGAGGGGGTGATAGGACCTCTCCATCAGCATCTTAAGTGAAACCACTTGCTCAGTTGTCCAGGCACAGTACAACTGGGTGAGAAATGCCAAATGCTTTCTGAGAAGAAGTTTTTAGAAAGGAGCAGGTTAGTCGATGGGTGTGGAAAGGAGTAAAAGAAAATAAAAAGGACCCTCCCTTTCATGTGGGGCAGGTGCTGTACTGCTGGGAGTGTTAACAGGAGTTGGAGGTAAAGCAGCGTTCCCTCTTTAATATTTATTCTACATTTTAGGCATCAGCTGAGTCCAAATCCCTCTGGTTCCTGCAGTGCACCCACTGCCAGTGAGCGATGCCTCTCGACCAAGTATTTTGCGAGATCTTTGCTGTGCAGGAATCCCTGTATTATTCACTTCTGAGAAGAAAATAAGAATAAGAATTCTCCAAACCATGTCTGCAATCTGCAGAGAAATAGCATATGGCAGAGGCCAGCTCAAGGTTATATACTGGGCATTTGGGGAGGGAAGGCAAGAAAGATTTACCAGTCAGTACACTCACGTTCTGATAAAATAAAGGTGAGCTGGGAGGAGAGCATGTGCCGAATCCCAAAATGACACAGAGGAGCCATAAACCACTGTATGTTGTGCTGTCTTTAGCCCTTTGTGCTCCAAGCAGAAGCAAAATCCAGTGTGTCGTAAATAAAACAAAGATCTTGTTTTAATTTCATTTAAAAAGCTGTTGCAAGGTAACAGGGTAACAAGAATTAACTTCTTCAGAGTAGGCAAACCACAATTCCTCTACTCTGTACTGCAGCCATCAAATCAGAGTTATTGTCCAAAAGCTTCTTGGAACCAGGTGGAGCTTTTGCTATAAAACACAAGCAGAGTAGTCTAAACAAATGGCATTTTTCGTAGAAATAAAGTATATGGATGCCCTCATGAGGTGTTGCCTGGTCTGCTCTGCACTTGTAAAACTGTTTTTTCCTACTGAAACTGCGTATTTTTTATCAAAATCCAAGGCTGAAAACAGCTAACATCTGGAGACTTTTTCATTTGTACCGTGAGAAATAATAGCTGGTCTTGCCCTGAGTTTGCCTGTAGATTTCTTAGATGGTCCAAAACCCGTTTATTGCTTAGAGAAGCGATTTTGCTGACAGACGGCCTGGAATAGTTCTCTTTTTTTCTTCCAGAGCATCCATACTTGCCCATTATAGAGAAATCACTCAAAAAGCAGCATGCATGCTGGACTCTCAAGCCTTGTTTTAAGTTTTAATTTACTTGTCTGCCTTCCAAGGTTACCGGCCAGAAGTGATTGCTCCTTTAGTACATAAATAAGATGAATTATGCGTTGGGGACCAATGCCTCAGCCTCCTTCCTTTCATATTCCCAGGGGAGCGCCTGCTGAGGAGCATGCAGAACTGGAGTGAAATTTTCTTGTTTTTGCACATCAAAGATTAAATTAAATGCAGGCAGGAGGACTCGGTGCTAGTTCCCTCACGTAGGTTTTTTATTTTCTAATTATTTAAATGGGGCAGGATGAGGTCTCAGGGTCCTGCACCATCCAGCTTGGCTGTGACAATTCTGATTCCCACCGAAGTTTCATCTGGAGCAATCCCAACTGTGAGGAGCAATTTTTCATGTGTAATTAGTCCTAATAAAACCGGTGCTTCCAAGAGGCTGACCTGGATCCATGCATTTCATGCTTTTGTCAATTAATGCTACGTTTAGCGTCTAACACTATATTTGGAAGAAAATACTGAAGATGTAAGGGGACGGAGGAAATTCAAGGTGTAACTGCTAAGGAATGGGAATTAATGTCCTTATAATCATAATTGATTTGATGTTCTTTTCAAATGAAGTATTTCTTTATTATTCTGGTGTAGCAACCTCTAAAAATCTCTGGTAAATCCTCTAGTACAACAATAATTTATCCAGATCATATTGAAGCCTGCTATGGTGAAGAGATACTCATGTACCTGCACAAGTGTTCTAGAACTACTTGTATCTCTAAGGATGGTTTTTATTTGGCAGCTTCCACTGTGTTTTTTCTTCCAGCCATTGTTGATTATGTGCTAGTACTGTCTTTCCATAATGAGGTGTGCTGTGTAGAGATTAAAAATTCTTACAGGCTTTTAAAAATCAGATCCATTGACCCAAACCAGTTGTTCATTGCTGTATCCCCAGTTGCACATATAGCAGAAAGTTCATGAGTGCCTAATAAGTCCTCAGAGGGAAGTATACATGTTTTTTTAATTACATTTTTTTCTCTTTGTTTCCAGAAATGCTGAATTCAGTACTCTGCAAAAAATCGCGTGTGGATTTTTAGCACCTGAAGAACAAGAAAAGGTAATTACTGGACCATATAGCCTAGCCTCATTTGTTAGCTGTGCTAAAATATTAAACTGCTCGACCTGAGCCTGCAGCTCCATCTTTGCGTATGGGTTTTGTGTATTTTCAGTTATGCAGGCACAGTTGTTTCTTGAGAATATTCCTTTTTGGAAAGGGAGCATGGGAACAAAAGCAGCAGAGCATGAAAATGCTGAAGCAAAGTGGTAGGGAATAGCACACTGTGAATTTTTTCAGTGTACGTTAGATGTGAAAAAGGTAAGGGGGAAGGGGGGAAATCAAGGTTTATATATACCAACAGAAAAGGCTGTGGAGTTCTTTGTATTTGCAAGCCTGCCTGGCAGAGCCAGTGGGCAAGTGTGGAAGGAGGCTGAGTGTTCCTCGTTGTTACAGCAGCAGTTGTGTTTGGGTGACTGAGTCACTTGTGGGGCGTCGCGTCCTGCCGTGGGATCGTGAGCTGCTGTCAAGCCTGCCCTTGCCGTTGCCTCTCCTTGTCTTCCCGGGTCGTGACATTTTGCTTGGGCAATACAGCTCGACAGGGCCGCGGCTCAGTTACCGGTGTTAAACAAAATGCCGTTCATCAAACTTGCATGAGCGGCTTTGCCAGGGGCTGCATCTGGAAAGAGCGGGCTCCGAAAACCAATGAGGAAAGCGCTGCCGCTCCGCACGCTGCTGTCGCCTGCATTTTCTCCCCACTTCTTTCCAAGGCTGAGAGGCAGAACCTCACGTGCTTTTTCACTTTGCTGCTTCTGGAGACAAGTGATGTAGAAGTTGAGCCAGGGGAACATGGTCCTGTTCAACCGGTACATCCTTCCAGCTGTACAGTGATCCAGAGGAGCGACAAGGACCCTGCATTTGCCTCAAAGCCTGTGCACAGCTTCGTGATGACTGTAGGTAACCCAGAGCGATCTAGAGCCTTGCGGTTACCTTTTGTAATAATTAATGTAATAACTTCAAAGTGAGATGTATATGGATGCCGCAGTATGGACAGCAAATGGAAATATATAACGTGAAGGTCTGTACATTTGAGTGTATAGTAAAGCAAGCGTAGTGAGATTTGAAAACGCAGATGCAAAGAGGTGCAGGGAGGAGATGTTGCAGGGGTTGGGAAAGCTTCTCTGTGAACATGTAACATGTTCTTACGCGACACTTAATTTCATTGCTTGGGTTGGGAAAATGCATATGAGTGACATCTTGCGTTCACGTGCATTTTGGAGGTAGGATGTAAACCAAGGTGACAAAGGGTGGACCAATGCTGCCACTTTCATGTATCAGCATTACAATTTGCTGGAAACCCATCAAAGGGAGGTGCTGTCTCAGTTCTTGGGAAGGATGTTGAAACACACTAAAGGGGCTTAAATTTGAAATTTGCTCTGATCCTTTGATCCTTTTTTTTTGTTTTGTTTTTTCTTTCTGTGGTGGACTCTACATGTGTGAATTTAATGCAAAATTATGACAGGAGGTGAAAAATAGCAGGTAGGGGGAGAAGCTCTAGGAGCAAATAAACACTTGATCAAAATGCATTAAGTTTTTGGAGAACCACATTCTCCTGTAGTTTGGGCTCATGGTGTTTTGAATGACCTTCCATGTGCTAATGAATACAATTTCTTTTGTTGGATCCTTCCATTAGGATTTACAGTGACACTTAAAACTCACTAAAGCCTTGTGTCACCATCACCGGCTCTCTGTCGCATTCAGGCACTTAACGTGTGATAACTTCAATGGGGACTCAGACAATTTATTGGTGTTGAGTATAAGTTGTTCTATCCATGTCAAAAGAAGAGATGGAAAAATCCAATTTCTTTTAAATCATGAATTTTCCAGGGGGAATAATTGAAAAGTTTAATCTTGCAGATTATTGTGAGATGCAATATGTTGGCAAGGAGAAAGCACTGTTGTGTTTCACTAGTATTTTGATTACCTGATGCTGTTTTATAAGAATGTGAACTATTAGTCTTAAGTTATCTGCGCAATTTAAAATTATCTCAGTTAATCCAGTTGTTCGTGTTTATTTGTGCTTTTGGTCCAGTATAATGAGATTTGTAAAAAAATCAGTATGTATTTTTGCAAGTAAGAAAAAACCTAAAAATATTCCAGATTGATCATGGCCAAGTGCTTTCCAAGGACTTAGAACAAAACTGCCCATGCTTTAATGCCACATGGCTCACGCAGGGGAATTATTCCCACTGGGTTTCTTAAAAGCCATAGACATTGTTTCAAAGTTTAAGCATAAGCAATATCATAAGTAGATACAGCAATGCCTGTAGCAAAGAGGTGGCCACTTGTGGTGTTATATTTGATCAACATGTCATTATTATCAGCTGCTCCTGCTCTCTGAGCTCAGGGGGTTGCACGCATATTTATTTTTTTTTTTCCAGCTGGTGAAAGGATCCCACAGAGACATTTAGCTCTGTTGGCCGTAAGAGCGGGACAACTGCAAGCTCCCGAATTCCTCCAGCCCTGGATGCAGCAGCATCCGTTCAGTTGGTGGCCGGGCTGGGGAAATGTCACATGTCCCTTTTCATCCTGTCGAAGAGATGTCACCTGCTCCGTGCGTGCAGTGTCCTCTGGGAAAGGCTTTGCCCCATCTTCTGAGAGAGGTGACCCCAATGTGGGTGTTCAGACCCCCGAAATGGGGAATTTTTGCAGATGGGGGAGATTTCACACCGTGCCATTGTCAGCATTGATGAGCGGGGTCTGCAGCTTCCAAAACTGAGATCGCGCTTTTATTCCCTGAGTGGCCAGGCTGATGGAAGAGATCGCAAAGCTCAAGGGCACAAGAAACACTCTCTTCTTTTGTACNGGTTTTTTTTTTTTTTTTTTTTTTTTTTTTTTTTTTGTCTTTTTTAACTGGCTGGCCATGACATTAAGATTTCTAATTAATTTAAAAACCACAGGCAGTTGTAGAGAGTGAGCAATGTAATAACTGGGCCATGGGGCAGAGTAAAAGCACATCAATTATTCAGGCAGTCACTGCTGCTTATTCCCTTCCCGGAGCTGGGCTGGCTGTCAGCGCGTGTCAGCGCCGCCGCTAATGCCCTTCAGAATTTACATGCATAAACAGTGGCCTTTTAAAATCCACATGAGGATCACTTCAGCGTTTCCAACGATAGCTGCAAGGACTGTGCTCCGCCAGGGGGCTCTGACCGATGTTTTGGGTGCATAGTTCAAAAACTGGGATCTTGGCAGGCGCTTCTACTGGAAGCCGTTGAGAATTTGCTCCTCAAGGAGACTGAGGGGCAGCCTGAGCCATGGGAAGGAAGAAACAGCCCTGCTTTAAAATTCAGATGGTGTCTGGGAGTGTTCTCTCCAGGCGAGTGAAGACCAGCGTCTCTGATAATGCGTTGTCTCTTTTTGTGAAGTCCTGGAAGCGCGTAGTGTGAGGATGCCACAGCTGCCGCTAGGGCTGGACCTTCTGTGGGTGCCCTGCAGGGATGATGAGCAGGAAGCACCCTCCTCCTATTCTTCTTCCTCCTCTTCCTCTTCCTCCTCACACGTTGGGTTACTAGTGGACAAATTTGAAAATGCAGAAGCTTTTCTCAGCATGAAGAATTAAATTCCCCACGCTGTGGTGGTCGTCTTGCACAGGGACATGGCAAAGTCTCATGTCAGGGATGCCACAGCGAGCGACACCGATTTCTGCACCCAACCAGCCAAGGGGGCTGGAAATTGCAGACACAGTTGGATTTTTCTACTGTGGACTACAAGCAGAGCATGAAGCCTTATTTTCCTGGCTGGCTGGCATGGTTATCCCTGCTGCTGGAGGCAACCACCTTGCTTTTTAAGAAGTGAACTAATTTGTGAGGGCGACAAAATAAAATGAGCTTCGCTAATTATGTGTTGTGCCGGCGAAAATGACCAGCTTTAGTTCGGAAAACACTGGCTGTAATTAACGGTGAAAGGCTTTCTTCTCTGCTCTGTGTAGCCATTTATGAATCACTTCTCCCTATGGAAACTTTTAAATCTGTCTTGCTGGGGAGACTGAGGAGAAACAGGTAAAATGGATTTGCTTTAATAGCTGTGGTTGTAACTTAAACACTTGCAATGATATTAAGCATCTTTCTCCATTAGTGTTTCATGTTGATCCTGATGATATACCAGTCCAGGCTAAGACAGGATCAGCCTTCATTAAATGGAAGAAACTAAACTCAGTTGACAAAGGCTTTGGCTAAATGGGGCCTTCATTGCTCTGAGAACAAGAATGCAATTAGCTGAAATGTTTGTTTACAAAATCTAATTCCTGGGGAGTATCTTAGATTGCTGCTTGCATCTCTTGGGCTTTTGTTGCCAAGGCTTGCAGCTTGACATATTTTGCAAAGCGGGGTTGTAGCACGTATAGAAGGGATGGTCAAGCTTTCTGTGGTAAAGCTGAACCCAGCTGAAGAGCAGGGCCTGAGCTGCAGATGTGCTGGAGTTTATTTGTGCCTTCCCCCCCATCTGCAGCATAACTGTTGCAGTCCAGTTTTTTTTTTTTCCAGCTGTTTGTTTGGGTTTTTTTGGGGGGGTATGTGTGTTCCCCACCTCCCCTTTATGGTGGGGGGTTTTGTGTGTATGTGTTTTGGTTGGGGTTTTTTGTTTGTTTGTTTATTTTTGTTAAATTAAGGCCAGTAACATAGCTGCGAGGTTGTGTTTAGGTAAAGCAGCAAACTACTGCAGGGCGGCGTAAACACGGCCTGTGGGACTGGGATGAGAAAACTGATCTTGACAAGAAGAGAACGTCTCAGGCTGCTTTTAATAGTGGCTGTGACTGAAGGGTGGGGGCTCGGGTGCTTCATCCTGTGCCTTCGCGCAGGTGCTGACGTGCCGATGGCGGGCCTTCAGTTTTCTTGCTCTATCAGGTTTGGAGTGTGAAGGATTGGGTGTTGCGAGCATGTGTTGATACCAACAAAATAGCACATGTTAATTTGGAAGCGTGTATTAATAATAAAATATTAGTTTGCGGGCTAGGGTCTGGCACGGCGGTGTTTATTAGCTCATTTTGTTACTCTGTGCAATGGCTCTGCTTTCTTTGCAGTTCTTTCTTGCGGCTTCCTTGCAAACGGATGGGGTGTCTGGACTTATCTATCAGGTGACATTGGGCCAGTGTGTGTTTCCTAGGCACATTTGCCTCGTGTGTCTGGTGGCAAACATTAGACAGTTACCAGAACAATGCAATTTCCTCCCCATTTGCTGAATATAGGATATTAATGGAATAGTCAGTATAATCTGTTTGGCGATGGCTTGTAGTCGTGTTAAATAATGGGGAACAGACTAATGAGGACCATCCCATTGATGGATAAGGGTTACAATTTACCAACCCTGCAGTAATTGAAATAAAACAAAGCTGCCTTTGCCTAATGGGCAGGGTGATATGTGATGTGCTGGTTTTTGATGGTGAGTCCTGGAGCGAGTTCGGAGAAGGGAATGGAGCTGGTGAGGGGGCTGGAGCACAAGTGTGATGGGGAGCGGCTGAGGGACCTGGGGAGTTCAGCCTGGAGAGAAGGAGGCTGAGGGGAGACCTTCTCGTTCTCTGCAATCACAGAATCATAGAAGAATTTGGGTTGGAAGGGACCTTCAGAGCTCATCTAGGGTGGTTTACCCAGAAAGGATGGGAAATTTTCCGTGTAATTTCGCACCATTTGAAGAGTTTGTATCACAAACCAAACAATCCATTTAGCCAGGTACATCCCTCGAGTAGATCAGGGCTGTCAATGGGGCTGCTGATGGCTCTTCAGCACGGTTTGTCCCCACTGTCCCCGTCCCCCCGGACACGGTGACTCCTCACGGTCACCTCCCCAGGATGGGGGCAAGAGGGGCGGGACCCCTGGTAACAGACAGGGCCCTCAGCCAATGAGGTGCCCAGGCTCAGGGAAGCTTCTGGAACAGCTGATAATGGCCACAGCCAGACCCAACCGGGCACAAAGTGGCGCCAACACCACACCCAGTCTCTTGAATCTCACTTGGAGCAGCCTACTCACTGCATTGGGTCTGTGAGCAGAGCCCTCCCCTGAGACCAGTGACCCTCTGAGGAGACTTCCCGTGATGGGGAGCCCTCGCCTGCTCCTCGGTGAGGGATTTTCTTCTGGAAATATGCTCGAGTGACCCTTGTGGGTCTTGCTGCCTCCTCCCGTGCAGGTGCTGCTCCCCAGCATCCCCTCTCCTCCGCAGGACAGTGAGATGGGAGTTGCAGGAGGTGATGCAGGGACTTGCTCCTTACGAGAGGCTGCTCAGGGGACCCCTTGGGATTTGGTGCTAATAGTGCATGTAGAACGCCGCTTTTTTCAGTGTCAGCACTGGAACTCGCAAATGCTTTCCTTAATTTGTGAGGTGTGCCCAGTATGATGTGCTTATGTGTGCCTGAGAGTCTGTTCTCAAGACAGTACGTGGGCCTGTCTCCTATGAAAGCTACTTGCACTATTAGGAGAAGATCCTGCTAAATTAATAAGATAATTTATTTGCATCTGAAGAGTATTTTTTTTTTTTAAGGTGAAAGAAATCCTGAATGGTGCCAAATGGTATTGGAAATGTGTTGATCTTCCCTGTGCCTTCCTCTCCTCTCCCTGTGTCGAAACTCTTCAGGAAATAGGAAATATTTCATCAGATGGAGGAACATCGTTGTGCAGCACTTAACTGAACTACGGAGGAATTCATCCTGCACATGGCTTGAGGCAGATTTTTTTTTTTTTTTTTCCTGTGGGGTATTCAGTAGGAAGCAGCGTTGCCAACAGGGCTGTATACATTCAGGATATAGAAAACCCAGGGGAACGAAAAGCAGTGTGGCCAAGGTACATCCCTTTGACCCTGCTCTGCCATGACTTTAGTGGCCATCCTGGTGCTCTCAAGACTTTGGGGCAGATGGAAAGATTGTTGCCCAGATCTGCCTTGGGCTGGAGGTGCGGATCATCTTTGTCTTCTTCGCACTTCTGCAGGCAGTTGCACCTCTATTAGGAGCTGGGCCTTGAGGTTTCGTACCAGCATGATTTGAATTAAGTCTAATTTAGACAAAAGTTTTAAGACCTCTCACCCCCCTCCCATGCAAAATAAATTAGAGAGTTTAAATGCAGTGTGTCTGGCTTGGAGGCATTTCCCTGTGGTTTATTGCTTTGCTTTTATTGATGGGCTGCGTTTGCTCTCACACAAACCGATTAATCTGAACTTGATGATTTGTTTCGCAGAAGTTGTTTGCATAGGGATGAAGGCCAAATGAAGGGTTTTTATGGGGTGGAAACTTGAGTTCCTACTGACTTCTTCAGATATTGGTTCTACTCCCTGCAAAGTTTGTAGAGACTTGGATTACGTGGCCCTTGGCCAAGCTGAGAAGATGTAACCTGCCAAGTAGCTGTAGGGAGGGCAGGAGGAGACACTAAATTACTGGCAGGTTTGGAGAATTTCAGAGTGTCCCACCGAAGCAAAATGATAGACCTTTTGAAAAATGTAGGATGATCTGATTTTGCTTCTTAATTTCCAAAAATATGAACAAAATTGGAACAATCAGTCCAATTATATTAAAATATGAAGGTATGCTAAGTACAGCATTAGATATGTATTTTTCCACTATAAATACACCCCCAAGGAATCATTCTATTTTTAAGATGAACTTGGTATTATGATAATGTAAGAGAAGTCTATAATTTATAATTCCAATTGGAGCTGAAGAAATTTAACATGTCAGCTTCTCTATTCATTACGCCAGCAGTCAAGACTAACAGGCTGTTCCTTCACCTTCGCTGTCAGTCATTTAGATAGACCAATTATGGATTCAGTTAAAAAATATATGTATCAAAAGAGAAAATGCAGCAGAAGGAGGATCAACATGCTAATTTTTTTTTTTAAATGAGGTCTGTAAAGGGTACATTTAGTCCTATGTTTTATGAACTTCATGGCCAAAACTCTCCTACTATTACTCTGGTCTTTCTGGAGGTGCCATATGGACTAAGTTGAGAAGTGGTTCTCCAGTGTTTCTGTGTTGGAAAAGAGCTGGTGACAGCTGACAGTCACTTCATGTACTATTTAGAAACACTCATTGCCTGACATTAAAACAAAAAAACCCAGAAAAATAAAGGAGGAGGTGAAAGATACAATCCCTATATTGGGACTAGATCCTTGGTTGTGTGGAGCTGTTAATGAGAAAAAAGAACATTCTGTCTGGGGTGAGATGGCTATTAATTCTAAGCATTTTTAGAGTTTTGAGCCTTAAGGTCTCCAGTGTAGCACTTCTTTAGCACTGAATTTAGAGGGAACTGTTTCCTTTTAAGATGTAGGATATAATTGCATTGACCCCTGTTTGGCCAGTACTAAATATTCAATGCTCTCTAAAAAAAAAAAATCCCCAGAACTGGAACTGGAAAATGAGATTCCTTATTGAGATGCATAAATATAGTTGTGGGCCTAGTAATCTTGTTTTAAAGCTGCAGCATTCCTTTGGGGTAGGTTTATTATGACGAAATATACATGGTCAAGCTTAAATATAGTTAACCTAATATGATCAGACTGATTTGGAGCAGAGGCAGGTCAACACTAAGTGCTTTTGAAAATCTCATCCCAGCTCTCTGGAGATTAAGGCTGCAAGTGCAGAGTATCAGCCTAAGTCATGCCGAAGAGGCAGAAGGGATGCTTCTCCGTGGAGCTTCTGTGCAAAGAGAGCCTTTCGATGGAAAACAGGAGCACAAAATAGGCTGGAGGGGGGAAGAAAGATCTGCAGCCAGATGGGGAGATATCCAACTTTGCCCAAGGCACGAGGCTCGGAAGTTCACCCGCATAGTTGCGTCTGTGATTCTCTTCTACCGATGGCGTGTGTGTATGGGCAGAGTCCCTGGTTTTGGGCGGTTAGGGGCATTGTCTCCTCCCGTGTTTTGAGCTGTACTGCTGCACCGAGGGAGTACAGATCAAAAACTTGAGGCTGGCGGCCCCGATTTTCTCTTCTGTTTTACCTTAAAAAAAAAAAAGGGGGTTGTTGCAAAATCAGCGTCCTTGGGATTTGTAACACTGGCTGGAATCTCGCAGCATGGGAACTCATTTCCAGGGTAACGTTTTCATTTTAGTACTGAAAAGTGCAGTACTATTTTAAGTGTTTGAGTAGAGTCTTGCTGTTCCACATGGGAAGAGGTTTCAGGGCTCTCCTCTCACATCTCCATGAATAGCGCCTGCGACTGATTTAGTTAAGGAGTTGAAAACATAAGGTCTAGCAAGGCCACAGGAGGAGTATCGACAAGCTTTGCATGCATGGCTTCCTACTGAAATAACTGGAGCTCTGATATTTTGAAGTGTCCTCCAAGGTCTGAGCTTAGCTCGTTGATTGATTGGATGTGGTAAGAGATTCAGCCAGATCCAAGCTGCACAGCATCAGTCCTTGATCATAAAATCACAGAATAATTTTGGTTGCAACGGACCCTTTAAGATCATCAAGCCCTCCTCTCCGCGCCAACTGTGTTATCACAAGCCCCAGAGGAAGGCATTCTTGCCAGTCCCTATAATATTTAAAGAGTCACTTTGTCTCCCCATATAACTGTAGTAGTTTATCCAAGTGACAAGCTGATTTGCTGACGCGACTTTCTCGTGAACCACGTGTTTACAATTTGAAGAGCAGTCCCTGCTGTTAAAAAAACCCAAACAAAACACCAGCATAAGCAGTCAGGTTAGCCCTTAAACCGCAGCAGCATGGTGCCTTTTGGAAAAGCACACAGCTGCTTTACATGTAATGTGTGCGTGAGTTAAACCTCCTGGGTTGCTTTCTGTGATCAATGGTTGCACACGGGGACACACACATCTCGGCCAGTGGATCTCAATCTATTCAGGCTTGTCCTTTGAGACTGACTTTTACAAGTCCGTGATATATGGAGCCTGCACAGGACTGGAAGGACATTTTGTGAGTGTGTGGTTATAATCTAAGCTAGGTCTGGCACTGGTATATAAGAAAAAAAGTGCTGCAAATGCTGGAGGCAGAGGACAGGAAAGAAGCAGCACATCGAGTAAACAGGCAGGGCGGCCAGTGTTAAGAATTGGGATAGTTATGATAAGTGTAATGTGCAGATGTCACAGTACATCAGCTGGTTAATCAGTGCCAAATGATTTGTAAGCATCTCAGCAGAGGTGAGTTCTAAGGAGGTTTGGAGGCGAACGGTGTTGTGGCTCTGCAGATTTGTGTTCTTCACCTGCAGAAAGAGTGGGTCTGTGAAAAGCAGGAAGGTTATTCCTTCGGTACTGTTTTTCTAGATATTTTTTTTTTCCTTTTTCTTACTCTTTTTTCTTTATATTATCTGCAATGAGACAGGATGATTGTGGGCCCAGATGCCACATTGCAAATGGTGTTTTTTAAACCAGCTGAGAATCTGGCCTGTTATTTAGCACTCGCTTAGTACTTTCATCTTCAAAGTACTGTGCAAACATTAATTAATTCTGCTGGGGAGCACACAGGGAGGTGCTGCTGGAACAGTTAGGTAGAATGCGAAGCCAGGAGAGATGGCAAGGACAGCATCGCTGGGCTTAGGAGGTCTGTACTTACCTACGTAATTCAGCAAAGGGTCCCACAACAAGTGGTTTAGTGGGAGAAAAATCTCTTAGATGCCTATATTTTCCATGCAGTGCTTCCAAAGGCAGAGGGTATCTCGCCACCGCCCTGCTTACGGAGATGGTTGACTTGGGATTCCTGTGCCCACAGCTGCCCCTTCAGGTGGGTTTGGGCTTGCAGGGACAGATTTTGGCTTGACTTTGCTGAACTTGCTCAGATGGAGCTGGGGGGAAGCTTTAAAGTTCTTGCACAAACAGCAAATTTTAGAAGCTGTGCAGATGCATTTAGAAAAAGTATATTTCTTTTAGCTTTGGGTAAATAGGTAGATAAAGTGTTCCTGACTGCTGTTTTGCTTTCACTGAGATCCATAGGTACCTACTGATAGTTTTCTGAATTTATTTTTCAAGTTGTTAAGGAGACAAGAAAAGAGAGATCGTGATCAAGACAGTTACTTTTCCAGTGTATATTCTATGCATTGAAGATAGTAGAATTATATCTAGAGCTGCACAGTTTTAAGTTCACTTTCTCCCTAAGACTTCAGTAGATTTATGCGCTCAGAAATATTTCTTTCTAATCTCAAGATATTACCATGCCTAGGTTTGTATGAAAGGCAAGACTGGCTCTCTGGAGGCTCACAAGCTGTAATCATATGTTGATATGAAATTGTAGTGTTCCGTCATATCTTACCATCTTGGGAGCAAAAAAGTAAACAGAGTGAACCTTGATCAGAGAGATTCATTATGAAGTCCCAAAAAAGAGAGGGGATTTGCAAGTAGTTGGAATTTTGCTGTGTGATTTTAATTTTATGGGCTCGTGTTGTTCCAGCATTTCCTTTGGAATAACTAAGAGTTGCATTAAATATTAAACAAATGGTGTGATGATTCATAAAGAGGGTCATGAGCTCCATATGTGAGTCAAAAATTTAATCTCCAGCTGGTTTCAGTATAATCCATGTCATATGTCTGGGATCAGAGAACTCCACTGTCTTCGAATAATTAGTTAGTGATCAAAACAGGAAAAAAAATTCCATTGAAACAATTTTCTTTTAGAAAAGGCTGTTTCTTCAAAATTAAATTGCTTGTTAAAGCTCAGCAGTTTTAATGGCATTTTCTTCTGAGTGGAAGTAAGACAAAAATAATTTGGGAAATGTCAAAATGTCTTCTTGATATTTGCAGAATTGATAATATTTTTTAGTGTAAAATGACTTTCATTTAGAGTTGTAACTCTCTGTTTTAATAAGAAAAGAGGAAAGTGAGGCTTTTTGTTTCCATCTAATGTGACTATACTGATTAACCTAAGATGACTTTCTTTCTAGGGTGTTGTTTCACCAAAAATGAAAACTTGATTAGCTTTTTCCTGATATCCATATATAATTTTAATACTAGTTCAGGTTGGGGGGGTAAGGGGGGGTGGAAATGTCCTAAATCTCCTACCCCTGTGCTGGGATGGTGGGATATGGGAGGTGTAAGGTGGTGGGATGGGATCTGAGGGGTCCCTGGTCCAGCTCCCCCAGCTAGAGTAGGACTTTGTCTGCGTGAGACCAGCTCAGTGGTGGCTTTGTCCAGCTGTGTCTTAAAAACCTCCAAGGCTGGAGATACCACCATCTCTCTGATCACCTATCCTGGGGTACCGAATGCTTAAAATAAGGTAAATGTGTAGATTTGAGTAAGTTTTGGGGGAGAAAAACTAAGGCCCTGTTTAAAAAATTACAAACAATAATGTACTTAATTGCATTAAAAACGTGCAATTATGGAAGCATGCAAGTGGTTTGTGCAAGCAGAAGTTTGGTACCTAATTGTAAATGAGACAGACAGCTGCAGGATATCGGTAGACATATGGCAGGAACGTAAATAGTTTGCTCGCACTTTAGTGACATCCTGGAAAGCTGTGTGTAAACTTTCCGAAGTGAAGAGAGAAGAGATGATTTCCTGGAAAAGAGAGTTTTCGAGAGAAATAATTGCTAATAAATAATCTGTCTTCCTCTGGAATGCCAAAGTTTTATTTCTGTGCTTGCTTAAAAGGCAGCCTCTAATCAGCCTGCATTTTCTCGTTTGGCTGACGAGCTCCACGAAAGCTGGAGAAGGTGCCCATTGTGTCGCGTTGCTGAATATGTCGCAGATCAGAGTGAGCTTCTCCATGGGACCTGCCTGCTGATTGCAGCAGAGCCCCCTGGCAGATGCTTTGCGTCTACCAGGATTTAGGCAAGATGATGAAGAGGAGGGTAAACAGTTAAGTAGTGCAAGAGGGAGTGTCAGATTCCAGAATGTAAATTTGTATGTTAGTGAACGAAACTCTTCATTCTTCCACCAAACCGCGTGCAAGACTTGCCTGCATATGAGCTGTAGGGCTTGCTGCTACATATAGTGACCTTTAGATTAATATCCTAGTGGAATGCAAAACTGAGAGGCATTAATTTTGGCTTATTTTGAAAGCCACCAAAGCCAACTAAATATTCGATGGTGTTTTGTTAGTAGCTGACCATCATAGGTTTTGCTTTGCACCAAGTGATACTATCAAGGGTGTAAAAATTCTCGGTCTCATGATAACTGCTGCTGGTTCTCCTATTATCTAAAAGGTACAGCAAGAGTAAACCTTGAGTAGTGTGCTTGATTTCTGGATGGGTGTCTAGTGACATCTTAAATAATTCTTGTAAAGTTTGCAGTGGGCCAAATTCTGGCCCTGTTCAAGTCAACAGTAGCTATTGCAGGTTACTTTGTTGGGATTGTGAATGTGCTTTAGGGACCAATTTCTGTCACATAACTTGTTAATTGTAATTTTAGTCAAAGGGCCAGACATACTTAGTGGCTTGATGAAATAGATATATACACACAGAGAGATACCTGGTTTGGGTGGTTTTTTTAGTAAGACAGTTTCTGAAGGCTACAAAGAAGCTTTTATGACATGAAAGCAGTGAAAGGAGAGCGAGGAAAATCAAAGAAATTCAGACATCAGTAATGTTTCAAAAGTACATTTCACAAGGGAGTTTTCCTTAACTATCCTTCAAAGATGACATGATGGAAAATTCAGTTATTAATCTATGATGCTATTTCTCTGTTGGTTTCAGGAACATTTTTTAAAAAAAATTAAGATTAACATCTGTTTCAGTCTACAAAGAATTTTTAGAATTGTAAAACTTTAAGTAACCATAAATTAGTTAAAGTGCATGGAGGATTAGTATGAAAAGGAAAATATTTCAAGCGTTGTTCTTTAAGAGGTGAGCTTAGCCCATGCAGTCATAGAATTATGTCATTGGTATATCCTTACCGAATAATTGCAAACATACAGCGCAAATCGTTCCCTGGAATCAGCTGACATACCAATATACTATAGGGTGTTTTATTACAGCAGAGCTGGAGAATTGCAAAACCAATTTTCCATAGAAAAATTACTTTAATATGATCGGAGTGCCATGATTTGGTTCATTTGCAATACTGTACGTCAAGCTGTTTGCTGATGCTCCTAGCAGGTCTCTGTAATTCTGCATTTATTTTTAAAGGGCGAATATATAAGAGAAATTATGCCCAGTGCTTGCAAATAAGAAATTGCAATATTTCTTATAGGAGGTGTGTGTATTTAACCAGATCATTTTCCACTCATGAAGTATGAAGGAACGACTCTTATCAACAGTCATTCCTTTCCAAAAGATGCTCTGAAAGATGACAAGAGACTTCTATTTTCTCCTGTATCACCACACATTTCTGATTTGGTTTGCAGCAAACAGAGAGCCTTGCAGTCCGTGGGTATTTTTTTCCCTTGACTAGATCGTGGTATTTTAGTAGCCCCATAACTTCTTCCTCAAAACACTCCTGTATTGGTGTTTCACTTAAAAAATAATATTAATTTGCTGTTCGCATCCTCCATGGGCTTCCCTGTAGCAAGACTTTCCTGTCTTCTGAGTCTTCTGTTATATTCTTCTTCTGGCTTTCTCTTTCTCTGCCTTTCTGATCAGAAGGGTTGGACTAGATGAGCTTTGAAGGTCCCTTCCAACCCAAACTACTCTGTGATTCTATGATTTCTGGAGGGAGCATGGGCTAGAGGAGAAAATGGAGCATTTCAAGGCTGTGAGAAGCGTTATAGTGGACAAACAGAGAGAAAACTCCAATATAGTTTCTTCACTTGTTTATAATCTCTTTGAAAGAAACCCTCTAGGTTTCTTGGTGGGAATTGTGGTTTTTTGTTTAATACTTTTTCTTCTTGGAGTTTTGATGAAATATCAAAATTCATGAAGGTTTTCCAGCTAGCTGAGTTTTTGCCCTTCTGGAAAGACTGATGTTGAGAATAACAGTCAGAAAGCCTGTCTTCTTTTTTTTGTTTTGCATTTCTATCTAGAAGATGAAGGCTGTAAAATTTTTCAGAAGAGCATAGCATTCAGAAGCTCCCATTCTTGTTGCTATGTGTGGCACATGGTGAAAACTTTACCTCAACTGGAAAAGATGACAACTTCTAAAATCTTCAAAAAAATTATCCCTGAATTATTCTACCTATTTTAAAAGCCTGGACTTACTGTCTTGGATAATACACTAACCTGCTGAGGGAGAGAGAGGAAAAAAAAGCATATTAGAAAATACCTTTACCCCCCTGCAATATATAACACTTTGCAGTGCCAGCTGCTGCTGGCTGGTTGTCTTGATTAACTTATTTTTCTGGATTGGTATAACTGAAGTTTGCATATAAATTACATGTTTACTAATGTACATTTTTCTTTTCCCTTGTTTTGGTTTGACAGAGACTTTACCCTCTGGGCTTACCGCTTTTCACTCTCTCCTGTATTGGGGAAGAGTTCCAAAATATTTTCCATATTTATTTTCCATTTTAAAATGAAAATGTTACATGCTGAAGTTGAGCAGTGCAGTCGTCTTTAATGCAATATGCAGTTTGCACTCAGGTTGCTTCTTCCTGCATATAATTTATACATGAATCACGGATTACGTTTGCTTTCTCAGGAAGTGAAAATAAATTGGATAGAGCCACATCCAATTATGTAATGAATTCCTCACGGTAAAATTTATGGCAGGGATGTTGCAAAGTGGAACGCTGATAAAAGATTTCCAAAAGATTTGTTGCAGTATCTCCCGATGAAAATAAACCTCTGTCCGTTTTAGGCATAGAAGAGCCATTTTGATTCAAACAGTGAATTATGTAAAGGTGCATGGGATTGTTTTTCATTGCAGCTTAAGTACTGGTGCATAGATCAGAGAGGAGAAGAAATACTTGATACGGTCTCACCAACCAAAAGCTTTTTCCCAATATGTCATAAACCCATAACATAACTCTTTTTTATGGCTCTAAAAGCACTTTCTAGGCTGCATCTAACGGATTATATTTTGAGGAGCTATTTCCCGGCCCTGGGCTTCACTTTTTTGAAACTCACCAGTGAACCCTGCCTTATTGGGGAAAATACAGCTCGTGAGCTTTGATAAGATGGGGAAACACCCGCTGGTGCTGTGAGAAGCACTGGTAATTTCACCTGCGTTTGTGGCATTCATTTCTTTTAATAGCTTTTTGTTTGCGTTTCCTTCCATGTGTTTCTTGCCGTACCTTGACCTCTTGCTCGTGATTCATTTTTTAGGTTGATCCTCAGGTAGCCCATGTGTGGGCTGCATCATGCAGGTGTTTTGCTGAGCTGAGGACATCCGTGCTCTTCCCAGTGGGATGTTCTTCTTCCAAAACCCATAATGTGGCTCCTAAAAGGTGCATATTGCTTGCAGCTGAAGGGCAAACAGGTGGATACATCCACAGCGTTGTATTAAATAAATCTTCTGATGCTGCAGCTCATATTAGAAAAAATTTCCTGACAGTAACCAATGAGTTATACCATATAGACATCAATAGCTATTAAGGGAAGGCTTTACTTTCTTTGAGTCAAATGTCCTGCCTCAGCAAATTTTCGTGCTGCTTGCACCAAAAAAGCCTGTGTCAGTGCTGCGGGGAGCTCTGAGCTGGCTCTGACGTGGGAAGAGGGATAGTGGCATCCTAAGAGCTTTGCTTGAGCCACGTTCTATCTTCAAAGCTTAAGTTTTATAAAACCAGAAGTCTGGAGACAGGCATTTGAATAAGGAAGATGGTTTATTTTCCCAGACGAGAGGAACATTTTAGCGGCTCCCATGGCTTTTTAATACCATTTCATTGATTCAAAAAGATAAATCAGGTGGACTACATGAAATTTTGAAGCACACCTACACAAGGTAAGAGCCTGGGACTTGTGCTTCTAGTTCCTGCTGGTTGGACTAGATGAGCTTTGAACGTTCCTTCTGACCCAAACTATTTTATGACTCTTCTGACAAGACCCCCATGGTCCCCTGGAAGAGGGCGCTGGCTCTCGGGGATGGGCCATTCCCACTCTCCCTGTCATTGCATATGGAAGGGTACAGGAGCCGTGGTTGGGGCAACCTCAGAGGAGGTTTCTAACCAGAGAACATGGTCTAAGCAGTAATTTAGGTGACCATAATCCGTGGTTTGCATCAAGGGTTTTGCAGTGGAAACATTACCCAACCAAAAGGCGTATCTGCTGATGGGCTCTTGCAAAACACCAACTGAATTATTCCCTTCTGTTCCATTTCCTTTGGTGATGGCAAAAATCCAATTTTAGCCCATCTGATCAAAGCAATATTCAATAGGGCTCTTCTTCGATATAACCCCAGTCCTAATCATACTGAATTTTATACCAAGTGATCCAGCTTGGTGGGTCAGAGTGGATCTGATAGGGAATTTGATTATTCTGCTTGGTGAAGGGGTCCTGAGTGAATAATTTTTTTGACATCAAAAACCAAAACAAAGTCAAGTCGAGCTACAAAGTTCCTCTGAGTTTACAGCTTTCCCTGTAGTCTTAGCTAAGCAAAATTTGCCTTTTTTTTTTTCAAGTGCAAATTCAAGCTGAGACAATAATTAGCATCTTGTTTGTTTGTCACCTTGAAGGAAGAAAGGTCAAATACAGTCAGCCCGAAAACTACTTTGCCTTTTCCCCTGAAGCATTTAACTAGATTTATCATGTAATATAGAAAAGATAAAGTATTTTGAATATGGCAGTCAGAGCTTGCTGGAATAGCTTATACATTTAAAAAAAAAATTTTTTTTTCCTTTTATTTTTTGCTGGTTTCATAGCCCGATTTCTAATTTTTCAGAAAAAGTGACAAGTTTAAACACTTAATTCTTCTTGCAGAGACTAAGCAGGTGGTTTTTTTTCTCTTCTAGAAGGGAAGGCTGGAAATCTGCACAACGTACAAATAAAAACACTGCTGTATAAGGCAGTAAGAGGCACTTCAGAAAATGCCCAGAATGAGAGTCTTATCCATCTTTTTTTCCAGGAATACATACAGAAATCCTGTATTCATAGGTATTTAAACTGGAATTTTTCTGAAATTTCTTTACCTTGGGTGCTCTCCCATCCATTTTATCTCCCAGACAAACTGGAGTTTGTAACCGCTTCTAATCCAAGTCTTTTTGCTGTCATAACTTTTATTAGTAATGCAAAGCCCCGGAGGGGATTAGCCAACCCGAATATTTCAAATTTTAACCTTACAGTAAGTCTTCTAAGTAGGGAGAAAAAGCCTTTCTCAGTAATTTTCAAATCAACTTATTATCTGCCCCACTGTATGTTCGTCTCTCCCTCCTGCAGTAGAAGTGTACTTTTTTGTTTGTTTGTTTGGTGGACATAGAATGATGAAAACCCTTGAAGGGAAAAATTGTGCTTATCCTTCCAGGGCATGGAGAGATGGTGAAGTGTTGAAAATGCCAGGACACAAGGTGGGTTTTTCAGTCTCCTCAGTGGAGAAATGCTCCTGTGGACCCTGACTCAAACTAGCACCTTGGAGTTACTAATTGCACTTTTCTTTTAACTTAGGCATCTAAACCTGCTGGATATAAAGAGGGGAGAGCTGAGGTTCGTGGGATTTAAGGCCTAGAAGCCACTCTTTGAAGTGGGTGGCATTTTATAAAGGCATGAAAAGCCAGCAGATCTATAGCAAAAGCTGCTTGATGGCGAGTTGTTGAGGAAAAAAAAAAGGCATTTTTATGATATCTTCACTTTAATTTTAATACCTAAGTCTGTCTGTGAGGATGCAGAGGCATGATTGACACTTTCTCCAGACCTTCTTCAGAAATGCATCAGTATTCAGTGTCAGAAATTAGGACACATACCTTAGCAAATGCCCATGGGCTGGAGTCTACAAAATGAAGAGAGGAAGGCAGATTTACTATCACACCTGGAAGGAAAAAACAAAACAAAACGCAACAACAAAACAAACAAACAAACAAACAACACCAAACCAAAAACACGTTCTTAGAAAGTGGGGAAGGCAGCAATGGTCTTACTGCAGTTGAAGTTGTGCCATGGGGTGATGGGGTTTTGGGTTTTAGGTTTTTTGGTTTTTTTCAGTGATGGAAATAAATCAGTTTATTTCTGCATAACACATTTGTATTCATGCTGCTTGAGCACACCATTAAGATAGCAATTCAAAAGTAAATATTATATTTAAATGTCAGACAACTGAGACTTCAGTTATTCCTCAGCAAAAGGGCTCCAACTGAGAACATATTGGCCTGTAGTCTCCTACGTGGGAACAGTCTGTAATGGGCAATTACAGGCTAAATAGGCAGGGTTATGTGGTGTTTATTTTATTTGTTTATTGAGAGCGAGTTCCACATGTTCAAGAGGAATATCCTTTATTCTAGAGCAAAATGGGATGTCAAGGAATTTCTCATTTATATGTCAAAAAAAGGGAGCAAGGAGGGTGAGAAATGGTCTTACACCATCCTTGGTTGTTAGTTCTAGTCAGGCTAAAACGTGCAAATTAATAGCACAAACTAAGAGCCAGATCAGATGTAGCTGATCATTAGAGGCGTAGCTGTAATTCACTTATGATGTATTAAAAGAACAGATACACTGCAAGCTGCCTTAGATGGTGTTGATTGCCAGTTCCCTCCTGCATAAACGCCATTAGATGCCTAAAGTTACAAATTGCTTTAATAACTTTCACAACTGATTGGTAATCACCCTGTAGTTAATGAAATAGGGAAAACACCTCTTGCTAAATGCATTGTCTTCATTTCCCCCTGAATAATTTCCAAGGTGCAGAGATCATTTTTGGCAAATCCCATGCTACAAAGGTCATCTGTCACGTTTTACTCTTATTCACATTCCTATTTTATTTTTTCGGTTCGCAAATATAGATATATAGTCTATATAGTCTATCCAGGTTAGGATAGACTTGTTTGGATGGGGTTGGTAGTTGTCCTTTTTTTTTTTTCGCCTCCCCAAGTGATAAGAGTTGCAAGATGTGGTCTGTGGAAGAGTCCCATAAAATTGTATCCTTGTTTAAGGATAAAATTAGTGGCCACTAGTTAATGATGCAGGAATTAAATACATGGCACTGAATGGAGCACAATGCTTTACCTCTTGCTGTTGTGAGATTTCAGAGGTAGTAATGTCCCTTAACAAACATCTGAAGGTAATTTCAGAGGGTGGGGGAGGTTAGAGAAAAGAGCACAGCAGTGTTTTATAGTTGAGATTGCCTATATATTAGACCGCTCTGACAGAGCGTGTAATTAATTTTTTAAGTCTTTAGACTAAAGAATAAATAACCAGTAATACACATGGCCCATTATGAATGTTTCAAGTGCACTGTTGTTGGGCTGGATGTTAAGCTAGGGCTTTGTTGTGATTTTCAACAGAGTCAGCGTAGGTAAAATTGGCCATTTAGGGTCAGATTTTCTAAAGTTGCATTTAGCACGAGTTTAAAAGTCTTAAGTAATGTGGCCTGGTTTGGGAAAATTCTTAATGCCCTGGCTGTGTATCAGCAAAAATTCAAGAGCTTCGTGGTGGTTTCTGCCATTCTTACAGCCCTCAAAAAAAATCAGCTGGTTTCTCCCGCGGTCGCTGCTGCCAGTCAGTATCCAAACAGGTGCTGAGAGCTTTTGAAAGTCAGGTCGTTAGCTTTTTATGTGATGTATAATTTTATATGCAGCGCATCTGAAGAAGAATATGTATGATTCATATACACACAGAGGAACCAACACAGAGGGATAATTTTAATATAAATCCCAGTGCTGTCTGTTTGTTATGTTCCAAAATGTTGTGTAGAATAACTCAAATATTTATAGATGGTAGTTCAGCTGGTGCTTTGCTTGCAGCATTTGCCTTTTTTTCCGTGTTTCAGTTGCTCTATTCTGCCTTCCTTCCTTTGCACTGAAAACGTTGCCCATGCCCAGCGCTGTCCTGCGTCATCCTCTAGAAGCTCAAACACATTTTGGCGTCTGGGGTCCATTTTCTGTCTCAGTCACTGAATTTATGCCAAAGAGCAGGGCTGTGTTTCTTTTCCACGTGCTCCTTCAGGAATGGAGGAGTTTGCTTTAGTTTGTTTGGTTACAGAAAGTAAGTTATTGCTATGGTGGATGTGAAGCAGTGATTAGAAGGGTGTTAACATCTGCATTTTCCTGCGGACCACATGCAGTGTCCTGGCTTGGCAGTCCCACCTTGAGAAGTTGCTTCGTAGCAGCTTGTTCTTAATAAACAAGCAAACAAACAAAAAAACAAACAAAAAAGGCTTTTTTCCAAGGTGCCCCAAGTAACTCTTAGGTTTGAGACGTGCCTGGAAAGCGAGGCTGATATAATTATCTGTAGAGACAGATTTAATCGACATGTATAAGGTTGCCTGTTTAGGAAGTTGCACATTGTGCTTTTTTTTTTTTCCCTTCTGTTTTGTTTGTGCTTTAATTCTTCACTGCCTGGCTGGGAGATAGAGAGGCAGTAAAGTTGTCAACATTGAGAAGCGTGGTATAATACTAAAATGCTATAGTTTCCATTGAACAGATGATGGCAAGAAGTTATTTTAATGGGTTTGTTGCGAATTGTGCTTTCAAAGACTTAAATTATTGAAGACTGTGCTGCTGGGATATGTATGGGAAACAGCCATTTTAATTAGGAAGATACGCTTTGAAATGAAAAGTAATTTTTTAAATGTAATTTAATTCATGAGTGTTTTACTGACCGCCTGAATTTATTTACCATGCAGACCTAGTGATAAAATAGGTATTTATGGGTTAGTTTTTAATTAGAAATAATGGCTGGTAGAGTTGAAGTGATGAATCATCTTCTTCAGATAGGCTGCGGTAGTCCTAGTGAAGGACAGTTGTATTGACAGTTTGGAAAGTGATCTCAGTGCAAGTTTTGTCCTTAAACATGACCACCAACAATGCAGTTGCCTTTTGACTTGGAAGGGGAGAAATCAGGCTATCATACGCCAACAAACTTCACGTGACTAAAGAAGTACCCGACAAAGTCAGGTTTTTTGCCTTCTGGATGTCACTGACGTTCATAAATAAGAGTAATTTTAAAAAGTAATGCAGTGACATGGCTTTATTTCTGCTGCAAATGGTACTTGGAGGGAGTCAACCGGGGATGACAGATTTATGGCGCGAGTGTTCATGACAGCGGGCTCACTGCTGAAACTCTTGAGCAGATGCAAGTGAGGATCGTTTCAGGAAGGATCAGAGATTTTTAATCAGCCTTTTCTTCCTTGGTCGAGGAGTGTGGGGATAGAAATGCCAAGAACCCCAACTTAACTGCTTCAGTGGCCTCAGCAGAAAGAGGGGAAGAGTTTGGGGAGCAGAGCACAAGGGAAATTTTGCATGTTACACCAGTTAGCTGCTTTAAGCTTCGCTTAATAAAGTCATACATTTCCTTAATAAAGTCATACATTTCCTTTATCCAGTCTGCCCAAGGAGGTTTTTATTCCATACTTCAAAACGCAGCATGTAAGAACCAAGAGCCAATGTGCAGTGTGGTATATACATTTTAGCATGTAAGGAACAAGAGCCAGCTCATACCATTTTCTGGAAAGTAATGAAATATCATGGCAAGTGCGTGAAATAAATGTATTTTTCTGTACTCATTTTAGAAATCAATGTAGTGATAGGATTTGGCTTTTTATTAAAGGGTCTTTCCAGAGCTCTGCGTCCGACCGTGAGCTGTCTGACTGCCGCTAATGGCTCTCCTCCACCTATTTTTCACTCTGAAGGTATGCTAATTATCTTTACAAGAATCAAGGCACTTTCTTCCTTTTCAGTATCCATAGGAACCTGTCGGAGATGAAAAAGCCTGACATTTTGATTCCCGTCTTTTGTTTCCCTCATCAAAAATAAAGGCATAATGGACAAGAAGCAGCAATTTTGTTCAGTCTTCTCATCATGGCAAGTTTTATGATTAGCCTGAATCCCATTTTATTAAATAAGGTCTCTGTTTGAGTTTGTAGCATTGCTGCTTCAAGGAGAGCCCTCTACAGCCCAACTTGTCATAATCTCTGTTTTCTCATAAGCTCAGTGTCTACCAAATCAGCTTGAAATTTTTCACTGGCTTGCCCCATTTCTGCATTTGGTGCAGAAGCCAAATCGCTGCCCTGCCTGCATGTCCCCCCCCCACCCCATCCTACAGAATTAAGCCCATCCTTGCTAATGTAGGCAAAAGAGAGGCAGGACCACATACACACCACTCCCTGATTTTGTTAACAAAACAGGCTTTGAGAAGCTGCTTAAATTCAATTTGCATTTGGAAAATAAAAACATGGTGCAGCACAGTCCACTGAGAGGTTTTTCATGCCATGCAGGTATTTTCAGAAGCGGTAATCAAATATTCTGGTGCCGTACACTCATAGTTTCTGGTTTAGCTGCTGTCCTTTTGTTTTCATTTGAGATGAAAGTGAATTACTGTTGTTGCTTACCCATTGAAGAAGTCCATTCACAGGATGACCGAAATGGAAAGCTGCTCTGAAAGCCCTATTTATTGACTTGAAAACCAGTTGAAAGGCAGTTTTCTCATCCCCTAAAACTTCCTACGATGGCTCATGTGTATGGACAGAGCCCCTTCATCTCTCCCCGAGGGAGACGTGCAGTAGCTGGTGCTGAGCCTGAGCGTGTGTGCAGGAGCAGCAGCATCGCTGATGGGCTGAAAAGAGATTTGTGACCTGTTTCTCATTTCGCTGCCTGCTCATCGGAAAAGAGCTGCTTTGTGAATAGCAACAGTCCCTAGCATCAGGGTGAATGCACAAAATGGAGGGATAATTTATAGATGGGGAAAAAAAAAGTGTCAGGGTCCATCTAGGTATAACTCAATGCCCATTATGTTGCTACAGTATCATAGTTGTGTTTATTTGTTTATCATAGAATCATTTAGTTTGAAAAAGACCTCTAAGATCATCAAATCCAACCATTAACCTAACACTGTCAAGTCCACATTTTGTTATACCTAACATAGTGTGTGTCTGCCTGTAATGTTTTTCCTACAGATTGTAGGCTGAGAACTTTGATATACCCTTGTAGGACCCCCGCCCCCATATTCCCAGGCTGAATTTTCTGGCACTTCTTTTCTATAAAGAGGCTTCTTCTTTTAAATAAAGGGTCTTGAATAGCCTTTTTGACAAAGAGATCTCTCGTTTCCAAATTTGCAGGGTTTTTCCTCTCTTGCTCTGGATCCCCTGAATTCAGTATGGAGGTGGTCACTGATGGGTTGGTGGGGTGACAGGCAGGTTTCGGGGTGTTCCTCCCAGCTCACAGGTGTCTGGAGGAGCCAGTGGCCTCACAAGCCATTTCCTTTTCAAAGGTCTTAGAAAAAGCCACGAGCGAGACTTCATTTCTCGGTTAGACAGAGATCCTGTTTGATATTAGTTTACAGCTGGTGTGTATGAAGTAAGTATGGCTTTCATTAAAGAGGAGACATGTATTTTATCTCAGCTAAGGAATGGGGAAACATGGGCCATAAAGCCAATATTGTAATAGAGACTCCCTTTTTTTATAGCAAGCTGTGTGCTACACTTCTGAAAAGCCTGGAGTTCTGGGGGCTTTGCTGATCAGAGCTTAGCGTGTTTGGCTTTTTTTTCTTTTTTGCCCTGCCTTATAACCCTTGTTAACTTTTCAACTTGTCAAGTATGTGGTGGTTTATGAAATTTTAAAGCTGACAGTATTCTGCGTGGGGATCACAGCGATACACTAGACTTTTGAGTGCATCCCGAGATGAATAAATCATGAAGTCACAGAAAGTTGCAATTAAAGAATCCAGACTTGGATGCTTGAAATGTTATACCGGGGTTCATGTGACTTTAAACAAGAATCAGGGCTGGAAGTGGCCCACGCTTCAGCTGGAGATCAGCAAAAGGAAAACAGACAAACAAACAAACCATAGGTATCTGTGGAACATGTGTTTCTTCCAGGGCAGCAGGCTGATTTTTACTGACCTTAAGTGGAATTATTGTGGATGGAATAGGTTCCTTTATGTTCAAACAGGTAGACAATGATCCCAGTGGAGATGGAAATCGCCTGGTCTGGTTTCTTCCTGGAATGGCTTCCTTATAAGTGAAGATAATCCTTCGTTTGATGCTTACTTAGCTGGTGACCTTCCTGTATTTTGCTGAGTCTCTGTAAAGACGCTGCAGGTTATATGCATTTTTTGCTAGAATCCGCTATGGCTTTAGCAGTTACTGTGTGACTGTGGGTCAGGCAAGGGTTGCATTAACATTTCATCCCATCTGCGACTCCCAGGTCGCCTTTGAGATATTTCTGATCTTCTGCAGACTTGAGATGAGTGGCTGGTGTGTCTTGTGCTTGCGTCACTTCGTATTTTAGCGTTCCCCTTGAAAAAATACGAAAAAAAGAAGAAAAATCCACCATTGTGCCCAGTGCTTGCTCTGCGTTTCAAGAGGGTCTCTTTGGGAGTTGTGTCTTGTCCGTCAGTGGGGACACCTGGTGAGTCACATCTTTGACTTCACATCGGCGAGTAATCTCACTGACTTCAGCAGGATTACCCAGGTGTTTAAAATAAGACTAGGTTGTAAAGGTTTGCGGGATTATGAGCCCAGAAGGATTGGTTGTGTGACTAGTCATTGAGATTTTCTTTTAATTTCTCCTTTTATGAGTTTGAAAACTCAGTAAAAAGTAATGCAGAACACATGCGTGATTAAGGCAGGGGCTTAGCTGCAGCTATGCCGGGAAGTTCACAGTTAGGGCTTCTGGAGGAAAGCAATTTTTTTCTTCCTTCTGTGTTTGCACTATTAAAAAAAGAAAAAAAAAAAGCGTATTCTGTATTCATATATATGGACTATAAACACTTCCTTGAAGGTCAATTTCATCTGAAAGCAAATCTATTTGATCAATCTGACCAGGTCAGATGGACACACCACTTTGCCTTTGTTTCGTGTGGTTTTGTTTTTTTCTCCACAGGCGTTTCTTGATATCGCCCTTATCGCTGAAGTTCCCTAATGGCTTCCAGCGGTGCACATCTGTATGTGCTCTTTCATCTGCTCCGCAGGGAAAGAAGGATGGAGGCCGAGTGTTTTGGTTGGGAAGGTTTATATAATCGTGTGCATGTGTATTGAAGCAATGTATATGCACGTACTATACTAGGAAAGGGAAGGCAGTGAAAAATTCCCCTCACAGCCTGAGCTGGAGGTTCATCCACCCAGAGCAGCTGCCTCCTCTGCAAGCAGAGTTGATTAAAGTGCCAAATTCTTATTCCTCTGTCTTTGTTTCCCTCATCAAATCATTTGTTTCCCTCTCTTATCCTGGGTATCCTGGGTGATACTTGTGACTGTAAGGACCTTTGCAGGAATGGCAGAGTACGTGATCTTTTCATTGTCTGCAGGCTGAAAAAGGTTCAAAACCACAAGGCGACTTGTGTGTTATAAACCCCCAAATTAATTAATCCTGCAGTCCTCTGGACCCTCCTTCCAGGTTGTCTTCTGGCTCCGATCGCGCTGTGATGCTCTGAATGTCTTGGATAGGTGTCAGCTGAAGAAGAAACATTTTGTTTTCACCAGTTCCTAGCACCATTGCAGCGAGGAGAGTGCGTGCAGAAGTGGCAAACACAAAATCCTCAGCAGGGATGTGGGAATAGTTCTCTCCACCGCACAGCCCATGTGGGAAAGGGAACTGGGAGTCTGGTTTCACATCTCTTCTTCCACCGTGTTTTTTCTCTCGTTTTACTTCGGTTAATAGCGTGCTTGAGCTGGCTTCACTGAGATGTTCCTCAAAGTGGAATATTTGAGTGTGCAGTCATTCTCCCCTCATCTCGCCCCTCTTCAATAATTGTATCCTGGTTCATATTCATTTGGCATGCTAATTGTTAGAGTAAGAAATAAGAGGCTTGGCAAGATGCAGAAGAATTAAAGTGATTGCCCTTTTGTCTGCAGAAACAATGGAAGCTAATAATTATTACTGTTATATTTTTGTTGTTAGAACTTCGCTCTCCCGCTCCGGGTTTCTGAGACCTCTGTTTTTCCTTTGACAAAAAGCGATCTGATTTGCTGGGGATAGGCAATACTTCAGAATCCATCACTCACAGCCTTCCCAGCCTCCTATATATTAACAAGCATATGTGTCATCCAGCAGACTGCTCAATAATAGATCTTTTTAAGAACTGCTTTTCCTCAGTGGAGTTCAGGTACTCCAAAACTAGAATTTAAGCACTGCTTTCATTTTATATAGAGATATCAGGAGATACTCAGCTTAATGTAGAGTTGTATATTTGCATTTGCAGAACATTTTGTCTTCCTTTATTCTCTTTGCAGACGCAAGGTTTGGAATGCGAAATAGCTAGTCAAGATGTACAGTGTGCATGGAGAAAATAATGTCTGACTGTCTGGAGTTGCCTTTTTTTTTTTTTCTCCAAATCTTCTTCCTTACATTGTTTTCAAAGGAGCCTCAGGAACTCAGAAACACATCAAACCTAACGTTTCTTTTTGCTTTCTTACCATTCCTACAAATTTGACACCGAATTTGACAGTGCCATCCAACATGTCTCATGCCTGCTGTTCAACATATAGAGAAATTACAGCAGCCTTCTAAAAAGACATAATTTAAAAAAGCCTTAACAAAATTAAGCTTCTTAAAAGAAACTTTGCTGTCTTCTAAAACCTTTGTCAAGTGGTTTCTTCTCTCCATGCTGGCCAGAACCCTGTGAATTTTGATAAAAAACAGAAACTTGCCTGTTTTTTATTAATTTGGGCTCCTCCTTCCTTCTGCTGAAAAGAAGCAGGGCTCTGACTAGCAGGAGTGACCCAGCTGGAAGAGGACAAGGATATCAAAATATGTTGATGGGGGAGAGGCCTGAGAATGCCAACCGGCTCCCACTCCAAACCCTCTCCCTGGATCCTCTGTGATTTTATGGGAAATAAGGTTTTTCTAGGACTCTTGCAAAATTTCTATGTAGAGGTAGCAAGGTGTGAGTTGAAGTAAGGCACGCTAACAACCACCAAGGTGCTGCAGTGCAAACAAAAGAGCATGTGGTTGTTGTTATCCAAATATTATCTTGTTCCTGTAACATCTGGGAGCCTGAGATCTGGAGCGGGACCAGATGTGCTGAGTGCTGGATGACTGCGGAGCAGAAAGGGGCACCCAACCCAGAGCCCTCCAGTGTAAGGGATTGTTGTTGTTTTTTCTTCTTTAGTTTGTGGTTTGTATGTTGGTTTGTTAGTTGGTTGGTTTTGGTTTGGTTTGTTTTTTGTGTGTGTGTTTTGGTTTTGTTTGTTTGTTTGTTTTGGTTTTTGTTTTCTGTTGTTGTTGTTTGTTTCATTAGATTTATTTTAGGAATGGCAGGGGGACAGTGGCCCACATCAGTCATCAGCCACAGCGTGCCAGAAACAACTATTAAAAACCCAGCGTTTAACCACACTGAGTAGAGCTTGCAGCGTTGATTTTAGTGGCGTTTACAAGGCTGAGGTGGGTTTTTTTACACCCTGGTTGGCATATCTGTGTCTGTGGGACTTCAGAACCAGCTGTGGGGTCTGTCTTCTGCACTGCAGCAAGGGAGAGATTTAGGGGAGGATTTCAGCAACATGTGCTCTTCTCTGCACGCCAGTGGAAGAGAAAGTACGTTGGTTTTGTTTTCAAATACAGAAATTCAGGGGGAAAAGTTGCTGTTAGTGGCGGAGCAGAAGTACATCTCAGTAGAGCGAGAGATGACGTTCGAGTTGGAGATAAGCCATGAAAAAAAACCAAAAACGTTTCAGCTAAAAGCACTGATGGGTGAAGTAGGGGTAACCACGAAAGACAAACATGGAAGTGGGACGTGGTCAAAGCAACGAGGTGCGGAAAGGATCTTCACGGCAGTGTTTTGAAAGAAAACAAGTGCCTTAAGATGATTTTCCGTGAGGCCACGGGAGAGGATGCTGCAGTAACCAAGACCTGAGTCCCTGGAGAGGCAGGGCTCAAACTTTTTTACAGGTGCAAGCTCTGTAAATTAAAAAAAAATAAAAAAAGCTGAGAGTGACTTCTTGGGCGCAGCAGGGAAAACCTGTGCATGTACAACATGGCTTTAATATTCAAGGTGTACCCCGGATTTCGGTGAGATGGAATAGCTGCTGGGACCATGTGTAAAGCAAGAACACAGCAAGGAGGTGTCCCTGGGGAGTGGAGTGGGAAAAACAAAATGGGAGTCTGGGGAGAGAAGAAGGGGATGGGCAACAAAATGCCCCCCAGGCTGCTTCTTGCATTCTGGTTGATGTTTTTGTAATAAATCGTTCCTGGAGGCAGGGAGGGAGAGCTGCACAGCGCAGGAACAGCATCAGGTTGTGCTGCAGGGAGTCTTGTTTTCTGACTTGTGTTAGGGCACTAAAGCTGATTTTAATGTGAAATCTTCTGTGCAGCATGTTGTAGTCCCTGTTTTGTTTAATTCTTTTGGTTTTGAGGGAAACATTACCTTTTTTTTTCCCCTTGCTTTTACTAATTAGTCACCCATCCACTTCCAAGCTGCGTTTAACAGCTGAATTCTACCTGCTTTTCCCTAGGCAATGGGTTGATTGGCGTCTCTTCCTCTGTCCAGCTGCCAGTGTTCACAAATCATGAAAAAAATCAATTTATCTTTCTACCCTTCTTTCAAACGTGATTGAAAGTGACTGGTGGGTTCAGAAGTACAGGGTGGGGAGGGAAGGCAAATAAAAGAAGCCCGAAAAAGGGTTGCATTGCTTCCTTAGGAAACGTGGAAAAAAAAAAAAAAAAAGGTTACATTCAAAATCTGTGGCAGCTGGAGAAGGGTTGCTTTTTGTCATAACCAAACTTAACTGTGGCTATGTAGTGGGCTGGTGTTNGTGGGGGTGTGGGGGGGGGTGTGTGGGGTGGGGGGGGGGGGGGGGGGGCAGGAGGGGATCTTTTTTCTTTTTCCCTCCATTTAATTTAGATATGGTGGAATGTCAATAATTTATTTTCTTAGATGGTCACGATGTCTGTAATCTGCTGGGTTTTAAAGGCTCAGGAGCATTGCCTGCCCCGTGCAGCTTAAAGGAAGAAGCTTGTTCACCGTTGCAAGGGAGGTGTGTGAAGCACCTGGCTTGTGGAGACTTCTTAAAAAATTCCTAATTGAATCTAAAAATTAAATCACTATGTAAATGTTTTTACTTCTAGGCTGCTCTGAGAAGCTTGATTAGGAGGAATACAAGAGCAGGAATTAATTTTACTTCTGTGTAAGGAGGGGCGGATGGGTCCGTCCTGAGGAAAGGCTGCAAAGGGAAAGAGAGAAGGGCTTGTTCCTCCTTCACCAGCTCTGTTCATGAGATGCCATTTCACAGCGATTTGCTTCCTTTTTGGTTTTATTTTGCAGGGGGATGTCTGCAAATATATGGCACAAGATTACACTTTTATTGGCTGCCATGAATCGCTCGTAACGGTGGGATGATGTAGAGGCGTGCAGCCAATCCTGCATTATAGGGAAGCATCAGGGGCCTCTAGCTCCACCAGTAACGACCAGTTAATGACCGCTGAGATAAGCTAAGGAGAAGTCAGGGCTAGTTAGAGCTTTAACTCATCATTTCCTGACCACCCACAGGTAAAGAGTCCATTATTTCCATATTTTTTACTTAATGAGTATTTCAGATGAGTGCAGGACTTCCTTCATGCTCGGGGGGGGCTGCCTGATCATTTTGCATCCAGGTTGCAAGATACAATTATAAAAATCACATATCCCGTATCTGGAAGAAAATCCCAGATCTCGGTGGTGTCTGGGAGAAGTTTGTTCAGTGGCTGCTCCTCTGGGACAGGCTGGTAGGATTTCCAAGAGGACCTGGCACCAGCTTTGATGTTGATGCTTTTTGGCACAATAGCAGATCAGTGAAATTTTGGGTGTGTGTTTGCTTATGCCAAGTTTGCTGGGTAAAATGAGACACGAATCATGCTGTTTTCAGTCCCACAGGAAAGAGTTCACCACCAAAAAGCCCCATAGGTTTTGCTGGGCCAACTCAGTGAGAAAATCGAAGAAATACAGAAGAAGGTGTCTGTTGAACATCAGATTTTCAAACCGATAGTGAAAGGGGGTATTCTAATTATTTTAAGATTAAGTAAATCTGAGAAGTGGGAGCTTCAGGTGATATTTTCACTCCACTTAGAGCTGTATGTACATTATCAGCTTATGTGCCTAGGATATACATTGCACTCTGTATGTTGAGTTTTTTGGGTTTCACTGGGCACTTGGTTTTGTCTCAGTGATGGATGTTTGATGACTGGTACTACTAAAAGGTATTGACCAGTCAGGATGGCAGAGAAGAAGGCTTGGAAGGAGAAAAGGAGGCAGGAAAATCTCAAAAGAGTAAAGATAACTGGGTTGGACTGGGCAGGCCATTAGTAACGAAGGGACAAAGGTGGAGAAATCCAGATATGATGCTACTACATGAGTTGCTTTGTTGTGTAATAATAAATGCCCCACCCAGCAGTTGTGGATGGGACCTTCAGCAGAAAAAAACCCAATGTGGGGGAAAGCTGCGGCACCTGAGAAGGCTCTTACAGCTGACACCCAGGTATGGTGCTAACAGGGATCTGCTCTTCCAGCTCCATCAGCAGTGCTGGTCACTGCTCCTGGGAGCCATGAATGCTCCCAGGCACAATGTGGCCTTTGTTCAAAAAGTCAAACTCCTGGTTTTATTGCTTCCTTTGCTTCCTCCTGCACATTCTTGCACAATGCGACAGTGTGATTCCTCCACGATTTATAATATGGGCTTCCTTTGCCTGGGTTTGAGTTTTGGTTTTTTGTTTGGTGGTGTGTTGTGGTTGGTTTGGTGTGTTGTTTTTTTNTTTTTTTTTTTTTTTTTTTTTTTTTTTAATTAATGGGCTCTTCTGTGTGGCTGCTAAGCAGAGTGGTAGGAAAGGATAGGTGAATGCCTTTTTGTATTGCCCAGGTGTCAAATATGAATGCTTTGTAATAACAGAAAGGAACAGATGGGGAGCCCTTGTAAATGCATTTAGAAGTGGCTGTGGAAGTGATACAGAAGCAGGTTTATTTTTGTGGCTTTAAGAGGGAAGGACAACTATGTGTTTCCCATGCATGCCCCAGGCTGCTGCTCCTGTCCCTAACTCCGGGAAGCCTCACCAGCTCTCCGTGTACCCCTCAAACCCAGGCAGCCACAGCCCCCTGATAAGGAAAGGCAAGGCCAGGAGGCAAAAGTTGTTTTACTTCAGAGATGCAGGACAGGAGGGGCTGCCCAGGTGTGGTGAGTTTGGGCCCCCAGCCTGGCCTCCTTAAGTGGCAGGAGCCCTTATGGGGCCCAGCTGGGCTTGGGGAGAAGGCATTTAGCTCTTCTCCTGCTGGGAGGCTGGATACTGGAGGGACATGTCCTGCTTAGAAGCAGCTTTTTGGGGTGCTCCTGCCTGAGGTTGGTGAGAAGTGGAGTGTGATAGTGGTATGCAAGGCTATGGTTTTGTGATTGCTACGTTATTCAGCAAAAAGAGAAATGTGGTTTTTCAGGGCTGCTTTTGTGAGGTTTTTCAGGCTTTATCCCTCAAAAGAGGTTTGAGTGAAACAAAACCAATGTGTTTGCAGTGTGGCCCTGGGTCTGCGTCCATTGGCTGCGTTTCTCTTTCAGAGGTGCTCTCTGCTACTCTGCTGTTGCTGCCTCTCCTTTTTGTCTAAAACACAGCTAATGCCTTCAAGGGTGTTACCAAGACTTAACGTTTGGGTATGCAACCCAAACCTGGGCTGTGCCCAAACTCAAAACGCTCTTAAATGAGAATTAAAATCCCTTAAAATGAGTGCGCCTGGGTGATGGTTGTACTGTTCCCCAGCCAGAGGTGGGAAGGAGAGATGGGGAGCTGAAGACTCTATTATTTGCTGCCTCATATTATTGCTCTTGGAAAGGGTTTGTCGTGTTTTGGTTACTCAGGGAAAAGCAGAGGCAGGACTCAAATGGGCTGCGGGTAGTTTTGCATCTCCAAAGCCCTGCCTTCGTTATTATGCAGCGCAAGTGGCTGTTGGCACAAGGACAAATTCCACTGTAAATTATGCGTGATTTACATGAGAAGCTCATTAATTCTCTAACACCAGATTTAGACGGTTTCATTTGTAAAGGGTGTAATTTTAAATACTGCTCCAACATATTTTCCTTTATCTGCTGACTCAGAGTGTGAGCCCATAGATGATAAACAATGAAGTGTGTATGTGTTTATAAATATAGGCATGCAGACACATGTTAAAATGTGGTATCAATTAGAAGATACACTTTGTGTTTAGCAACAGTGCCTGCAATACACAAATTGGCTGCTTATTTAGTAATCTTGACTGCTTCAATGTTTGTACATCCTAGACCTTGTAGGTTCTGTAAGGTGCTGACCGATGCAGAGGTATTGCTGCCTTTTAATTTTGTTTTTTTGGTATTGAACCTGGATCCTAATGCTTATTTTGAGTTGCTTTGGTGCTTGTTTTAAGGGTTTCCCCTTCCCAGGCAAACCTTTGCTCTGGCTTGAGGAGTAGCAAGACTGTCCTGCACCAGCAGTCCAGTTTGCTTGTTAGCAAAAGCAATAAGCAGGCTGTCATTTTTTTTTTTCCCCCCTTATATATTCTTTGTTTTTCCTGATTCTAAGAGAATACCTAGGGGAAAAAATAATCCCTCGTGGAATTACTTTTTTTTCTTGGGGACTCTGTCCCTTGCTCCAGGATAGATACAGCTGGTAGGCACAGAATTAGCAGCTGTTGTAGCTCATACATTGAGATAACGTAGCCCATACTTTCATTTAACGGTGCTTTTGCATTAGGCAGCATGACCCTTCTGCATTAGCTGAAAGAATTATATGCTTATTTTCAGCTTGTACTTATTGTTTTAATCCAGCATCTGGAGCTGCGTGTTCTCTGATATAGGGCTGACGATGAAATTTGGGTGATGGTGTGTTTTATCGTATGTTCATGTGCTGTTTGGGTTTAAGTTGCAGCTTATAATTATTTTAAATGGGCAGTCGCTCTTTAGAAAAATCTTAAGGTTGATGCAACCAATAAATGCAGGACAAGCTGCCAGACTCACCTTTGAAGTCTCTGGCCTAAGGAAACTGTTCCTTGACATCTCATTACTTTCCTTCTCTTATTAGAAACAAATGTGGGCTTCCTACATGTAGATTGAATATGGTTTGAATTAAGAAAGCTGAGGTAGACGGCAGCAAAAGAGGAGAAATTATGCCGTGCTCCACTGCGGTTTTGTTTATCAGGACATAAGTCTGAATTTATGATTTTTTATGACTTATAAGTTAGCACAAGGAAAGAAAAATGATTTTTTTTTTTTTTTTTTCTACGACTATCAATCTACCATCATTCGCAGCGTTCCATGCATCTTAAAATAATTTTGCCCCAGGGAAAAGAAGACGTTGTATGTCTTAAGTAACTCGACCATCAATGGTGATTGTTCTTCTGCGTGTAGCAGGGTTTTACTTGCTTTGGGTGAATTTTTTTTTCCATTGCCTGGAGAAAGTGGTTTGGACTTGCAAGGCATGGGGAAATAGAGGAGGAGGGAAATCCCGTAGCTCTCTGCTTGTGAGCAGCACACACTAGACCTTCCCTGACCTGTTTTCTTTGGCCCTTAGGCCAAAGTCTTATGCCTCGACCTCTCTGCACGATCTACAGGGAGTGGATAAATATGTTTTTGAAAATAAGATGACTGACAACATTGTATTTTTTGTTTGTTTGTTTGCTTGGTTGTGTTTTGTGGTGTGTTTGTTTGTTTGGGGGGGGGTTGTTGTTTTTTTTTGTTTGGTTGTTTTTTTCAGCAAAACTTCTTGCATAGAAGCTCCTTATCCAATTTATTAGAGGGAAATTTCTGGGGAGGAAAAAAACCCCAAGAAACATCATATTGTTTTTTATTTTGTCTTCATAACCTTCTTCTCACAGAAGAACATTTTGTCAAATGTAACAGGAATTGCCAAGGTGGTGATTGTGCCTTTTTTCCCTGCTCCATCTTGGCCTGGGGTTGTATTTGGAAGGAGGTGGGATGAGATGCACATGGTTATGGACACAACCACTCTTAACTACTGTTACAACAGCTGAGCTTGGCGGGAGGGGATGCTCTTTAGGTGGTGCCACCCTACACTCCCTATATGTTAATATAAGCCACTGACTAAACCTTGTACTGACTCCATCGTTATCCTGTAGCATCGAAGGAAGTTTTTCTGTAGCACTTGGTTTTGGAAGACCCAGCACTCCTGCAGGCATAGTTCGGGCCCTTCTTATACTGTTGGTTTAGCTTGGCTAAACTTTAGGTCTGGAATTGCATTTTGGAATTATTTCTTTTTTTTCTGGGAGAATATACGTGGGTTGGTTTTGTTTGAACTGTCCCAAAGTGTTGTACTCTTAGAGGGCAATTGCAGTGTCAACCAGCTGCTCCCTTGTATGCTGAAGGGCAGGTCCGTGTCTGTGCACCTATCTTGAAACAAAATTATAGGAGCAGTGCCATCTGAAAATCTCATCCCAGGTGTTTCGGTTGCTCTTCAAGCATCATATTTTAACACAATTTTGTTTTCCAGTGTGGACGAGCTGTCCAGGTGAATTTCCCTTTCCTTTCCTCAAACCCATTGTGCAATATACTGTTTTTGATGGAATATTTTAATTATTTCTACATGTTTACGAAAGTTGTACCTATAGTTAAAAATGAAAGCAGACTAGCTAGTGTTCATTTCTTTGTGAGTGTGAAGGTGAGAGCCCCTTTGGTTTTGGTTTTAAACACTGCACATCTTGAGGAATGTGCAGCTCTGGGTAGAGGAGACGGTAAAAAGGTGGGAGAAAAGAATAATTATCCTTATTTGACAGGGACTCTGAAGCAGAAGGGGAAACCAAAGATCTGTAGTTTTGTAGACTTACAAGTCTGCAAATGAATCCCATTTGGAGAAACATAGTGAAACATAGCAGAGTGAAATTTCTTCTTACTTCTCTAAGGGAAAGCTCCAAGGAGTTTTTTAGCTTGTGTTCCTGGTATATAAGAGGCCAGGCCAAGTATTTGCCAAAAATAAAATTTGATTCGTTGTTGTTTTTCTACTCTCTGTGCATATATGTACATATATATATATACACGTGTGTATGTATATATCTGAAAATAAGAAAGTCTTACCACATTTCTGCACACTTTTCCACATAAAGAAGTTTGGCTTTGGTGTCTGCACAGTGCTATACATTCAGTAAACTTGTATGTAGGTCATTTTGGTCCCAACCAAGGCACTGAAGAAAATCAGCAGTTAATTTTATGCAAAGTGGAATGAGGCGAGTGTGTCACCTGTAATATGACAAGGTATTAACTTCTTAAGTCAGACAAATGAGCTGGACAGGCTGGAGTTTTAATCTGACAATTGACTGTTGTGCCAAATAGATTTCAGCTAAGTGAGGCAAATGTTTATAATTAATTTTGGAGCAGCTTAAATTTTACATGTTAAGCAAATTGGCATCTCAGTGTAGGCTCTGAAACAGGGAGGCAACTCAGTGTGAGTTTGCGTGTGATTTATTAAAAAGAAAATGGCTTAGAGACTCTGAATTCCTGCTGGGGGCTGAGCTGGTGCTTGGTGTCGGTATGATGTGGGATATATTGCTCCATTGTCAGCTTCATGGGGAAGCAAAAACCGAAACTCCGAGATGCTCAGATGAAACTAAAGGTGATGAGCCTGTCTCTCTTTGTGGTGCTTTGCTGCTGGCAGTGCTCTAATGACACCAGTTGCTTAATGAGTGACACTGCTGTAATAAAGATCTGGAGACTAATGATGTTTGTCCTTGCAATACCAGTTCTTGTACAGTCTTTGGCTGCTGCTAAAACCTCCCTATTAGGCTCTGCCTGCCCTTTCCATGGTTGAACAAGCATCAGCTGACTTTGCTGCTTGGGATTACAATTTATTCTGCTGTCCAAGCGGAAGCCAAACCCAGGTCCACTCGGTTTCCAAGGTTGGAAGAAATCTGGTTTATAACCGTAGGCAGGAGCTCTAAGGTGTGATATTAACGCGCAAAACCAGTGATTTAAGTAAATAGATTATTACTCTAAAAAAGTCAGGGGAGAATTAACGCAGCACATGGTAGATGTCCCGCCAACGATGCTACCTACGGTTCTCTATGGCTTACTGTGTTGCTTGCCCCATCTTTGAACAGTAGCTGCTGTTGTACCACCTTTTTACTGGGCCCTCTTCTGCATTTTGTGTTGGCTGGTCTGCCCACGCAGAGTGGGTTAATGCTTAATTACTGAGTTAATGGGTATCTCAAAGATCATTTCTCTTTGGGATTTCCCAGTGAATTATGAGCAACTTGTGTTTTGACTTCAATGGCACCAGATTTCAAAGAAAGAGAGGGCTGAAAACTATTATGGAGGAAACATACTAGTTCTTAAACTCCTACAAATGGTGTTTCATTCCTTTCTTGCCCCCCCATGCTTTTGATTCTTTTAAGGATCCCTAAGTAGGAGCTTTTAAAATCAAAGCAGTAAGGTACAGAAGCGTGGTGCAGAGTTATGAGCCAGATGTTAGTGTTGGGAGCTCAGGTGCGTTGTTCCCTAACATCCTCTTGTCTTTCCTCGTGATGGTTCCTCAGAGGGGAGCTGGGGGCTGGACAGAAGCTGAGATCGATCCCCAGCCTCTGGCATCTGTTTGCTGAGGGCTGGAGACATGAGATGAAGTTGTGCAAACTGAAAAACTAAGACAAGGTGATGCTGGGAGCACACCTGGATCTTGGGAACTTATTGCTCAAGTGACCAGAAACTGGGCTGCTGTCCGTGTGCTAAACCAAAGTCAAAAGCCACGTGGGTTTTGGTTTTGTTTTGTTTTTTAAGAAAAGCGGTGTTAAAGAGTAAGCTGGGTTGGGTGGTTGATGACTTGTTGCTCTTGCCTCACTCTTTGTGCTCTCACATTTGAGTTGTTCCCATTTTAGTTGGGAACTGCGTGTTGGTGCCATTCCATGTCCGTAGCTTGGTACAGAGAGAAATTAAGAAGCAAAGGAAAAATTATGTTGAACTTTCTTGATTTCTGATCAGAGATGTTTTAGAGCATAGAAAGAAAAGCTTTCCATGTAGAGTGGAGGAGGAGGAGACTAGAAGTGGAAGGCAGCCATGCTTTTATATGCATGAGAAACAAGATTTTAACTTGCTTTGCAAAGAAAGAGAGAGGATGGTGGGGCAGGCTTGATCCTGGGATATCTGGCCCCAGTGAGGGGCTTGCTGGTGATTAGGTCCATCTTGAAACTGGCCTTTTAAGCAAACACATAATTACTAGGGTTTCATACCTACTTTGAACGGCTACCATATGATGTCCTTATACATTGTTTTTCTTGCAGCTCATTTTTCCTTGAATTATGACTGAGCAGGATTTACACGCTCAATTTTTGTTGATGGTGTCTTACCTGATAGTTTTCGATATAGAAATGTTAAGGCTGCTTATGGGGCTTGTGAAGACAGAAGAATTATGCTTAAGCCCAGCACTAGTCACGCTAAGCTGTTTGCAGACTAATCTGGTACTAAATCTTGACTTCTTCTGTGAACTAGAGGCCACCAATCTGGGCTCCTCTGTGTGTGCACTTTGCAATCCAGCTGATGAACCAGTCAAAAATTAGATGTTGCAGGGCTTCCCTCCTACAGTTCTTCTGCTTTCTTCTCTAAACATGGGCAGGGAGACTAGAAAAACATAGCCAAGCAATAGGAAAATGCAGATCAGCTTCATCCTGTTACTGGAGCAAGTATCTCTCTACAGGGGGAAACTGAAAAATGTAGAATATGCTACTTAAGTTTGCATTGGAGATGCTGCATGTCTTTGCAGGAGGTGATAGTGCTTTCCTAGTGTACTTGACAGAGGTAGTTGTGAAGAGTTATGTTGCACTTGGATTTCTTTTGATACTGAAACTGGATTTAAAAGGTAATAAATTTTACCAGACCTGCTTTCTTATATAAAAGAGGTTTTATCCATCTCTTGAGCTTAAGTCCTCTTCAGGGAGAGGGTTGTTTGTATGGGGGATCATTGGCTTCCTCATCTGCAGAGTCCAGGTGCTGTCACAGTCCTAAAGGGAATTGCTAAATTGTTTTTTCATAGTTATATTATTGTCTCATGAATGTGGTTCTCAGTCTCAATTTGCTGGAGCTGAAAACCGCTGATGGGGCAAATGATGAGCAGACATTCAGACCATCTCCTGGCTGACTATCTGGTGAAAGAAGTGGGTAGGAGTATTCACTGGCTTTTACCCCTTAGCTATTTTCAGGAACCTAACAAAAGGTTGCTTTGATTTTTCTATTACCTTTGCTGCTTGTTACTGTAAGGAGCCATATCAAGTACTGAAAATTTGAGCCACAGACCTCAGTTGTGAATTTGCTGCCTTCCCCCCCCTCCTGCCTCTTTTTGCTATCTGTAGTCACCTTACAGGTGTCCAGAAGAACATAGTACTTCTGGTTATTAAGTTCAGGCGCTTTTTTTTTTTAAGGTTTTGGCCATTCAGATCAGTTAAAGACATTTCTGCAGCAAGTAAAACAGTCTGATTTATGACCATCTTGGGATACAGTTTTTTTTCCCCCCTGTTAGTTTTTCTGCAGTGACATAAGATGGAAGAAAATGTCTCTCCAATTTTAAGAGTTAATTATGATGAAGACGTGTTTGCATTGGCCATGCACAAGGACAGATGCGACACAGAACGTGGTGGGAAGTGCTTCTGGTTACTGGAAGGTGGATAATGCTCACTCAGCTTCAGAAGAGAGCTCCCCTGATTGATATTTTTAATGAGCTAGGGGAGAGTATTAAGACTGCCTGCCTATCTGCCTACAAGCCTTCTGGGTAGAGAGCTAAATCACTGGGAAGCACTAGAAGAGATTATCAAACCAGGCGTTTTCCCTGGCGTATATGGTATTTGTATATGTGTATATCACGCTTTTTTTTCAATTTATTGTTATACAAAGCAACATGAATGACTACCCTCATCAGCAGCCTTGAGTAACCCTTGTCTAGCCAACAGCCAAAAAAACCCAATTCCCAATTTCCTTGCTGGTTTGAGCCACTGAAAGGATGTTAGTCTCCTTTATTTTTCTACCCTGAGGATACATATGTGGAGGAATGGGTATTGGTGTGTACATGCATGAGGTTGTATGTGTGTATTTGTTGTACAGGTTGAGAAGAGTCTGAGAGGGCCTGGAAAGGGATACCTGTGAGTATGCTACTTCAAAATAAAAACAAACAGAAAAGCTTTGGTAGCAGAACTTAATGGAGTCAAGGAAAATATTGGATTCTGGGTGCTATTTCTAAGTCTTTTTTTTATCAGAATGGAAGTGGCATAATCAATATGTAACTCTTTGGCTGTTAACTCTTCAGATTTAGCTGAAATCACATTAAATGGAATAGATTTTATTCCTGGCTCAGGCAGAGAAGGTTATATTTAACTGAACTCTCTGGAAGTCAACTATTTGGGAGCTGCCAGCTCTTTGCAAAATGATGATGCCAGTAGCTGTTACCAGACAAATCATGATATCATTTCTTTGTCATTACTGATGCGGGTCCTGCTTCATGATGAACTAAGCACCAAAAGTTCTGGTGATGTGTGTCCTCTTTGTGTTTCCCAGTTCTCTCATGGATTTATCTGCCTGTCTGGCCTCAGGCAAGCCTTGTTATGCCCTTGCTATCCCAGGGTATCTTTACAAGAAAGGATCTCCCTAGCCTTGATTTGAAAATTGCAAAATTTGGGAAGATTGGGGTCTGGACTGAGTTTGCAGCTGTAGAAAGCACCTGTAATCATGAGTGATGTCTGTGGGAACGGTTGTTATTTGCCACCTGTGCAATTTTCTTTTCCCCAAAACCCACCATGCAAACAAACTCCAAACCAAAACCCCTATTGTGTTCTGGAGATGCTGTCATGCCAGGCCTCCAAGGTGGCATCTGTTCACACTTCCCACGTATTGTGAAAATATATCTACCTCGTGTATTTAGTCTTCTCGGAAGTCATGCTTTCCTCTCTTTTCCAAGCAAGAAAGCTGGAATCCTCCTTACAAAGCCTACCTGAGGCTTGGCAGACTACCAGCTTAAGGTTGTTTGGGTTGGGCTCGGGTGTAAATTTTTTTGTGTTTTGTTTTGGTTTTTTTTTTTGATAATGCTCCAATTTTAAATTTTGCATAAAAGCTGTAAATGTTTCTGGAGTTATGAATGATCTCATTTCCCTCTTTCCCCCTGTTCCCCAGGAACATTCCTAATATGTTACTCAGTCTCTCTCTCTTCTAAATGGGGAGAATTTTAGCCATAAATAAAGCAACACTTGAAACCATAAATAATGTTTAGATAGCTTGTGCTGAGGGTTTCCCAAGGGGAAGAAACTATTTTGTCGTGGCAGTGTATCGTGGGGACGTCTGATGTCGTGTGGAAGCCGGTGATGTCGCTTCAGAACATGCTGTTACATGCACAGAATGTCAAAGTCCCTGCAAGCTGGGTTGTGTTTTGATGTTGTTTTGGTTTTGATGGTTTTGTTTGTTGGGGTTTTGTTTGTTTGTTTTGTTTTTGTTTTCTTCCCCAAGGACTCCTGAAAAATTGACGGTTGGGCCAGCGAAGTAAATCACATTGATTAGAGGAGCAGGGGGAAGAGGGATGAAAGCCAGCAAATATTCACTGGTGCTAAGAAATTCCACGTTAAAGGCTGAAACTGCAGCTTTGTCTCAGGTTGTGGTGGAACAAAAATGGCAGGGACATATGTCAATGACAGATTGCTAACCTTAGCGTTTAATTCCTGGCATTTTGTGGGTTTATAGGATTTGCTGACAAAAAGATGAGGGGAAAGGGTTGGGTGGGATATAATTTCCTGAAGTGGTATTCTTGAAGGGAAAAATTCTCAGCCCATCTTTTATTTGAATATATTGGAAACAGCAGTAACAATTGTAGTTTTTCGTTAGATTAAATGCATTTGAGTTACGACAATTTTTCTCCTTTAAAAACAGTGTCCAAGCATTGGAGAAATATACATAATTGAATGTTTTCCTTATTTGAACTTCATTAGGAGACAGTCTATTTTTAATTAATTTGACATCTCTGAGCTGTGTAGACTCGGGGTCTCTTAAAATGTGCATGTCTACAGAGACGTGAACAACCCCAGTCTGCCTGTTCGCAAAGATGTATAATAAATATAATATTTTGAAAGCTTCTGAGAAGCGTGACAGTGAGGATATTAAAAATGAAGCCCTATAATTCACCCAGGTGATTTTTTTTTTTAAGATGCTAACTAGCCACTGCATATAGAAATGCCGTGTCCTTCCTCACTTTGCCTTTTTCTTATCTCTATTCCAACACCTGTTGAAATATCCTTAATTCGAAAGTTTTGTTGTGGACGCTCAACAGAGAATGGTTTTAAGTGGTGCAGTTAAAAACCCCGCTGAATTTCATTGGGATAATTCTCAATACAACCTGGAGGAAACTATTAAAGCTTTTGTGGGAAAACTCTGAAATAATATTAAAAAAAAAAGGAATAATAATTCTTTTTTCCCCCTCTAATTCCTGGAGGAAGGAAGGGGTGAAGAGAGGGCTCTTGTTCCCTTTGGGATTGTGACCTTTCTGTCTCTTAACTGAGGAAGTAGCTTGGGAAAAGGAGAGCCTTGCTCTGATGGAGGGTTTAAAGCATTTGCAAGGAAGGTTCTTTTGGTATGTAAAAGGTCTCTTAATATTCATGAAGGCCCCAGGTCTATTTAGGTGTTCATCAGTCCACTCCTGTTTTAATCACTGAGCACGAGTACGTGGAAGCTGCTTTTAGGAGTTGGGTACCAGAGTATGCAAAGTGCTGGCTTGCAGATTTATTTTATTTTTTTTTTTTTCCCCTTTTTGCATCAGCATCTAAGGAAAAGGCAAAAACCTTGTCTCTTGGCTGTGTATCATCTTAATATGTACTTTGGTGAGTTTGTGAGCTCCCTTGGCATTACCGAAGGAATATATGAACTTAATAGCTTTTCTTCCTTTTTTTTTTTTTTCCTCTGCTGATGTTGCAATTTTTGCAGACTGTAAACCCCGTGCTAGTAATGGTGGGCTCTGTTGTGCAAGTCTGAGACTACAAAATGCCTCTGGGTCTGAGTTTGTCGATGCACCTTGTAAGCTCCACAGGTGACGCCTCTGGTGGAAATTAAAATAGTCTGTGAGTCCTTTGTTTTGGGTTTTATTGAGCCAACAAACTGCTGTAGCAAAATGATATGTTCTATAATCTCCATGAGTTAGTTGTTCATTTCAGGGCTCATGAAATTTAAAAGCTAGGCTGGCCAGCCGGCAGTGCTTGTAAAGCCTGAGTCTGTCTTCTCAGGTCAAGCAACTTGAAAATCCCTGACACAGTGTGGACGTCCATTATAATCTTCATGGATCTGCTATGAAAGGGTTTGGGGAGTTTGCAAAATCCTCTGAAAACCTAGAAGATCATATAGCCACACATGGCATGCCATTTCTTTTTTTTCTTTTTTTTTTTTTTTTAATTCACTTGAGTCTTAATGTGCTGAAATCCGTCCTTGCCAGGCTCAGGAGGGCTACAAAGCCCGTGGCGAAGGCAAGTGGTGTTTGTCATCCTGCTCTGAGGCTCGATGGCTTTATGTCCATGTGCGACTTCCATCTTCTCTGTTCCGTCTCATTTGGTTTCCTCAGCAAAGATTGATTTATTCTCATCAGACTTCCCTCCTGCAGATTGAGGGGCTTCAGTCTGGCAAAATGGATCTCCATCCTTGAAGATGTCCCTGCTCGTGGCAGGGGCTTGGACTAGATGAGCTTTAAAGGTCCCTTCCAATCCAAACTATTACGTGCTTCTATGACAAGAAGTTGAAAGGTCTGTCCTTTTCTGAACATGGAGGTAGTAGAGTTTGAGGGGTGATTACATGCCTGAATGGCATGCATATCCCAAGATAAATTATCTTGTGATGCTTTCCAAATAGTGCTTGCCTTGAAGTCAGTAAATGTCCTGAAATCCCTTGCTGAGCATCTGTGCTTTCCCCAAGGTGGGTGCTGCCCAGGGCAGGAAAATTGAAGCATTTCCAAACTTGATTCTCGTTTGGGATATAATGGTTGCTGTGTTCATTCCGAATAAACATCTGCCTGGATGAAATCTCTTGCCTGAGGCTTTCATTAGAATTAGCCAGCAAATGCCCCGTTTTGGCCATTGAAGACTGAGTCCAAACCCTCGCGGTGGGATTCTTTTCCTGAAAGAGACTCGCTGACTTCTCTGGTTTGCGTGCGTGCACAGGCATGTAGGTGCATGCATACGTCTTCAACTGTAAAAGACTGTAAATTGTTACCAGCTTTTGAACTTAAAAGGGAGGGCCAAGAAAACCAAAAGAGGAGAGGAAAAAAACCCTCCTTTTTCAAGTATCGCAGAATCTCTTAAAAAAAAAAAAAAACAAACTTGTATCCTTGCAGGGCTCATTTGGCATTAACGAAGCATTGACAAATATTTTTGCAGCTGAGTTAGCGCTGATGGAGCCATTAGTTTTGGAAGGACCTGCGTGCAGAGCCGAGTGTTGCTTAATGTTGGGTCCCTGGGTTGCTGGAGCCTGGGAGAGCATGCCGAGGGCTATGGCTAAATGGTTGTCTGGTCCTAACACTCTGGGCCAGGCGATCTTTAAAGATAATAGCATGCCTAGGCCTCTGGTCTAGCCTAGGATGGTTGTTTGAATGAATAGATAACAAATGGTTGAAAGTAGCTTTTTGTTTCCCTTGATGCTATTGTGGCTGAAGTGCGTGATGCTCTCCATTAAATGAAAGGCTGAGAACATGCCCAAGAGTGAGAGAGAAGTCCAAGAAAGCAGGTAATTTTTACTTTCCACTGTTGAGAACTGAAGGATAAACCCTGCCCATCCTGCTGTCATCAGCAAGGATTTTGCAGTGGCAGAACTGGTGTGTTAGAGGTCCTGGTCACCTTGTCGTGATCCAGGTCACAGCTTGGTGGCCTTGAAGCCCAGTGCACACAGGTGTGTGTTATGGGGATGGAGGTAGAAGATTGAAGTTAAGGGTGTAATAATTCCTTCTCAATACTCTTCAGCTGCTTAGTGTACAAGTGGTAATACATCCATGATGGAAGTGTCCATATTGGCCTCAAGTTGCACCAGGGGAGGTTTAGGTTGGATCTTGGGAACAATTTCTTTCTGAAAAGGGTTGTTGGGGATTGGAACAGGCTGCCCAGGGCAGTGGTGGAGTCACCGTCCCTGGAGGGGTTAAATAGACGTGGAGATGAGGGTCTTGGGGACGTGGATTAGAGCCAGGGTTAGGTTAATGGTTGGATTCAGTGATCCTCTTACTGCCTGCCTTTATTTTAGGTTTTGTTCCCTTCAAACTCTTTTTGAAGAGGACTGCACAGATAGTGTTTCATGGAATAAATGTTTGGAATTTTTTTTTCAACAGACATTTATTTTGAGGGAATAATGTAAATGTATGCAAGTAGGATGCTATTGTGTGAGAGACACGATCTATTTATATAAAGTATTAGAGTGTGGAGGGCTTGATTTATGACACTGAATAGTTAATGGGAATAAGTCATAAATTACAATATTAAGCTTCCTGGGTGTTTTAAGATCCCTGCTTCTCTGTGTGAGCCAGTGGATAGGAGGATGGCAGCTTTTTTTTTTTTTTAATTTTTTATGCCTGCACCTTGTGGACTTTCATACATAATGATGTAGAACCAACGTCAATTCAGTGAGGGAAAAGGAAACATTTTTAATTTGCAGGTTTGGAAAACATGGGGAATAGGGGAATTTCTTTCCCTGTCTGTCTGTCCCTACCTCCTTCCTCTTCAGGACATGCGTGAGGTGAGGAGGTAGCTGGAATGGCCAGTACAATGTTGATAATGTGTAAATTATTGCCACTGGAAGTAGAACAGAAGTAGTATAGCAGGGATAGTTGAAGACCACTGGTGATTGGTAAGCCTTTGAACATTACAGTAATATGTGCTATCTAAATAGATTGCTTGCCTTGGCGAATTATTCCATGGATGAATTGGTGACATACAATCAGGCAATGTCAGAAAAGAAAGCATCCACCCTTGAATGGCAAAGCATAATTGTTATAGACACAATTGATAGTGGCAAGTATTGGACTCACACTAGTGGTTGCTCAAACTGATTGTCTTTTTGTCAGATCTCAGATTTGGTCCAACAGCAGCAAACATCTTCTATCGAAGTGTTAGTTTCTTGCTTGCTTTCTCTTCCTTTTTTTTTTTTTTTTTTTTTTTTTTTTTTTTTTCTTTTTTTTTTTTTTTTTTTTCTTTTTTTTTTTTTTTTTTTTCCTCCTCCCCTTCCTGTTCTTTTTTTGGCCATTTGACAATAATTTACTACCTTGCTTAGCTTTTTAGTCAGTTGTCTTCCACTCCGGAAAGTCAGGTTTCTTAAGTGCTCCTATGATGCCAAGTTAATTGCCCGAAAATAAGTGCTTAAGGATGGATCAAGTATTGTCTCATCAGCATTCGGTGTTCCTGCCAGAGCACTGGAAGGGGGAAGGGAGGCAACACCAGGAAGGTTTGAGGAAAAGAGACGGGGAGCAAAGGAAGAGCACAACTGTCCTGCAAATAGCCCTGGCTATGGCAAGGGGTGCGACCAAATCCCTGCTGCACCCACAGGTCACACTGCAGAATTGTTATCTGCACATGGATGGGATTAATGTCCCCTCCCCAAAATGAGGAGAAGATTGTGTTTTCCGTGGCCCTGGCCGTGTTTCTTTACTAAGGCAAAAGTTAAAGCGTCTGCCTACCTTTGCAGACAAAACTTGTGTTACTGGTGCTCTGTTTTCTCTATCTCTGTAGAGAGCAAGGTGAGGGGAGTCAGTGCTCTTGTCTTTGTAGTGAGGATGATTTCTAGATAAATGAGCAGTCTCGGAGGCATTCCTAAAATGCAGAAACGCACAAGAGCGGTTGTACAAGTTAGAAGTGGGGGGGGAACAGAGGAAAAGTCACAGCTTGTGCTTGCGAGTCCACCTCACTGATGGTGTGTAATGCAGTCAGACCCAGCATAAGACTGGATATACCACAGCAAATCTTGCACATTTTCCTTCTTTTATTGCCATGGCTAATACGCAAAATAAAATGACCAAGATGCATAGCCAGGCGCTGTGATGACACCATCCTTGTTTGAGGCAAGAAAATAAGGTTTTTTGTAAGATAAAGCACCCAGCCTTTCCCTTTAGGCTTGCAGGGGACTTAGGAGGAGCTGTGGGGGTGAGGATTGAAGCCGAATACCTGACCAACATCAATAACAGCCTCTTTGTGTAGCGCCTAAAAGGCAAGTGAGGGTCTTTCGGACTCCCTCGTGCCCACCGCCCCATGCCTCTGTGGTGGGCAGGTGTCTGCAGCATCTTGCAAGAGCACAGAGATGTTTGTGGTACTGATCTGTACAGCCCTGCTTTTCAGCTTGGGTTGTGCTCCTCAGATCTGGAGAGAAGAAGGGGGCTCCCACCCCCTCCAGACTTGCCAGCACCGCTGGGGGCTTTGCTTCATCCTCCTTTGCGAAACAGAGCAGGGGCCGCTCCCTGGGATTTAACAAATCCTCTACTATTTCAGGTCCCTAGGGTATTGGCAGCACTCTTGATCCCTCCTGCTCCATTCTCCCTCTGATTGCTTATGCTCGGCTGCCTTGGACTCTGTGTCCCAAGGGATTTCTGGCCTTTTCTTCTCTTTCTGGGAGCCATCAGGCAGCGTTGCCCTAATGGTGCGTATATTTGTGCCAGCCCCCTTACCTGACCTTGGTGAGTTTTAACACCTTTTCAGCTCATCTTTAATCTGGGAGTGCCTCCCTGCTCCGGAGAAGGAACAGGCTTTTATCCCAGCTTGTGCGTCGTCAGCAGGTTTGTTAACTAAGCTTTATATATAAAACCTTTAATAAATGTAATGTCAGCACTTTAGAGAACCAGCCTGACTTTCACATCCCATTCGCAGGGCCTGCAGTCAGAAATACTGTTCTTGCACTAGCAAATTTGATACAGGTGTTTGAATATATGTGTTAGTCACTTTGGAGAGCATGCATATTATTTTAAAACCTTTTCTACCTTTCAGCCCTCATCTCAAGATCAGAAACACTGCAGCCCTTTACTTGATTAGCCAGCACTGAAAGTAAATAATGATACTTGAAAAGCACTCTGTAAATATTAAATATTGCTTTAATAAGTGCTCTCCATCTACATTTGTGCCTTTTGTCAGATGTGCAACCCTCGATTAATGCATCAGCCTTTCGTTACCATTCATCTGTGAATGTTACCCTGCTTGTCGCTTGTGTTTTCGATGGACCTGTCACCGCTGGGTCTGTGCAGCTCTTCCATATCTCATTCCAAACAGGTTGGGGCTGGCAATAACCAGGAAGGAGTGTAATGAGCCAGAGAGAGCCCAGCACGCCTGGTGCATGTATCCAGCAGCATCTTAGGTTATAAATCCGCACGTATACCTTTGTTGGTGCTCCCGCAATAATGTCAGTTCAATAACATCCCTTCAGGACAGCAAGATGGATTTTTACATTCATAATGAATGAGATAATTTGATTATTGTCACTAGCAGCAAAGAGGTTTTGAGGCAGTCTGGTTCTCAGCCCCACGAGAAGCAGAAATGATGAAAGAAACGCTGCATTCCTCAGCGTGCATTTGATCCATCAATCACCCCGACAAAGTGTGTGCTCCTGAACCATTAAAGTGTGACATCTTCTCTTCAGACTTTTGAGATTACTGACTTTAAAGCAGCAAGTCAATTAGGAAGCCAAACGTATGCTGGGAGGAGAGGGGGAGAAGAAAAAACACTGTTAAAATACTAACCTGACGTGCTTCAGTTTGTTTGATAGGCTAACAGACTGCTAATATTTAATTTTAAAAAACCTGGATGCTGTCCAAAGCAAACTTATGAATAGCATAAGTCATACTAAAGCAAACTTTCATTAAGCAGCAGCTTTCTCATAATTAGTTTCAGTAGAAGGATACAGTTTCAGAGAAGCTATGGCATTTCTTTATTTCGGTAACAGAGCTTTCTGCTAAAGGTTATTTCCAGAGGGTTAGTCATCGTGTGGTGTGATGAAATAAATGGGGGACTGATAAATCTGCAAGAAAACCTAAACCAGCTCCTGTTTTCTTCCCGACAGTCCCTTGGGACATGAGCATTGCAGTAATATTTAACCTGTATGGGGACTTGAGGGGTGTTGGTCTCAGATCTCTGTTGGAGGTCCGGGGCCAGCCACACTGAAAGGTATGAAGCTTTGTTATTATAGATCTTGACCCAGTGTGGTATTTATAGTTTTGCTCTTCCTTTCATAAGCTGCAGTAAGTTAATTGCTGATGAGGGGAGGAACACACACAGAAATATCCAAAGGGAGTTAGGAGCCTAAATTCTCTTGCTTGACTTCTATTCCTTAAATAGAAACACACATCCAAAAATACAAACCGTACCTAAAATAAGAGACACAATGATGTGTAACTAGTGACTTTTTAAATAACATTATTATTTTAAAGTTTGCACACTTTCACAGTATTTCCAGCATTTGACATTGGCAATGATGAGGAGCAAGTGAGGTTTTATTACTCTTTGGTGTGTGTTTATTTTCAGTGTCTGTGCCTTAGAAGCCATAACGTGCACGCGTGACAAGTGTTTGTATTTCCTGGGTGAGAGGAATGAGTTGTGGGAGATAAGGTCATTGGGTGGCATCAACAAGAAGCGTTGGAGGTGGCCCGAGTCCTGAGTCCTGCAGCTGCTCCTCCAGGGTACAGGAGTTCATATTCTTGACAGCTTCTCCTCCATGATCTTGAGATTGGCTCTTAATTGGCAAGCTCATTAGCAGGCTTGCTAACAGGAGGGAGAGCGAGCCAAATTTGTATTCTGTCAGCACTTGCTGTGAGGATTCAGTAATCAAATAGCTTTTTTTATGGTGTCTCCTTTGGTGCCTACTTCTGGTGGCTCGAGTTTGTAGGCCTGCTATAAACCCCAGTAAATCTAACAGCCATTAATAACTGATTGACCAAAGGGATTTATGTAATCATGGAATTACAGATGCTAATTCCTTTCTCCAGACGTGTTTCTGTGTTTTATTGATCAGAGAACTGGCTGTAAAAACTGGTTTAAACTAATGGCATGAGAACGCCAGGGTGGGTTTAGTGCCACTTGGATGACAAAAGGCTGCTTAGGTTGAGCGGTGCTTGGGCTGGTCTCACGAACACTTGTAGTGGGACGTGGGAAATGGTTGTGTGTCCTGAGGACAGCTTCTCCAAGAGCTGTAGCCAGTTCACCTAGTAGGTGCCTCGGAGAAGAAGGCCATAGCAGGCTGGAGTAAGTCTACCCCCTTGCAGTCTTTGCATTTGTGAGAGATGCACTCTGCTGTAGATTCTTATTTTTTATTTGAATGTTGATGTTCAGGATGCTGTTCTGTGTCATAAAGCATTATGAGTCTGGAGAAAAGGAGGCTGAGGGGAAACCTTCTCGCCCTCTACAACTACGTGAAAGGAGGTTGGAGCACGGAGGGTGTTGCTACCTGCTAAAGACTTGCAACTCCAGGTAAAGTGATGAGGCCTGGGCTGATGAAAATGTACATTGGCTCATCAGTGCTTTAAGCTGTGGGAAAGCACCTCTAATGAACCATCTTTTTTCCATCTTAAAGTAAACTAAATAAAGCTAAAAAAAAGTTGAATAGGAAGTGTCAGACGACAGCAGTTGATGGTTGGGGTTTGTCATGTGAAATGTGTTCCTGATTCCCATGGCAGAGGATGCCGGTGGTACCACATGTGTGATGCCTTTGACCGTGCCAAGCTACATCCGAAAAGGTGTCAAACCCCAATTCTGAGCAGCGCTGAGCTCCTATCAGCTCTGTCAGGCAAAATCCTCTGTGAAAGTGGCTGCTGGTAGAAAGACAGACAACACACAGACATCAGACATGAAATGCTTTTCATCTGTGTTTCTGAACTGTATGTTTTTCCCCAAATTGGTTGTTTTTTGTGGGTTTTTGGTGGGGTTTTTTTTGTGTGTGTGTGTGGTTTTTTTGTTTTGTTTTTTTGAGTTTTTTTTTGGTTTGGTTTTTGGTTTTTTTTTTTGAAAAGAAAAGCAGCCCTGACAGCCACATAGTTACTGTGGATATGAAGAAAACCCAAATAAAAGACAGAAGGGAGCTTGCTGGGTTGCTGCCCTCGCTCTCTTGTGTTGCGGTGCACAAGCAGAGCTTTTTGCAGAAGCCTTGGATGCCATTTTCTGCTGCGCCCTTCCATCTGACAGCAGGAATGATTTCCCAGGGCAGCAGAAGGCTTTGCCATCTGGCTGCAGGAATGATAGTCCTGTCTTGCTATTTTGGTAGGCTTCAAGAAGTCAGGCCTTCTGAAGAGCTGAGGGTTTCTGGACAAACTATTAATGTTTCCATTTCTGCTCCCACCCCGTTTCTAGTTATGTCCTGTCGGCACAGCCGAGGGGAACCTGCCCTTCCCCCAAAGGAATCTCATTTTGTTTCCTCAACAGCTCCGTGTCTTACAGCGCTGCTGGGGCTTAGCTGGGATAAAAAGGAACATCCCAACTTTGTATGTCTCTTAATTATCATCTTCTTTTTTAATTTAGCAGCAGCTCAGAATTGAGCGTTGTGACTTAAATGTTGTATCTGGGCTCTCTTTCAGGGGATAGCATGAATGAGCAGCAGACGCTGGATTAATGCCTTGGCCTAATCTCCTTTTATTTGCAAATATCCAGTTCCTTGCAGATGGCTCTGAACAACAAGAAGTATACACTGCCTGCCTCTGGGGAAAATTAGGTTGTTTGTAGCTACTGCTGTCTGCATTATAATCCCCAGTGACAATTTCTTCTTTTGTCACCGGAGCGAGAGTTCGGTGGCACTTTGAAGGCACAGGACAACAAGGCGGCATTGGAAGGAACACTCTTTCAGGCTCTAAAGTAGGGTGGTGGAAGGAGAAAGGAAAGGACCTTGTCTCTTTAGAGAACAAGAGGCTGTGGTTTTTCTTCTTGTCATCCTATCAGTAGTCAGGAGAAGCAGCTTGTGTGATAAATAATTCCATGGGAGTGTCTCTCTTTGTAGTACGAGGTGCCTTCCTGTGGCAGTGGGCTCAAGCCAGGATGTTGCTTCTCCGTCTCGACGGCTGTCCCCAAGCTCCGCTGTGCTCGTTTGTGACTTTATCCTGAACTTGTCGGTGCCTGACATGAGAGATCAAATTTGATGTGATGAATTAAGGGCAGTGCTGGGCAATAACTACTCTTGCAAAAGGTGGGGGGGTGAAAGCTGCTTATTGGGAGATAATTAATTGTGAAAATCAAATGATCAGATTAATCTTTGTGGCCTGGTTGTGTCTCAGAGAATGTCAACAGAAAAGTACAAAATAAAGAATAGGTGTTGCAGCAGAAGAGATGTGCCTGAAATACCACATGTGAGCAGAGGTACTGGGTGCTACCGTTAAAATTCGTTACCACTGGCTCTGCAGTAAGCTTTTCCTGTGGATGTCAATGCCGTGTAGTTAGCCCCAAGCAAAATGCTTTTTGGATTTACTGTGTAAGAAGGCAGGAAATTGCAGAAGGTAATTAGTTACCGAAGATATATCGCGAGGGTACCTGAGCCAGCTTTCTGGATGCTGCCTGGGTAATCTAGGAGCCAGCCTGTTTGTGATTGTGGGGTGTGCGTGGTTTGTGGTGGGTTTTTTTGTGGTTTTTTTTTGTGCGTGTTTGTTTGTTTGCTTGTGGTGTTTTTTGTTGTTGTTTTGTTTTGTTTTTATTTGTTTGCGTGTTTGTTGTTTCAGTTCTGTGTGAGCTGGTCTCAGGACCAGCCCAGCTCTGGGACCAGCCCATGGAGGTGAGCCCAGAGCAGAACACTGCAGTGACTGCAGATGATGTGGGAGGAGATCTGATGTCTTCAGAGTTAGCAAAGTCCCTCAGACCTTCAGTTTGTGGCTGTATGCGTGTTGGGGCTGGTAGCTCAATGAAAAATGATTGAAGATTACGCTTCTCCATCACTTGAGCACCTTTAGAGTTAAGAAAGCTGTTCCTGTAGCAACTTAAATCGTGCTGGAAGTCTGTGAAGCACAGACGTGCTAGTACTGCAAATCGTAATTATAATTGTAGTGTGAGACCTACTTCTGATCAAGTCTGTCATGGCAGCAAGAGCAGTGAAGCTGGGGCGGGACAAGGCTCTCTTGTCACTCTTTCTGGCACTTGAATCAGGTTGATTAAACATACTGCAGGTATGTTGACGTGCTGGTTGCACCTTTGACAGAAATATGAATGTGCCTTGAGGCTCCCGCATTTTTGCAAGTATGTGGTTTATCTTATTTAAAGCCTAGAAATCTAAACAAGTTGTGTGCATCTTTTTTCCCCTTTACAAGCTGACAAAATCAGCCCAAAATATGGGCCCTGTACTAAATCCTCTGCCATCAGTGGATGCTCCATCAGCTATGGGCAGTGTGACTCAGGAGAGAAAATGGCTTTCTCCTAATAGTGTTTTCCGTTTAGCCTGTGCTCCATTTTCCTCTTTTCTCCTTTGTTGTTAGAAATTTTTGTTCTGTAATTGTATCAAAATTTGCAAATTCTTTTGGGGTATAATCTGTAGGAGGGAAGCTGGGCCAGATGCCCTCATATACATGTACTCCTCCAGCTAGATGGGCTGAATCATCTGATTGGCCTGTGCTGGGCCCTCTGACTTTTATAGGGCAGGAAGGCTGCTTTGTTAAATAAAAAATTAAATTAAATTTGCTGTTTCCAGATGGCCATTAAGAGATGTCCAGGGTTCATGCCATGACATTTTGTTGTGTCATAACTGCTTCCTCATGCTACTGTTTTCTGATCTTCTCATCTTTTCATGGCAGCCTACTTGGTGGTGGCTCTGCCCAAGTGTAGCATCTCTGGCCGACTTGAGGATTCTTCTGAAAGAAGTGTGGGTTTTGCTATGTTAAACTCCTCTCAGCTTCATTTAACCCACTTTTAAAAGTATTGTGAACCTGTCCCTTTCCTCACACATCTTCAGCACTTTGTCTCACTGAATTCAGGATGTTAGAGGAGGTTTTGCAGGCAAAGGTCCTTTGGAAGGAGGTTTGATTTTTGGTTGGCTATGGGCCGTTTTGTAGATGTTATGCAGTGAAGGTTGAATCTCTAAGAAGAAGGTTCAGTGTAGCGTGAAGAGGCATCAACAGGAGCAAACTGCCAGTGTCTAATAATACCGAGGCTGATAAATCTGTAGTCTGGTACAACAGATCAAGGCGGTGCTGCCTGCTCTAAGAATAATGCCATCTCCAAAGCATGTGGAGGAAGATTAACTGTTTTTCCAGCAACCCGCTGCCATCTGTACAAACCATTTCCTAAAATATGCTGGTAAATGCCTGTGGGAAGAGCCGAAAGCCTGGTTGTGTTTGCAAACTGGTACCTGAGTCGTTGGTCACGTCTGCAGGGTTGGAAATGGGCAGCCTGGGTGGAGGGACAGCGATGGGAGCAGGGCAGGTCCGAGCGCATGTGCGGGGTGACGCTGACTCTTGGGAAGCAGTGGCGGAGGAGAGATGGCGAGTGGCAGAAGATTGTGAGTTTTTGAATCCTGGCTCAGCAGAGATGCCTCCCAGAGCATCAGTGTTATTAAGCAGAGATTGGCCACCTTCGAGCAGTGCGGTGGCGGTGGTGTTATTAAATGATCTCTGTAGAGATGAGAAGCTGTTATGTCTGCAAATTCACTTTGAGCCAGATCCTGTGGTCTTTGCTTGCGTTCAGCAACTTGGTTTTCTCAGTCCTGTGGGTTTCCCTGAGAGCAATTGTGTGCTAAACCCTGCTCAGCTTGAATATTGGTGGAATATTCTGGTCTTATAACTCCAAGTGTTATATTAAAATGCTGTAATTAAAAGGGGGAGAGGGATCTTCAAAGCATTCTCCTTTTCATAGCACTGTCTTACTAAAAAAATGTAACTTTCTGAGAGAAGCCTTTGTGCTGAAGTGTGCATCTCCGCCGAAGGAAAAACAGATACCAAGTCTGGCACAAGCTCCGTTCTTCCTTGCGGCTTGTGAGATAGCAGCATAAAACGTGACATTTAACATCAGCCTTTCTAAAGGCTTCTGGATAATTGTGAAAGGATCCCGTTGTTCAGACCAGTCATTTTTCACAGCTCTTCTGCAAAATCTCTGGAGGGGGAAGATCAGGAGCAAGGAACCCTCCCTCTGGTCTGGGAAACACTGCATGAAGAGGTCAGTTTAGCATTTTTGTTACTTCAAAATTGATAAGGTTTCGGCTGCTTTGCTTGTTTGTTTTTTTTTTTTTTTCTCCTAGAAACTGGTTAGTTCATGACCATGAATTCAAAGCTTGCTGTACTTGAAACAAGTCAGGGATGTAAAAAGCCCATTCCTGCAAAATGATCCATTATTCTGATGACCTCTCCTCATGGGAAGGCAGGGTTAATCACTTGAGTTTATTTGGTGTCCTGCTGTCAGCTGTCACTTGTTTCATACGGAAATTGTGAGCTCTGTGAGGTAGAAAGTGTCATTCTGGCTACTTGAAGTTATACCACCCAGGGCAGTGGGGCTCTGAGCCAGGGCTGGGGTCTTCATTGGTCTGAAATTATTCCAGGGAAAACATTTTGCTTTGCAACTGGAAGGCCCAAACAATAAAAAAACCTTTCAATCATGATAAGCCAGTTCTCATTTGATGGTCCAAAGTTATTTTCTGAAAGATCAGGGAGTCTATTTGAGGTTTATAAGTAAACTTTTGAATATGTTCTTCATTAGAGAAGTGAACTTAAATGAAACATACAAGTTTTAGTGGCTTAAGTGGCGAGGAGCACGAGTGTGTCAGGACAAGGCCTTACCACAAATGAGTTGCAGAAGTTCAAGCAGAACATGGGTTCCCAAATCCCAGCTGCTTGCTCTGTCCCACTGTCTGTGACACTTCTCATCATGAAGCAGGGTAAGTTTTACCTCCATCAGGATGTGACAAGAAGCTTGATTTGGCCTAAAGTTTTCTTGGAGAGTATGAGGTTTGTGTGTGCTCACAGGGTTGGGATCGAGTGCCCTCTCTCTTCCCCTGAGCACGCTGGATTGCTGCTCGGAATGCTTCGCCCGAATGTCAGCTTTCGGGTTCAAACTGTGCAAAATCATCCATTTCCATCTGGCTTTGAGTTAAAGTCATAAATAGTTCTCTGGCACCGTGAGAGAAAAGTGAGGGGATTATCCCAATTCACAGCCTGCTTTGGGGTGGTGCTGACACCTCCCTGAACTTTTCTCGGGGAGCTTGAGCTGAATTTCAGATTTGTGGTGAAGCCTGAATGCAGGTCAGCACAGTGCTGCCTCAGAGATGGCAACAAAAACCTTTCCTTGGTGCTATTTATAATCTTTTAATTTGTATTCTGGCCTGCTGAGCTCTCCAGGGGGCTGAAATAATGGTGACCGTAACTCGGCCCCCGAGAATGAACCCGTTCCAGCAGGGCCGCTCTCTTCTCTGGCTATTGAGTCCAAATTAAACAATCCCATTGACCTGTCTTTCCCCCTCTCAGAGGGGCCTTATAACATGGCACAAACACAGGCAGCGCTTTTTACAACCCAACCGGCACAAGTCGGGAGAAATTGCCTTTAGTCATGCTTCCCCCTGGAAGGTTCCCAAAGCCTAGGGTCCGGCAAGTACTGACGTTGCTCCGCAGATCTCGCTCCAGTTTCATTGAAATCCCTCGGATCTTGGCAACCTGCGTGTTGTGAGGGGTGTAAAAATGGAGCTGAAATTCTGGCAGGTAATCTCAATGAGAAATAAAATAAAAGGAAGATGCCTGTGGAGTAAGGGGAGCTATAGTCAAGTGTGTTACTTGGTGCTGGCGATTTCTGCTGTTGCTTGTTCACAAGTCCCTTAACTTTTGTCATGTTTGCATCTTCAAAACCATTGTGTGCCTTGCTGGCTTATTTTATAATATGTAATTGATGGAGAGTTATTTGTCTTGCATTTTGTATTTAGCTGTTACAGGATTTTAAAAGCTAGGAAAGACTGTTAGATCATCCATGTTAACCTCCAGCATGTAACTTTTTTTTTTCCCCACAAGGTGCTTCTCTCTGGATCCCAACAGAGCCTGAGTCTTAGGCAGTCTTAAGTATTGCTGTTATCCTTGCCCTTGCTTGTACTCAGTATGTTGTTATAACTCTTAAATATCTCTAGATAAAACTATGTCAGGCCTCTTTTCCTTCTTCTCCCCTTAGCACAGCCTCCAGCAGTGCAGCAGCAGTGCTGGGGTCTTCCTTCTCTGGCGGTCATCTCTGAACTTCTTACAAATAATCTCCACATGGATTTTTTGCTATTTTTGTTGTTGTTGTTCTGGTTTTTGTTTTGTTTTTGTTTGATTGTTTTTTTTTCTTCTCCTGTCATCTTTGCTGTTGATCGTTCAGTGCTATAATTGAGGTGCTTTGTCCACAACTTGCTCAGGGCTGCTTTTGGTCCTGTTGCAGCGAACTGGACTTGCAGCAAAATGTCAACTTTTTAGATGCATAGAACATTGGGCAGCATTGTGTGCCTGCTCTGGGTATGCATTTTTTTATCTCACAAGTTACTTTGAAAAAAGATAGTATATTGATTTTTTTTTTTCCTTTTTTAAAAATTTCTTTTAAGGTGCATTGTTGTTGTTTAGAACTTTTTTTGTATGTAGGGAATCTATGACATTTTTATAAAGCACTTTTATTAGTAGCAATACACGCAGGCTGCAGCTGACTGATGGCCAGATAGGTAAGAGCTTTCTGCTTCTCATTCAAGGAACCGAAGTAAGCTCAAGCTGAGGGAGGAAGCAGAGTTGCAGAGCAGGGAAAGGCACTGATTTAGGATTTTGCACCACTCTGAGTGCAGTTCTTGATTCAGAAATTTAAGGTGTGCTTTCTTGTAAAGGTTGTACCTGCAGCTAGATACTTGATTCATGGGCAGATTACTGTGAGGTGCTCTGTGCTGGTACATCATGGTCTGCAGGCACACATTTGCTGTTGTCCTGCAGTGAACGTGAAATAATTTGAGACAGCTTATTTAACCGGGAGAACTATGTCCTGCTTGCCATGGAATTAAACGTGTGCACAGATTTTCTAGGGAATGCGATTCAATATAACATGTTTCAGAACATGGAAGAGACCGTGGCCAGGGGAAAGGGGTTTTGCCTTTATACACAGGAGCAGTGTCTGCTCAGCAGTGAAAACAAATCTTCAGAATTGCCTCATCCATCAATTTCCTTGGCAAATTCTCAATATTTGGTATCTTTCTTGAAATCTCAGATCCATCTGTTTCATTACAGTGTGAGAATGGCAGGTTCAGGCTTGGTCTCTGAACTAAGAATAAGATCAGTTAGCTCTCTGGTAAGGGGCAACATCTCCATTTCTCTTCCACACCTGAAAAAAACTGAAAGGTAAAGAACAATCCAATGTGTGTATATGCACACATACATATTTTTTATCCTTTAAAAACTAATTCCCAATTTTTGAGGTGAAGAACAGTTAATATTTAAGAGAAATAGTCTGAAAAATGGAAGCAACTCAGGTGTGTTAGAGAATAGCACCGTGGAAAAAGACTCGAGAGTGGGGGTAACATAGGCTACATTTGTCCCTGTATTTCTTTTTTATTTTGGCCCAGGATCAGGCATGTAGATGACAGTTCCTGGAACCTGGAACTTGAGTATTGCAATTGCTTTTTGTTCCTGTCCCGTATTCGTGCTTCTCTTTACTGCTATATTACAAGCAGGTGAGTGGAGGTCTTGCAGCAAGTGAAAAAAAGATAAGGAATTAAATTGGTCTTGTATTTGTTACTCATTTGTAACTGCTTAGGTGCAATATATGTTGAGTTCCTTTAATCCTGTGTTAAAGTAATAGAAGCTTAAAAAAAAAATAATAATGTGTAAGTACATGCACACTCTTTACTGTTGGTCAGTAAACCCCAGGGAGAGGAGTTTCATCATCTGCTGCCTGGGAGTTTAAAACCACCAGATCCCTCCCCTGTGGAGATAAAGCCCTTGTGAATAGTTCATTATCAAAGTCTCTGTTTTGCTCTTAAGTTCTTCTTTCCTTCAGAGGAGCACCTGTTTCACAGGCCTTTGTGTTGATGACCTTGGGAGGATCCCAGTGTGTTTGTGGCTGTGCTGGCTGGCAGTTGGGAAGAGAGAGAAAGGTCTCTGCGTGCTGGTGCTCCGCATGTCACTAACTGTCCCCTCCACCTGTCCGAGGGAGGTGACATGTTATGTCCTACCTTTGTGCTAAGCAAGAGCATCACTGTGCTAGGCAAGGGGATGGTGGCTTTCAGTTGGCCACTGTATTTGCCTCCTTGCTTGCAGCTGGGGTTTGTGTCTGGGGGGGATAAACATGGCCTTTTGCACAGTAAAAAAAAAAAAAATAATAATAATAATTCACGTGGTGCCTGGCAGTTCACTTTCAGCCAGTGCTTTGATGTATATTTTCAGAGCGGCTGTGACACTGTGGATGAGGGATGGCGACTGACCTGAATTTTGGTGGAAAAATCAGGCAGGCAGTTTCGCAGTGTGCTAGAAGAAATAGATGATATACTGGCAAATGATGTTTTGTCTTGAGAACCTCACAGTTATTCTTTCCTGCGCTAGCATGGTTTCCAGTTGTTTTCCCCTTCTACTGTAAATGATGTAAATGTAATGGATAGTTCTCCCCTCTCCCGTGTTTGACTGGATGTCTGAGATTTTACCATTACAGTCAAGCCAGTGCTGAGGTGATGGTGGAGTGGGCCTCCCCTCAGCTTTGCAGCGGTTCTGGTTGGATGAAGCTAACTTCATTTTGTATCTCTGATGTTCCTCCAAATGCTGTGACGAGTTTTGGGCTTTGTGCCGTTCTGTGAGCTGAATTCTCACTTGAACCTCCATCTTCAGCTCACGAGACTACATGTTAATATGGCCGATGGCTGCTCCTCTCCGGGAAGCGTTGCTTACAGGATGCAAACTCCAAAAGCAAGTTTACTATTTGAAAAAAANAAAAAAAAAAAAAAAAAAAAAAAAAAAAAACACAAACAAAAAACAACCCAAACAAATGCAAAATCATAGAGTATTCCAGTTTCGGTTTTGATTTCTAAAAACCACATGGGCATTTAATGCTCTCCCTAGTCCGCAGGAAACGAACTCCAGGTTGAAGCAAAGGACTTCTTAGGGGAGCTCTGTGTGAAACACTATTGGAAAGTTAATAGCTTCTGCAGTGGGCTTTGTTTTCTTATTGTAGCATGCATGTCCAAGGTCCCTCTTTTTGGAAGAGGGAGCATTTTTTGTTTTGCTTATTCAACTGCTCCAAACATCCCCTTTCTCTGAATGTGGAGAAAAAAAAGCTTATTTCTGCTCTAGCAGAGCTTTTTTGCTGTGCATCTCTGTGACATCCAGCCTGGTCCAGTGTTGTACATGGGTGTGCAAACCTGTACAGAGCTTGCCTGGCTATGCAGAGGGTTTCCATTAATCTCCTAATACTGTCACCTTTTGGTTGCGCTCTGCCTTTGTAGGTTTTGCTTAATGTTTGGTATTTCAGGCCAAGAACAGTGCCTTTTAATCAGGCTGCAAATCACTCGATACTTTTTGAGAACTGTGTAATAGTGATTTGCTGTCAGCCTCTCAGAGCTGCAAAGAAAGTTAAAATAAATTCTTAACAGAACAAAGGGTGATCACCTTTCGATGAATCAACTCCAGGCAGTTAACATAGTAACTATAATGTCTCCAGACATCTGTCCTCTCCCTTTTGCCAGCTCTCCATATGGCACAGAGTTTGTAGGCTGAGAGCAAGAAGGAAATCCCCCATGAAATGTGTTGCTTTCTTTCCCGGGACCGTTCCCCACCCAGCCGCCAACATGGACAAAACCCAGAACTGTCACCCATGTGCCCAGAATAAGGTGGTGCTTCTTCATAACCCCTTCAGAGCCCAGAAGGTTCCTGTTGTCACAGCAGCATCCAACGCTGTGCAAAAGATAAAACCACTTGTGAGCACAACTTTGTCACAAGGAAGATTTTTATTAGCCGCGGAGGGGAATGTGTGCATTTTGGAGGACAGTTAGGGTCTTTGGGGTATGGAGATAGTCAGAGAAGGCACTGGGTGTAATTCAGAACTTAAGCAGCCAGATAGTCTAAAGACTGATACAAGGTACACTGTGCTCAAACCCACTGCATCTTCAGGGGAAAAAGAAACAGAAAACCCAAACAAACAAAGCCAAACCAAAAACAAACGAAAAAGCCCCCTGCAAAAAAACCCACAACCAACCAACCAAAAAACCCACAAAAACAAACAAATCCCAAACCCCACCAGTTTTGAAAGTAGCTTTTGCTTTAAATTCCTTTATTCTTGGTACACAGCAGGAAGGAAGCTTAAAAACAATCTAAAACCAGCCAGAAAATAATATAGGTAGTTGATAGGTAGCAGAGAGAAGGGGAAGAGAATGAATGAATAAATAAGTAAATAAAAGCTTGCTTTTTTTTTAAAAAAATTTTTATTTTTAACCACTACCATAGAAGAGAAGTTGTCTGTGTTCTGTTGCTTGGATGGCTGATGACAAAAGTTTCTTGGGGTGATGGCAAAAACTAGTCAGAACATGTTTCCATCCATGTTGCCCACTTGCTGTTGCAACAAATATGAGAGCTCTTCTGACTGTGACTTTCCTCTCTAATTTCATTAGGTGCTGGGCAGCAAAGAAATTGCCAGATCCTTTGATAAATGGTTCCTGGATAACGTGATCACAAAGATTTTGTGAGCTCTTGAGGAGTAGGAGCTGGGATATAAACATCTGCTGCTTTGTGAATTGGCTTCATCACCCTCTTGTGGCAGCCAGTCCCTTGGCTTAAGTGGGACGGGGGACTTTTTCCAAGATGTTTTGATTCATTGCTTTTTAGTGTTGCTACATGACTCTTTATCTCATCCGGGTGAACATCAGCGCCCAGGTGACCTGAATATCTTTGTTTGTTGTGACTGAGCCCATTCACCATTGATTTGGAGGTGACATACGTGGGGTGTGTGGACACGAGGTATCTGTGGTTGGTCCTGCATTGGCAAGCCTGAATTATTGGTTCCCTTTGTACCACTGGGATAAGAAAATTGGACTTGTGCTGAGTTCTGTAGAAGCAAAGAGGCTTCTCACTAGCATGCAATGTGTTCCCCCTTTTGAGGTCGTAAAATTGCTTGTTAAATTAGTGCCAACTAGTAGCTAAAGGGGTAGTGGAGATTAGTAGACAACCCTGCATTTGTGGCCCTAAACAATGTGTTGGTCTTATACTGACTTTTACAGTATCAGCAGGCGAATACTTTCTTTTCATAAGGAAATTAAATCACTGAGGGGGGAGAAGCAGGGGAGCACAGGAGTAGAAATAAGGGCAAGGAAAGGGAAATAAATGATTTCTGGCTGTGTGGTAACTGTACTTTCTGACCAAACTTTCTATATGTCCAAATGTCTGGAGCCATTCCAATATGTCATTGAATAGGTCAGCAGTGTTATAGGTCAAAATCCAGAAGATTGCTTTATTCAGCTAGGAGGGGGGAGTATTTGAATCATGAGACTTGGAGTACAGCTCATTAGTGCAGAGAGGGGATAAAATAAATTGGGGGAGCCATTAACAACAATGATTAAAATTTATCATAGTGGTACCATAATTGGTGCCACGTCTGAGTGAGAAGTGAAGTCCTCCAAGCCAGTTGTATTAAGTGTTCATTTCTGAGAGGCTGACGAAGATTTATGGCTTCTTTTCTATAAGTCCCATTTAGTCTCTCTAGCGCTACGTCTTTTACTGATGCCCATAAGAAACGGTTACTGTTAATGGCAGAGGCATTTCTGTGGAGGTTATGTTTAAAGTCTGATTATTTTAGAGGAGAGGGAGAAATGTTTTAGACCTTGGGCTACTTTTTTGCAAAGGATATGTTGTTTTTAGAGTATTTCTGTGGGTATTGATTGACTTAGATGCAGCCTGACTTCTCCTGGTGAAGGGCGGCAGCCATTTTCTCCCTGTGCTTTGTGTCACAGTGGGGCACTTCTGGGCTCCTCGATGGCTTTGAGGTACTTGTTAGATAATAAGTCTTCAGCACCTTGAATCCTGGGTTCAGTTTTGGGCCCCTCATGATGAGAAAGAACTTGAGGTGCTGGAGTGAGTTTGGAGAAGGGAATGGAGCTGGAGCAGGAGCACAAGTGTGATGGGAGGCAGCTGAGGGATGGGGGGGGTTCAGCCTGGAGAAAAGGAGGCTGAGGGGAGACCTTCTCGCTCTCTGCAACTGCTTGAAAGGAGGTTGGAGTGAGGGGGAGTCAGTCTCTTCTTCTGAGTAACAAGTGATGGGATGAGAGGAATTGGCCTCCAGTTGCAGCAGGGGAGGTTTAGATTGGATTTTAGGGAGAATTTCTTCCCGGAAAGGGTTGTTGGGTCTGAGCTGGGAGCAGGAGGAATGGCTGCTTGGGGGCCATGGAAGTGAGGCCATGGGGTCAGCAGCTGCAATGGCTGGGTAGGGCCTCCCTGAGAGGCACCTCGTCAGGGCCTCTGCAGCCCTGTCCCACCCCTGTCACTTCTGAAAAAAGCCCCAGATTTCTGACTTGTTAAAGAAATTCCTTTGGAGGCCGCTGAGGCGGTGTTAGAGGTGTCCTCCCGGCGGCAGCCCCTGGTGAGGATGTGTTCTGCTGTAGCAAAACATGAGTAACGTAGCCCTTCATGTCCCAGACCTTTTTAAAAAATAATTGCAAATAAAAGTAAAAATGATACAATTTTGTATGCAAAATTGTGTATACGTACAATATATATGTTTGCAACTTGCATATATTTTTCAGAAGGAGAAGTACACTTTATCTGTCAGAACTTGCTGCCACTGTGGTCTTTGAACTTGTAATCTTCCTAAACATCTCTTGACCTTCGTAGCTGTCTGGCTGGTATTTATTGTTTTAGCGATGTGTTTATCCCCCAGCTCTTTTCTAATCCTGCCCTGGTTTTCACCCTGAGACTGGGGAGCAGAAGGGGAGGGAGGGGAAGGTAAGTGCATCCCCAGAAGCCTTTCACCTGGCTGGGAAGAAAGAGTGGGACGTGGGAGTCTCCAGCGGTTGACAGGCTCTTCTATCTCTAGATGCACATTAAAATAAGCCCGTGAATTAATGTTACTTGTACTTTGTCCCCACAGAGTGATGTGGTTTGTCTGCACTCCCCTGCTCTCAGCAGGAGCAACTGTCGGTCAGGTAGAGCCTGTCACAAACCCATCCAGGTATACTCACTGCCTTGCCTGAGGTTGTTGTAACTGAGTGTTTAGCCTGATAAATCTGCAGCAAAATAATTAAAAAAAATAAACAAAAACCCCAAAAAAAACAAAACCAAAAATGTGGCTTTGGGTATTTAGGAAGTATTAATTAGGAGTTTCAGTCTCCACTCTTCTATTTTGCAAGGTGACAGAAGTGTTTCAGGACATGAAGAAAACAGTGTGGAAGTATGGCTGTACAGAATCAATAGGTTCACATTGCTGCTCCTTTGGTTAGTGGCTTACCAATATTAGCCTTGAACAGTATTGATCTCGTTTTCGCACTTCTGCTATAGGATAGCTTTGCTTTGCACCACGGAGATAAAAGTTGCTTGTTCTCTGTTTGCAGTGATTTTCATGCAGGCTGCCTTTGGAATTGCCAGTGTTATGAAGACGAGCTTTGACTTTGCTGGTTATCCCTGCAATCATTTCTGTTTTGCCTCCAATAACCACACTGTGGTGTTCCTGATTATCCCTCTTGTCCTTTCGCTTAACGTGTGAAAACCTTTCCAGGTGCTGTTTGGTTTAGAAGACAGAGGAATATGTTTTAGGGTCTGGGTCTTGATGTATTTCCCAGGAACTTTACCAATTTAATTAACAGCAGTGAGCTATAGAGATGCAGTATAGCTTTGTAAGCGTGGACTGCAGGTGTATTCCATGAAACTCTGTGTGACAGTGGCTTCATTAGATAGGGTGAGCCAGTCTGACTGATAGTTTCACCTAAACTGGATAAAATCCTGCTGCTGGATCGGAGATCAGCATTCAGAACAGAATCAAAGGTGCTGGTTGTTTTTGCAAGGAAAAACAGTGTAATGTTGCCAAGAGGAAGGCACAAGGAAGTCCTGTGGATCAAAAGTACTGTGTCAACTAATTCAGGATTCACCCTTCTTTTTTTTTTAAAAAAAACAGCCCACCCCAGGGTAGAAGCTATAATTCTAATTATTCCTGATATGAGCTTTTTAGGTCTATAGTATTTGCTTGGACAATGCTGCCATGCGTGGTAGGGAAGGCTCTGATGCTGCCTCTCTGCTACCAGTCATTTGTAAATGAGAATAGCAAGACTCAGATCAGGACAGAAAAATATATGTGGATTTTGTAATGAAGGAGGATGGTGTAGAAGGGACTTGTGCTTTTGCTGAAGGAAGTGTAACAGAAATATGATGGGGATGGAGATCAGGATCATGGAGAGCCTGCGAGCACCAGCCTTCATCTGCAGAAGGATGGTGTTTCCTCCTGGTTCTCCTCTCGGCTCATAGGAGGCTACCCAGTGGTCTGACAGTTTTATGCAACAATAATCTGGTTTGTCACATTGCACACACCTTCTCCACTGAGTAAATAGAAAATTACTTTAAATTATTGTCAGTTGGGGGGGGGGGACGGAATCTGGGGAGTCTTATTTTCTCCAGTGAATTGACTTTCTTTTCTCAAAATCATGTATCAGCCAGAATGTTTCAATATAACTGAAATATTTTCTGTTAAGAGCACCTTAGTTTCTGAGGGTGAAATGCTGTGAAATGAAACATTAAACTGAATAACAGGAAAAGCTAAGTTCAAAAATATTCAAATAGATGTTTTTATTATTTTCAGGAAAACATAAAATTCAGGGAAACCTTGTGAGAGGGGTCAAAGACAACAGAAAGAGTTTCTTCAAATACATGGCAGATAAAACTAACACCAGAGGCAACGTAGGCCCACTGATGAGTGACGTGGGTGCCCGGTGACAGAAGATACAGAGAAGGTAGAGTTACTGAATTCCTTCTTTGTCTACTCTGCCGGAGGCTTTTTAGAGGAGCCCTGTACCCTTGAGGCCCCAGAGGAAGTCAGGACAAAGGAGGAGTTTACCTTGGTTGATGAGGACTGAGTTAGGGAGCAGTTAAGCAATCTGGACATCCATGAATCCATGGGTCCAGATGGGATGCACCCGTGGGTGCTGAGGGAGCTGGCGGAAGTCATTGCTGGGCCACTCTCCATCATCTTTGCTAAGTCTTGGGAAACAGGAGAGGTGCCTGAGGACTGGAGGAAAGCAAATGTCACTCCAGTCTTCAAAAAGGGCAAGAAGGAGGACCCAGGTAACTATAGACCGGTCAGCCTCACCTCCATCCCTGGGAAACTGATGGAACAGCTTATCCTTGGTGCCATCTCAAGGCATATCAAGGATAAGAGGGTCATTAGGGGCAGTCA
>VWYH01008702.1:0-212434 GCA_013399365.1 Pampusana beccarii | reverse complement strand
AGTCGTGGTCAATGGGGCAGAGTCCAGTTGGAGGCCTGTATCTAGTGGAGTGCCTCAAGGGTCAGTACTGGGACCAGTACTGTTCAATATATTCATCAGTGACTTGGATGAGGGACTTGAGTGCACTGTCAGCAAGTTTGCTGATGATACCAAGCTGTGAGGAGTGGCTGACACACCAGAAGGCTGTGCTGCCATCCAGAGAGACCTGGACAGGCTGGAGAGTTGGGCAGGGAAAAATTTAATGAAATATAACAAGGGCATGTGTAGAGTCTTGCATCTGGGTAGGAACAACCCCATGTTTCAGTATAAGTTGGGGAGCGGAAAGGGACCTGGGGGTCCTGGTGGACAGCAGGATGCCCATGAGCCAGCACTGTGCCCTTGTTTTTTTTAATTGATGGTCATTTTGGACCAATTGGGGGGGGGGGTGTCTTGGCCTTCCTTTTAGCTGAAATAGTATTTTCTTTCCTTTCAGACCTGGACATTTTGGGGTCTTTTTGCTTTTGAAGTGAAACTTACGTAAATGTAAGTTACGCAGTGGATGAAAGGGTCTGAATGTTACATTTTTAGCCATTGGTTGGCTCTGTTACAGCTGATAGATTTCCCATCACAGACGATCTATGTTCTCACTTGTTCAGATCCACACTGATGCCAAGTGCTAAACAATGACACTATATGTCTTTCTGTACAATTTGCCAATTTTGGTTACTTTTGAAGCCCAGTCTTCCTGCTTTGCCCTTGTGACTCTCTCTTACAAGGAGAACAAAATGAACAAAGGAGTGATTAGCAAAATGTTTAGGGCTGATTTCTCTTTGTCATTTACCTCCTTGTTTTATGAACTAGTGTGCTTACTCCTCTTACAGTAAAATAAGTCAAAGTAAAGATGTAGTAAAAAGTCGTCGTTTGTTGTTTACTGTGAATGGCTTTTCAGATAATGGAACGAAATACTAGACTGCAAATCCACTTCAAGCTATGACCTTAAATAACAAAGGTTTTCCTTGCTGCTTGCTAGGCTTAGGGTGATGTTTTTAACATTTTGGTTGTGCTCTATCCTACAGAAATTTATGGGATTTTGCTGGTAACCTCTAACTAGAGCAGTGCTTTCAAAACCTTTTCCTGCAGAGGACGGGAACAGTGGGCTTCCTTTCGCAGGGAACATTTCAGGAGATACCAAAATCCTTCCCCTACAGTCATCTTGTATATCAAACATAGCTGTATTTTGTTATTTATAGAGTCCCTTGCAAAATATCACAAGAGACAGGCCCCTACATCAGATTCATTATCTTGCCTTCTAGTTGCCAGAGGTGCTTAATTTCTTCTTCAGAATTGAATGTGATTTCTGCAAGTAAATTTTTCTCCTCAACTGCTAAGATGTCTTTTTCTAGTTGGAAGTGCCGCGTGAGAAGTAAAATCGAAAGTAGACTTCCGCAGTTCTATGTATTTCACCACAAATATAGGTGTTACTGCAAATTTTGCAACTATTATACTTAAGGTATATGGAGACTGTTTACTATGTCCTTAGAAGTAATAAAATCTGAGTAATTAGGTTCGTCGCAGAGTCTCAGTGGCACAGCCATCCCATTTCAGTCTGACAGTATCTGATTTGCCAGATGCCTGTGACTGAGTTACATGTTTACATTGTTTTCTTGCTTATTTCAAGTTCAGTGTGTGCTTAAAAATGTAAAATCTTACAGAAGTTCATTGCCTCAGTTTGGCAAGCTACAAATGAGAGCATTGTTGCCGAATACAGTTGCTCCAGTCCTGCAATAATTTGTTCAAAAATTAGCTTCAATTCCTTAATTTCAGAGGGAGTCAAGTCGGAGTAGGTTTACTTGGGGAAAACCCTGAGAAAGTTTCAGTGTGGGTTTATGTGTGTGTGGTTTTTTTGGTTTGTGGTTGTGTGTGGTTTTTTTTTTTTTTCCCCTTCCTCTCTTCCTCACTTGGCATTTTCTGAGACTGTAGATAACCTGTGGATAGAACTGCCTTCATTTTTCCTGTGGCTCTTTTGGTGGCTGATGCTGTGTCCTAGGCTATTAAGAAATGTGTTTAATTTGAGGTTTACTGAGCCAGGCACATCTTTAAATTGACGTATTTCAAGCCAGGTGTATTTTTCTCTTTTGGCTGGTTGCTACTGATCCTCAGCTATTAGGCATGAAAATAGGGTAAGTGACTTGTGTTCCTTACTCAGCTGCCCAAGATAATTCTACTCTTCAAAAGCATGTTTGTCCTGATTGTCCTCACACTTAATTTCTGCAAGAAAGCAGTTAAGGAATTAATTTATTTTAGCCTTTCACCCATCCAAACATTTTATTGTTTGATGGAAACTTTATAGTATCCTTTAAAAAGCACACATGCTTACTGGAGTTAGTAGCTTTTCTTTTGCAAAAAGCAAATATGTTGCTTCTAAAAGTACATATTGCAAGAACACTTGGATTCAGAGCTGTGAGAAGATGATTTATTTTCATTCTTGGTGTGGATGCTTAAGGTTGACCACCTGTGTTGACAAATAAGACAAGCTTTTAAATTAGTAATATTCATTTTTGTGAGTGCTCACAAAATACGAATTATAACTAAGATTTCTCCAAAGCAGCAAGGTCAGGAGTTTTTAATAAATTTTACTTCTATCCAGGCTGTTTCTTAATTTGCATCATTTGGTTGAATAATGTAACCCTCCTAATACTTTCCAAGCCACTTAGACTCAACTAATCACTTACACTTATCTTCAGCATAAACCTCATTGATTTTTATTTCTCATTGAAAACATCAGTAGTAGCAAATATCCTATTGGCTCTCAGTCTATTAGAAATAAAATTATATTAAATGTCTTGTGGGGTGTGAAGAGGTTAAGTCAAGGAGAGTTGTCCGAGAAAGTCATCCTGATGTATAACATAAATCTATTTTACATTTCAACAGTGTCACCCACCAGCTGAAAATAGCAATGATCATTAAAACCCAATTTGCTGCTAAACATTAATAAACATTTAATACATCATAACAGATCCAAAAGACAATTAAACTTTTTCCTGGATAACTTTCTTCTAAAAATGTGTTATTCACCTGGCTCTTGCCATTAATCTTATTTGCTAGTGATTTTTTTTTTAATTGACAGTGTGCATGTGCTCACAAAGTTGTGTGTATAGGTCATCTGTCATTGTTCCTCCACGTCTTTCAAGAGCAGTACGTTTTAAGTGGGAAAAGCAATTAACCTTGGTCATACTGCCTGTTAATTTCCTAATCAGCACAAAAAGTGAAGGAAATTACATTTTCTTAGTGCAAAACAAATAGTATCTGTTACTATCCCCTTGAGAAGGGAATAGTAAGCAAAAGTTAAAGAGGCCCTTTCCTGCCAGGAAGAGGAAAGGAAGAAAATTAGAGGTGAGTTGAAGGAGACAGAGAAGTGGAAGGGAGAGACAGAGTGCATAAATGAATATTGAAAATATTTTAAAGGCTCATTCAGAGGTGTTTAGAACACTCCTTGAATTTTCTGTAATTCCCTGTGGCTAATTTTCTCCTCGGAGGCTGTCACTTCCTCAGGTTAAAGCAAGACGCGATGCAGAATGCATGCCATCACAATTAGAGTATTGCTAAGACACTTGAATAAATGGGGCTGGTATGTGTGGAAGAGGGGATGCCTCAAAATATGAGCTCTGCCAATGCAGCAAAGGGAAGTTAAAATTCTGCTGACCCTGGAGACAAGCTTATCTCCATTTGCAGTGCACACACTGCACATGTATTATTTGTCACAGAAGAATTGCTAAAGGCTCTGTGACATGCAAATAGCGTTGTGAGAGTATTGTCAAACTTGGCTTTCAGCATCATGAATCATTCACAAAAATTACGAGATTTGATTAAAAGTCATGCAAATTTTAAATCAAATAAATATGTTGGGTTATGTTTATTTACCACCAGTTTACTGAACCTCTGAGCTGCTTTTGGGTCCTATATTTCAGCTTTTCTCTGTGAAGAGAAATTTACTTGAAAGGAAAGCTGAAATCCTCATTATTGCAAGGAGCTGCCACATACTGAGAGTTTTGCAATGAAATCACAACTGTTGGCAATACTGCGAGGAGTGCTTGCCTGGGTATTGTTTCTCCTCTGTAAAGGAGACGTGCTACAAACTAAGATATTTGAGAAGGATGACATTATGTAGGTATAAGATCCTTCTTGAAAATTTATTAACACCTCCACCAAAGTTTGCAGAACACGGTTGCAATAATTGCTGTATACAACCCTGATACTGGATTTTTTTTTTTCGGGTGGTCAGAAGTTTATGATGCTGTACAGCTTGTGCAAAGAGCTGCATAGCTTTTTCCCAAGATGTATAGAGGGTGTTGTGGTGGTGGAAGGGCTGACTTGCTTCTTGTGAGCTGCTTGGGCAGGCAGTGCTTCACTAGCGAGAGTCCCAAGTTTTTGCTAATCAGTTTTTGGAAAGCCTGATCTTGGGGCAGGAATGTAATACAAATATTTGCATATTTTACCACATCCTCAGATGATAGCCTGCACCTTTGGAAAGTTTTTGCATGTGTTATCATATATTTGCATACATGCAGGGACCTTGTGAATGATGTACCTTCCTCTTTTAAATCTGTAATGAAGTATGTTGCCGAGGAGAACTGGCAGGTGCGTAAAGAAAGGCTGGGCCATTCCGTAGCTGTGACATTCATGTGTACAATTCGGTATAATCTTTATAAGCCTCTGGACTATGTTTCCAAGACTTTATTTTCCTCTTCGTTCTTCCTCATCCTGCCATGTGAAGTCACAAGATGTGTGAATAGCTTCATTTTTAGTTTGGTTATCATTGTCTGCTGAAATTCTTTGATCCTGGATTGAATGGGAAAACCAGGAGGTAGCCAATAGCTTCCACCTACCAGATTCAACCGCTCTGTGCTTGGGTGTGTTCTTATCAAAGGCTTGATTAATCTGAGATGAATTAACTCAGTTAACACTTGTGAGTTATTTTGCAGTGAATCCTGTAGTATATCTAAAGAGTTCTTTTGCCACTTTGAGTTATAGCCAAAACAGGTGGTGCTTGAGGCTTGTTTTGAGTCGACCACAGTTCCTCACTGCGTAAGTCCGCACTGCAGTGATATTTGAGAATCTAGACAGTGTTGCCATTGTTGCTTGCTTTTCAGGTTTTTAAAATGACTTCTCAGAGTAAGAGAGAAAGGAGGCATAAAGGGCAGAATGGTCTTAAGTTTTGAAACAATATGGGTAAAATGAATTTTAGTACAGGATTGTGCAAGTAGGGGCAGAGGTGCAAGTGCTGGTTTTAAAATTAGCTTGAAAATATCTTGGAGTTTTTTGCGCTTGGGACTGAAAAGCTTCCTTTGAGTTGACAGCCCCAGCAGAGACATGAGAGAAGGGGAGACACAGACAGGACCAGGTAGAAGCACAAGTTGGTAAGTCTGCTCACCCTAGGAAGGCTCCCCTTGGTCTCTGACAGTGCATCACATTGAGCGAAGTTAAAACCTGAAATGAAGAGCCAAAAGCCATGGCTGCCATTTGGTATTTTGAGAAACAAAAGCCCGTTTTCCTGAACTCTCTGAGAACTCTGGCTTTATGAACATTTTGCAGTAAAGGATGAGCCTTTTCTTGGGCTACATGCAGACACAGATAAAAGTTTACAGACAATTCAAATCTTATGGGTTTCAGAAACTTTTCCCTGACTTTTTGAAAAGTGTTTATGGAAAAATCTAATAAACAACCACAGCCCTGTTGTGGTGACTTCAGTGAGTGTCTAGGAGTGAAAGTACTTGTGGTTCTGTTGAAATGCCAGGAGTGCAGCCTCCTGCTGCCCTGTTCCCTGGTCTTTATACCCTCAGTAAGGTCTGTGTGACCTTTTGCATGGCAGGTTGTCTTTGTGCCACTGCGAAGTGACCATGGAGCTGTATCCTGAGTACCTGACAGGGAAAAGGGTTTGAAATAGGGTAAAGGTAGAAAGGGCTGGGAGGGACAAAACTTTACGTTTGTAGCAGTGGAGAAAATAAGTAAATAAATGTGTTGTGCAGAAAACTTTTGACTAGAAGGGTTGCAGCAATACCGTTGTTTAGCTCTTCATAATGGGAGTGGCAATACAGGTAATTCTTTTACTTGTTTTCTAACTTTAGCTTGCAGTTAATTAATTTATTTTTGCAGAGACTACATTTTTTCCCCCCCTTTCTTGCTGGGTTTATTTCTCATCACTCTCTTAGTGAAATTCTGAATGTTGTCTGGAATAAATGGTCTCAAGTAGCAGATGCTACAGATATTTGTGGTTCCAGCTACACCCATCAGCTTCAAGGAGTTCATTACTTCCAAACTTTTTTTTTTTAGTTGCCTTTGGCTTTCTCCTGTTACGTTTGTACCACTTTGAGTTGTATTTTGGGAACTGCCAGCATACAAATCAGGTTTGCGTGATGCTTGGCAGCAGATTAGAGCGTGAGGGTGTCGTGGGCAACCCTATGGACAAAGAAAGGTCAGTGAGCAGAAGAATGTTCTTGTAAATTGGTGCGGGCTGTGCATCATCTTTGTGGTTCAAGTCCAAACCCCTTAAGATCAAGTGTAGCCCTTAAATTTTTCACTGTGATGGTGTATCCCCTTATTGCGTAAATAAATGTTAATGCTAGGCACTGAACAGTTCGCAGATGCACGCTCTAGTTTCTCTCTTTTGGGCTGTGTTTTACCTGGAGATAATCCAAAGATGAAGGGAATTTTGTTTTGCAGGACTCTTTTTTTGCATCTCATAATGCTGCTTGAGAGCATTGTGTGACCACTAAGACAAAGGGTTGTTCCACTCCTTTCCTATCTGGCTGTTCCCTTGCAGATATCCAGTGCACAAACACACTGTGATTATTTGATTACATGACATACAAAACCACCTGGGTTACAATGTGCTTGGTTAATATAGAGGTGCCCCGTGTTGTTAAAAAACTTTGGCATTTCTCCAGATGCATTGTGGATTTGTTAGCATTTTTGACTGGATGATGCTCTTCCAGTAGGATAAAATGTTTGTTTGTGGTTATGGCAGTTACAAGACATTAGTTCCTAAAGTTGGTGTTTGAACTTGGCAGAGAACAGGTGAATCCTTTTGCTCATTCAGCCCCAGTCCATGAGATGACAGAAGAATCCTTGAATACTATTGTGCAGGAATATATAGATGGATAAAAATAAAATTTAAAGGCCACTGCGTAAATATTTTATCAACAATTAACCCTTCTCTGGGATAGGTAGCATAATTAATGAGTGACTTCGTGAGTTTACACTCAAAACCCTTTTATTCCACCATAATGTTATCTCTTCCTAACAGATTTAGATTGTCCAGAACCTGATTCAGCTTAAACAACAAAAAAATCAGAAAACAAACTTCTAATCCTTTGCTGCCTGGCTAAGCTTTTGCTTCAGGGAAGTTTACCTGAGCTTGGATAAGTTTCCCCATCTCTCTGTATACCTTTTCAAATTGTGTAGTATAAAAAGCCTCTTTCTTTTAAAACTTTATACCAGAGAAAGCTGTAGAAAAAAGCATGCATAAATAATGGCCAGTGGTGTAGCCTGATGTGCACTGGTAGTGTCCTAAAATGTAACTGGCAAATTTGATTGCTATTTAGAATGTACAATTTAAAATATTAATGAGTCTTGTGCCTATTTGGAAACCAAGCTTTAAATATTATCAGTGACCATTCTGTTTAATCCCAGCTTGAGCAAAGTTTTAATTTCTGGGATGTCTATAAAGAAACCACTTGACTGAATATTGGCCTTGGGCTTTTTAGTCACCCCAGCTATGGAACTGAGAAAAAGCTTTGGAAACTAAATGCTATATTTGAATGAACAAATCACAGGGATAGACTGGGGAGGAGAGTGGGAAAATAATATCTTGGCAGTGCAAGCAGATATATTTATCAGAAAAAATGCAGCTTCCTTATAGACTTTGGTTCTGAACAATGTGGGGTTTGATTTTGTTGATCAGCAAAGATAGCAGGCAAAACAAAGGCTACTTTGTCGTGCCGGAGTTTCAGCAATATACCCGCATCACAATGGCATGCGGTGCAGTTTTTCGTATAGCTCTTTGGCTCCAACTGGGTTTTGAGTAAGAACAAAAGTTGGCGAAAACAGCTGCTTTGCTCAGAGAAGAATAACGTCTATTGATCATAGATTTTTGGAGAGATTTTTAATTAGAGCAGTGCTGTGAAGGCTGCAGAGTCTAGAGAGTTCAAAACAGATATGCAGAGTACTTTTCAATTCCTCATATTTTATCATCATTTCAAAGTCAGTGGGGAGCTCGGTCTCAAACTGATGACATGGTTTAACTCTGTATAGTTGTGTTTTTCCCTGCCAAGTTTGAATCACTGTGGCAATTTAGCCCCTTCTTTAGAGATTAAAATGATGAGAAGCTGGAATCCTTTCTCCAATTAAGCGAGTGAAGGTTTCTGTTGAAGCATAGATACTGATTTCCCCGTGCTTTCTTGTAAGCATGTGAGATAGAGAAGACCACTGTTATTTTTAATCCTGCAACAAATAACTGTGGAGCTTTTCTAGGAGCAAGTGACTTGAGCCCTGGGCAGTCACCCTATAGCTGCTTTCTCCAGTAAGGGGGGCTTGGGGGCCCTAGTTGGGTTCAAAACCTGCTCCAGATTCAGCAACGAAAAGCCATGCAGGAGACATGTATGGAGTCAGCATGGAGCCTAAGCACCACTTAAACCTATTGCAGCTCTGGAATTTCTCTTGGCTTGTGATGTATAGACACCCAAACATTTTTGGGAGCCTGGTTTAGAAGTCCCATGTACCTAGGATGCCATCCAACACATATGGACTTGTTTTCTTCTAGTCAGCCTCAAGCCTGTGGACTCCCTGGACCTGTGGGCATTGTTGTTCACAACTTTAGCTCTGTTTTGAGAGAGGAAGTGGAGCATTAGTGATGCACAGACTGGCTCTCTGCAAAAGAACGTGTTTTAATTCCTGTTGTGTGTAGGAATGTATGTACATCTGAAGGGCTGGGTGGAAGACACGTTTGCCTTTACAGCTGTTGTCAGCAAAGAAACACAGCAAGACTTGATTGAAAACACCTCTCTTACTGTTTTACTAACTGCATTTTTTTTTTCCTTTCTTGTTTGTAGGTCTCAGATTCTGGATACTGGCTGTGGGATTATTTTTATTATTTTTATTATTATTTTTGATTGGCTTTTCCCCCCCTTTTTGGATGTGAATCGAAGGCCAACCGTTGAAGTGTCAGAACCAAACGCAGGAGGACGCTCACCTTGTTTTGTTGGAAGCCTCATTTGCTGGGATATTTTCAAGGCTTCTTTCACAGTCATGTGGTCATCACAGCTGCTGTTCTTCACAATGCTCTTAACACCAGTAGCCCATGGTGAGTGAGAATATGGCAAAGATTTTGCCTACATTTTTTACCTAATGGTGTTTTTTTTTTTCCAGGATGTTGATAATCTCTCCACACTTCCACCCTAGGTGTTTGAATTCCCAGACTTGTTCACTGCTAAAACAAAGAACTCTGGTCACATAAAGATTTATTATTGAGTTTAGCTGCTATATTAAGGCAGACTTTTTTTCCTCATGCCCAAACATATTCTGTTGTCTGTGCGTCACTGGGATTGTCTCTCCCGGCTTCTGCATGGAAATGAATTTTCCTTTTGTGAATACTGCTCAGTAAGGGGCTGCGTGTCCCCCTAAGCAGAAATATTTGGTCTTTTCATTAGCCAGGAAATCATTAAGTGAAATCTGATGCAGTTAATTCTTGAGAGTTAGATTTTTAAGGCCTGGGTTTGTGGTGGTTTTTTGTGTGTGTGGTTTGTTTGTTTTTTTTTTTTTTAAATATGTATGAAACCCAAATGTAGGCCCCAGAAGTAAGTTGCAAAAATTCCTAAGTGCTGGAGGGTTCAGGAACCCCTGTTTGCAGTGATGGTTGATAAATGCTCAGAGCAGAGGTTGAGAAAATCTGACTGCCTGATTTTCCTGGTGCCTAAATGGAAGTTGAGCTCCACCAAGGATCGCATTTTACAGGTCAGTGGGAACATGCTGGTAAATAACATGATTCCGTGCTGTGTAGGCTGTGGGTCCCTGCTTTTAGAATCTTCATCAGACTTTTTGTGCTTCATATGCGCTCTGTATGTGCGAAAACACTAGAGCAGAATTTTATAGTGAAGAAGGAGGTTAAAAAAATGAAATATGTGTAATTGGCTGAACATATCTATTTATAGTACAACCTGTCTGCTCGTATCACTTATAACACCTTTGGGCACAAAGGTTATCTGTATTATCATTCTTCAAGCAAAACTCTTTGATGACTTGAAAATTAGAATGAATATTTAAACTGAGCCAGCGAAGTGGAGTGGAATGAAAGAGCTGTTATAAAAGGTGCTCTTGGTTCTTCTCCAGGAAAGTTAAATGGTAAATGTTTTTAAAATCTTTATAATTCAACAACCTTAACAGTTAAAGCAATTAACAATTTAAATATACATCTGGCAGTTCTGGTTTTAACTCACAATGCCACGCTAGCTAGAAAAATCCTACCTGATAGTCACAGTAAATGAAAATGTCACAAATGTCCTGGGAGTTGTATTATGCTACAGATGAGCAAACATCAGAGATGCAGAAACTGGGTGCCTGGAAGTATTTCTGCCCTCTGTGTTTTTCTACAAATTAAGTGTACAGGGTGGCTGCTGTGGTTTTTGTAGTATTTTTGTGTTTAACAAGGCTCAAGAAGCATTTGAGTCCCTGTGTCATGGGCTGGAATGGCTCCTCACCTGCAAGTGATGGCTGGAGTTGCTACAAACTGCTTTTAAAAACTGACTTCGCTATGTCTCGTTACCTTTTGGAGTTTCCTGACATAGTCTTTTCATCTGTAGTGGTAGTTACATTAGTGATGGATTTCTAATCCAGTGATCTCATAAATTTGTTGGGGTTTTTTTGGTGTGGTTTTTTTTTTAAGGTGCTCTTTTTTAATTATCTCATTTCTGAGAGTATATTGTGTGTTTTGAGTTGTGATATCAAAGAGTGTATGACTTCGGTGAGCTGCAAGGTGAAAAGTAATCTTCCAGGATACTGCTCTGGCACAATGTCATCTTGTCGATAAGCTGTAGAAATAATGAAAAGGGAAAAAGGTCATGAATCTTTGGAGGTTCCTGGTGATGATGTTAATCTGCTGTATCCAAAACGCACAGGCACTGCGTTGGCTAGTTTTGCTCAAACTGCTCTGAAACATAGCTCGCAAAAAAATGAAACCATGTGAAATACTTGAGATCGTAGCAGATTTGGGTAGTGGATAATTCCTATGCTGTTGCTCTTCACTTGAATGTGCAAGCTGAAAGCGATTTTCCAGACAACACAACTTGGAGCAGTGTGGAACCCCCAGAAAGCTTTCCTGTCTTATGAGCTCCAGCAAATCCATCTGTTGGATACAACTAAACCTGTTTTACCAAATTAGAGAATTAGCTGCAGTAAAAAGCAATACACAAACAATATTGTGGACAAAAATAAGAAAAAAGGAATCAGAACTGCATGCTGTTAAGTGCAGGATAGGAAGGGTATTGAAGCATGATCACTGTGAGGTGAAGTGTGATCGCTGTGGGGTGAAATATTGCATGTCTCCAAATAAGTAATTTATTTTAGGTTTTGGAAGAGTGCTGAAGGCCTGTTGTATGCAAAGATCTTTATCATCCCATCAGATGGTTTTATTATTATTTATTCAAATTTATTTTTTTAAGGATTGTATTGTGTGCAGAATTTCCTGATGTGCAGCCAAGAATCTTATTTTATTTTGTTATTCTAATGCTTTAACAGTCTAATACAAAATAGGACAGCCAGTTGTTATTACTCAGATTAAAGCAATAATCTAAATTGCCCGGTTTCTGTTGGAGATCGTTACCAATGCAATAAAATCAACAGACAGGGCGATCTGCCCGTTGCCTCTGATGCTGCGCTCTCGCCGTGCAGTTGTGTCATCATAATGAGCCATCAGCATCTGTGTTTCTGCTTGGGCAAAGCATGGTGTCAATGGTGGGGTTTGTTTCTTCCTGGATCTTGCAGCTGCTTGGGGTAATTTTTTATATGTTTTAACCCTGTATTTGTTAACAGGCTGCAAACTGTTCCCTCCTGATGATCCACGAGGTTAGTTAGTCATTGCTGTGGTGACTTAAGTTTCTTCATCTTTTTCCCCATATCCAATTTGATTTTTAGGGTAGTACCACACACTGGTTCAAAGCTAAGAATATAACCAAAACCAGGCTGAAATTACAGAACAAACAATAGGTATCTGACATTAGAGTAGTTTTTACTATTACAGCTAGGATGGGCTAGATCCTAGAGCGAGTTGCAGGTACAGCAAAGGTTTATTAAGTAAATTTGGGGACAGAGCTAGGTTTAAGCTCAAGTAAGTTCTAGTTCAGACACAGCCTGACAAGTTCTGGAGCCTGGTATTGTTTGGAAGCTTAAGGCTTAATGCTGACACTTGACAACACCAAACTGGCAGGGCTGGAGTTGCTGCTGGCCCAACTCTGCATTTCCAAAAAAACTGAGTTGACTCCAAGAATTTGTTGATGTAGATTTGCAGCATAGCTGTAAAGTGACCTTTCTGCATTTAGAGACAGATGCCATCTTGTCTCTCTGTACGATGGAGCTGAACTAATTTATCATTTGTAGAGGAGCAAATGAAATTTGAAGTCCTCTCAAGTCATTGCAGCTGCAAGGAAGAGAAGCTGTGTCCGCTCTCCTGCTCTGACCCTCCTTGCTTCTCTGCCATCTTCCGATGTTTTTGGGCGAGAGCCGTGGGGAGGGAGGGCAGCGTCTTCGCAAGGGGATGGCGAAGGTCAGGCTGATCTCTCCAGGCACTCGCAGGTCCAGATGCCGAGCCAGTTTCTGTGGGAACAGTGGAAATATTTATTGCCGAACAGCATGGGTAGTTGCCTGGTGACAATGATTCTGTTAAAGCAAGCCGCATTATCTTTCTTGGGGGAATATATGAAGCTAGCAAGCTGGTCCTTCGTGACAGAGTGCTGTTTAATGTGAGCTGAACATTTGCCTTGCTGCTATTTTAATACAGTGGAAATACTGCTTAAAATACACACTGTGTTTCTTTTCTACTTGTACAAGTGTTATGTTAGCTAGTGAATAGTGGATAATAGCCTTTTACTACAATACTCTTTATATAGTCGAAATGAAATACAAGAGATGTGTTTTATTAGTTGTGAAATAGCCAAGTTGACTTCCAGGCTTCTGCCTAACTTCATTGTTTTAAAAGATTAATCATCCTTGAAATATGTATAATATTTGCTATTCTTGGCAATTTGTATTACCTGCAGCCACCTTTTCAATAGTGGAACAAGTGACTGAGAAAGGCTTTTCCCGATAAAAGGGGGTGGCTGCTCTGTGTATATACTACAGTGCTTTGTTTAGCAGCACTGTACTGAAATGGGGAGTATTAGGTTCCCTGTCTGATGACTGACCAGTCTATAAGCTGATAGAGGGTGAAATTCAACCCTGCAAAGGCTCTATATGTCATTTAATTTTTCCTTAAGCCATTAAGCAGTGCAGAGGTTTGTGTGCAGACCCACTTGTTCATGTCTAAATTTCACACTAAAGAAGGAGATTTTTGAGGGATTTTCTGATATTTCTTTTTCTTCAGTGTTTGGCAATGTCTCTGCTCGTAGCATCTTGTACTATTTTCATTTGCCGTTTGCACCAAAGCACATTTTCCATGGGATGTGCAACCCTTTGCCATCAGTACAGCTTGAGTCGTGATGGAGTTGGAGCTATAGGATTTAACTACAGCAGCAGGCTGGTGACTAGGGCCTGAATTAACATATAGGAGTTATCCTTCCCTGTAGGCTTCTGCTATGGCATAGGGTGGCAGAGCATGTGGGTTTCTTTCTGGACTCCAGCAGTAGAAAATGTGCTTGCTCTCACAGCAATAGGAAGGGGGAGCTGTGTTATCCTGCAGGCCTGTAACGTCTGATGCTGGTTTCATTTGTAACTGTTTCTTGGCTGATCTCTAGTGACCAAGTCTGAGTGCTCTGAGGTTTTTCTTTTTGGTCGTGTAAATTAAGCCCTAAGACATGACAGCATGTGAATTACAGTGTAGTAATTCACGCCCAGCACATTCCGGCACAAAGATGAAGGCCAAATAGCCTCTGTGCAGCTAAGTGTGAATTACTGAACCATAATTTAATTCCAGTTATATTTTGCTGTGATTATAAAAGTGGTTTTGTTAGTGAACTTAAGAAAAGTTACTTTAAAAAAAAAATCGGAAAGTACAAGATCTTGTCAAAAAGAGAGGTATGTAACATCCTGCAGATGTTCTTGGCTAGCAAGCTAGCCATGTCCCTGACTAGTCCCTGTCATAGCTGAGTGCAGGATAAAAAAGTAATAGCTATTAAAAGTGGGCTCTTCCTGAGGAACCTACTCTCTGAATCAGTTTTGCTCATACTCTCAGCAACATCGATGGGGCCACGGCTGTTTCACTTTTGGTGGATAGCTGGGTTTTAGCAGCCCAATGAAAAACCATGATAAACCACATAAGTAGTAAGTGTCTGTGATATCATTACTATGGTTTGGCTTTATATGTAAAAAAAAAAAAAAAAACAAACACCCACCAAACAAAAACCCCACAACTCCAAACAAACAAAAACCCCTTTCTGACTTCTCCAAATGAATACGTCAGAATAAGCTTGATGTGCCCATCCTTCCCATGCAGCTGTAACACCTCATTTCTGGATGTGAATATGCCCACAGACAGGATATCACTCCTGTTGCTTTTCAGTAACATTGGCTCAGCTTAAACCATTGAAGCTAGAAAGCAAAAAAGTAAATAAAAGTTAATTTTAAGGGTTGTTTGGCCCTAGTTCTCTCATCCATATAAGCAGGGCACGTTGAAGTATTTTAAAATGAGCAGAGTAAGCGAGGGAATGAATTATGGCCATCTTTGTTCACGCACCATGTCCTCAGTTGCTGCTAACTTGCTCCCGCAAGATCTGGGCAAATCTGCTGCTTTCCTCTGTCAGGAAGTATACCCTTGGCCCAGCCCAAACAGCGAGTGTTTCATTGCAAATGAAACTGCCGATTCTCTAGAAGAAATGTCTAATATCCATTTTATCAACTCCACAGTCATGTTAAATTAATTCTAGAGCCATCAGATGATTATTACCCCATGGCACATTTGCTGTTTTTCAATTGGTTCCTTCAGTGATCATGATTTCTTGAATTGGTTATGTTTTTCATTAATGTGGTTTTATTTTAATTTGGAGAGATTTCCTACTGCTGAATGAGCAACTCATCTTGGAAAGATGCTCTGGGAAGAAATGAAAAGCATGTCAGAGAGTCCAGAAGCTTTTCCCCACTTGGAATTTCCCTGATTTCCAGGAAATTGTTTGATGCTGGGTGGAACCCTCCAAGTATCTGTCCTGGTGCCTGGAAGGACCATCTCTGTTCCCTTGTTGTTTCAAGCTGGGGGATGCTCAATGGGTTTTCAGCCACTGCCCCACAGATTGTACAGTCTGCCCGTCACAGAGAGCATAGGATTGGGCTGCTGGGTTTTAATTACAGCGCAGCATTGAATGCATACCTTAAACTCAAGGAATTGAAGTCAGAGCAACATCTACTGTTACATGTTTTCTTGTGCTTTGCTGTGCTGCTTTCTGCAGTGGCTCCTAGTGTTGGTGTCTTGCTACAGATCCTGAGGTGCGACTTTGCTTAATGCAAGATTCACAATGCTAAGAATCCTCCTAACTCAGTCTGTGGATTAGGGTGGTTGGACAGAGGAAGAGGTGAGAGCTAGAAATATATAATTTGGGTATCGTCATTCTCTCCTGTGCTGTAGTCTGTAGACACTGTCGTGCCTGAGGGCCTTTAGAAGCTCAGTCCAACTGCTGGTTGGTCTTAAATCTCTAGAACACAGAGCCATAAATAAATGGTATTTTTATACTGAGCTTTTAGGGTCTGATTGAAATCCCGTGCAAGTTGGTGATTACATGCAAATGCACTTTGAATCTGGTCTGCTCAGCCTAGAGGGGTTATTTTGGGGTAAGCTGGAGGTTAACGTGGGAGATGTGGTACCCTGGGCTTGTGTTTGCAGAATTTTCTCTCTAATCTTGGTGCTCGCAGTGAGGCTGTTCTGCAAGCATTGTGCTTGGTCCGTATTCTCTTGGGACAGATTCCTTTCAAGCTCTTCTAGGAAGAGCTAGCAGTCATCAGTGCTGCTGATTTAATAAGGATTTTTTTTTCTATGCAGCTCTTGTTGCTGAAGATCTGTCTCCAATTTTTAATTTGCAGTGTTTTGTTTCTATTAACTGAGATGCTGGAGGCTGTAGTAAGGGTTGATCTAGCATCAAGAGAGCAGATGACAAAAAAAAAAAGGAAAAATAGCTTTAGTATGTCAATCTCGTGAAATACTCCTCTCTCTAAGAGGGTGGGGGAGGGGGGCTTGGCTGCCTTGGAGTTCAAGGTGCAGATGAAGGAACCCACAAGGCAGTGAAAACCAGGCTGGTGCTGGTGGCAATAACCACATCTCCAAATCTGCCCTTCCCCTGAGGAGCCTCTGCTCCTCTGCCAGAGGGGAGCATTCAACATTCCCCCTTATTCTTCTACTTTGCAAGACAGATTCGCAGCCAAGCGCTGTTTATCACTTAAACCAATGTTTTGCCAGCATTACTGCTCACTTGTATGCGTATGTGATTTATAGGCATTCCTCCTTAAAACATGCCACTTGTAATAGTTGTAGGAAAATCCAGGTCACTGAATTTCTTACATGTGTATGTTTATATATATATGGATATGTGTGTGTGCTTTATATATAATTTTCACACTGTATGTATAAATAAACCTATAGAGAGCTGGTTTATCAAAACTTGGCATAATGCAGGGAACTTTTAATATGCCTTCATTTCACTGATGTCACTTGAAATCTGGCCTGTCATTGCAATTTGTAATCTTATAGGCATATGCAATTAAAAATCTTACTATTAGATATTACTCTGGGGGAATTCTGAGGACTAAGAAATTTAATAATGTTTAGTTGTTTAATTTAATTAGGGGGAAAAAAATAAATAATTTGGCCTGTTGATCAGATGCCAAATACATAATGAATTTCTGTCATCAGCAGATACCTTAGAGTCTCCGAGCTCCACTGACAAAAGTGCTTGGAAGTCATGTGTTACAGCGTCAGACAGCCATGAAAAATAAAGTACTTGCTTACCTTTATGCATGTGTCTGACAAACAGGTTCAGATGTAAACTTCCCAGGAAAGGCAGAATCATTCTATTTTGATGCTTGGCTGATGCAGATTCATGTTTTTGTCCTGTGTGCTGGCTGTTCCCCAGTCACCTATATAATATCTGAGCTCTTTCTGCTGTTCTCTCCCTAAGGGCATGGAATTGTGGCCTGTCTCCGCTAACCAGCCGGCAGTTCTTGCAAAGCATAATAGCTTAATTATTCAGGGTCTGTGCTGATTAGCTTTACATCTTGAGGCTGCGTGGACTCTCAGCTGTGGAACATCTGGTGCCAACCCTGTTTCTTGGGGACCCTTGCACAAATACAGCCTCTTTCTTTTGGGTTGTAAATATATGACAGATGTGACATTCTCCAGCTCTGGGCGGGGGGTGGGGGGAGTGCGCTGGCATGTTGAATTTTGTAATCCCTTATGGGCCAGTTGGCAAAATGCAATCAGGAATAACTTTTGAGGAGGGCTGGTGTATCTAATGTCACTCTGGAACGCTTTTGTGGTGAGAAGCTTGAAGAAGGACAAGCTGAGGGCACAGAAAAGTTGATACAAAGAGATGGAGTCAGTCTGGCACTTAGGAAAATGCAGTGCATTAAAAAGGAGAAACTCTGAAGTAATGGGAGCTGCAAGGTACAAACCTCTGAGAGTGAATTAAGACTCACAACTAGTTTAGGTGCCAAGACCATTGTAATACACTTCACTGCAGCTTGTGATTATTGATGGTTTACACTGGGATATGGCAATCTGAATATCTTACGGAGCTGCCAAATGTTCCTTAGTTTTTGTAAATGCCTTCGGTTATACAGTAATAATGCTTAAACTGCTACAGCATTATGTGTGAAGCCAAATGCACATGTTAGATGTATAGTAGCCAGATATATTGCCTGGAAGGTAATAGAAATGCTAGTTAAAGCTGTGGGGAAAGAGCTAGTTAGAGCTGGAAAGTAATAGTAATGCTGGTTAGAGCTGTGGGGCAGTGTTACAACAAAAGTATTTGTTCTTTTTGGCAAAGCCGAGAACATTTGTTTATAAAGTTGAATACATGGCTTTGACAATATGGGGAAAAAAATATATATTTATTTTGACTCAGAGTTTGCTGTCATGTCTCAGGTGAGTTGCAAATTCTACAGCTTTAAGTGTGTCGTATTCTCTCATGATCAAACTCCTTGTCCAAAATGCATTTTCTGGGGTGACCTACCTTTCCCTCTGTGGGCCAGAAGAGGTGATGCCAGACCTGACTGTTTAAATTGAGCTGGGCAAAATTAAGATTAGGTATGCAGACACTACAAGTTTCTCCACTCTTGAGGGAAGAGGTTGATCAAGTTTTGCTTTTACTAGATTATAGAGTTCAGTGCAAAGTTTAGAAGAAAATCATGCGAAGAAAGCAAATGAAGAGTGAAAGCAATGTACTTCATGCTGGTAAAATGATGCTATAGTATAGTAGAGTGAAGGGCTTTTCTCCTTATAAAGATCCTTAAATACCTTATAAACACGATAGTCAACTTTCTTTTTCTCTCCCTTACCTTAATTCCCTTCTTTTTTCCCAAACAAGGAGCAGAGACACCCCACACCCCCCTTAAAATACCGAACTTCGCATATCATCGTGTTGGTGGCGAATTGCAACTGTTCCTCAGAGACTGTTTCCAGGGTAACTTTGTTTGCAAAGTCCTCAAGGGGATGCTGCTCTTCAGACTTGGTTCTGGGAAACAAAGCTGCATTTTTGCTTTATGCCCTCAAACATATTGCATTATAACACTTTGAAGATGTCCGAGTGCTCACTTGAACCCTACAGAATGCACAAGACTGTCATGCCAAAGCTGAGCAGGATGAAATAGGTGTCAACAGGATGTCTTGCTAGCAAACGTGTCCGCTTAGGGATTAAAATAGACGTTCCGTGAACGAAGAATTCAGTTTAATGCAGAGATATCTTGTTTAAAAGCACGTTCTTTGTTTCAGGAGCTGCACTGTTTGGAACAATTCCTCTCTTCCTATTGTTCCTTCTAGGTATTAATTGAGGGCCATTTAACTGATTGACTGCCTTTCAAGTAGAGTGCTGTAGTAAACATTTTATTGCTTGACTAGGAGGTTATGTGATGGCTGAGATTATTGATGTGGCTCATGCAATCTGTCCCTTTAGCAGGAAGAAAGAAACGTAAGAAAACATTTTACTTAACTTTTCTCCTGCAACTTCAGTGCAGGTCGTACCTTGATACCAGGAAACTTTTCCTCAAGTACCTGTGTGCAATGCAAAAAGAGACCTGAGAAGGTAGAAAACTTTCACCTCTAGGAAATAGGCTGAAGAGATTTCTGTGGTGGTCTTTGGGGGAGGCACCAGTTAAATAAGCCTCATTGTATGTATAAAGATATAATAGCTTGTGTCATGGGCAAGGGCAGTAATAAAGACAGAGTTCTCATTTTGGATTCTTTCCTCCACTGGAGAAGCTGGTGGGGTTTGTCTGCACTGCCAGCCTGCTCGACTTTCGCAGAAATCAAATTATGTTTTCTCTGTCCTTTTTGCTAGACTGGGTTCCAAATATATACAACAGGCTAAAAGTGGTTAGGGGGGATAGTGCCAAGCAGATGTGGTCTGTGAGCTCAGTGTCCTTAGAGAATGAGCCAAAAGAAGAAGAACAAGAAAAAGGGAAAAAAACCCAAACCAAAACACCAACACCACAAAACCACCAACAAGTTGTTTTATGGAATTAGCTGCTGATTGCGCGTGATCTGTGATGATGCTGCTGAAATGAAACCCTATAGGATGCTGTCGCAGGCATGGCCTCATTTTCACAAAGTTTCTGGACCTGACACCAGTTTCCTTAACTTGACACCTCTTTGTTCAAACAGAATATCAAAATGGCACTTAAATTACACTGTGAGTGAAGAGCTTAATAATAACTGTGCAGTGTAATGTGTTTAAATTAGAGCATAGTGTTGTTTCAGTCTGGGGTTTCAGATTTAACTTTCAAATGCTTTTCATCTCTGTCTTGCAAATTCAACAGATGCAGTTTGTTGGTAGTAGGTTGTAAAGACTATTTTCCTTTTTCTGACCCAAAGGAAACAGGGTTTATTTTTGTTTGGGTGGGAGTTTGCAGCACAGTGTATTGGCAGTAAACTAACGCTTTAGGTCTTGTGTTTTTCAAAAAACAATTCCTCCCAGTTTGTTGGTGGTTGTTGGTTGGTTGGTTTTTAACCTATAATACATTTATACAATGCCTTTTTTTTTTTTTTTTTTTTTTTTTTTTTTCTTTTTTTCTTCAGACAAATCCCATTTTCTGTTCAGGAGATCACATGGAAATTTTCACAGACTAATTGGCAAAAACAACAAAAAAAATCTTGTAAAATAGAATAATGTTATTTGAGACTGCTTTTGTATTCTTTTTGGATCATAACGTGAATGCTTTAAATTTCATGTGTGTAGAAGGTAGCAACATTTGTTTGCAATGCCGATACCCAACATGCAGTGTCTGCTGTGGATATGCTTGGTACTGTTATTACACTATTTGTATCCTATGCTGTTTTTATTTTAATTCTGCTGCCAATGTAAGCTTAGATCTGCAAAGGCAATGATGAAAAGTTGGGAAATATCATGGAGTTCTTCGTGTGGGACCCTTCTTGGTCACTGGGTACCTTCTCCCTGGGTGATCCCCAGGTAGGGGAGAAGGCAAAGAAAAATAAGTGTAAAACTCTGGTGCCCTGGCAATCTTTCCCCCTTTTTTCTTGGGCTCAGGGGGCTTATTTGTTTGTTGATTAATTCATTTATTTGCAAATTTTCAACCTCTGTGAGGAAAGAAAAAAATATTTTAAGCAAATTTTTCCTCTGTGAGGAAAGAAAAAAATATTTTAAGTAAATTCTGCCATTACTGGCTCTAGTTAATTATTTGCCTAATTTTGGACCAGTTAGTTTAATAGCAAGCAGGGTCATCAGCAGAAACCATGTATGCACTGAAAACCTTGCAAAGACGCAAGATGAAACTCTTGACGTTAAAGACATTCTATAAAAATGCTGGAAACTTTCACAGAGGGAATAGGAATAATTCAATAATTTGCCTTTTTTTTTTTTTTTTAAGACTTCCTATTTTGAGGTTTGACATTTCTCCTATTGCAGCATGATTTTTTTCCCATCAGAGCCAGCTGTTGGCTGAGTTTTGGTGGAGACATATTCAATATGTGCTTGTTAAGAAAAGTCTGGATCATTGTGAGGGCTCCTGGAAAGCTCTTATGCTTCATTTGCCCTCACTGAATGGAGAAAAATAGACCCACATGAAAAATGTGATTTTTATATTTGCTGGCTAGGCCAGAAACTGGAGTACTATAAGAAGAAAAATAGTTTTGGTTGGGTTGTATTTAAAATCATTTGGGGGTGAGGGCATCAATTTTCCAGCTAAGGGGAAGCTTCTAACCAGGAGGAAACCTCTTGACTCAAACCAGCTTGGCCTAAACTATATTTCATCGTGAGTCTAAATGAAATGTTTTATTGTTCCCCTTTAGATTTTTAAAAATAATGTTTTAGTCTAACATTCTTCTAGATTATTTCAAAATAAACCTCCAGAAGGTGTTTGGTGACTTTTAGAACTATTTTTGGTGATTGCACTATTTAAATGAAAAAAAAAAAAATCACTGTATTAGGCAGACAAAAACCTCATCTGCTGCATCACTGAATGTTGGCACTGTTGTCTTGTATCCTGGGATCTTTTGCAGCATACTTTGTGATATTTAGTGTTTTTATTAAAAGATCTACTGCGTAGAAATAAGTGATTACCTTAGGCATTCATTTGCTCTTTAAAAACAACTCTGTTGCAGGTTATATTTTTAAAAAATGTATTATTTCCTACAAATTCTGCTATACAACCTGGCTGCAAAGTAGGTTTGTTTCAGTGTATATCTGAATGCAGAACTGTGTTGCTCTTCCTGGCTTCCTCAGTCTTAAAAAATATCAGTATCCTCTAAAGTAGATTCCCAAACAGTCGTACAGTGTGGTGCAATCGGAAGACTTGGGGAGAAATTCAAGCTTTTGATGCCAACCAGCTTGTAAGAAAAAAGATATGAAAGCACCTGTACATGAGCACTGAGGAGAGATGCTAGAAAAGTAAAGGAGTGCAGCACGGCTGTATTTGTCAACATAGATGTGTATAGAAGTCTATTATTAATTAGAAAATGTTCCACTACAAATTATGAAAATTAGCAGGAGACTGATTTCAGTTACTCTTGTTCGCTCTCATTAACACTTCAGCATAATGCGCACTTCAGTCAAAGAACGGAACCTTTTTTGTGCCTTTTGAATTCCTCAAAAAAGGCCTTGATTTATACTCTACTTTTTAGCCTAATTAAAGTTGATGATTAAAACATGCAAGTCCCTTAAGATGACTCTGCTAAAGTGAGGATTATTTTTTTTTATAAGCTGAATAATGTTTAATGTTCAGGGTAAAACTGTCTGAAAATGGAATTACAGCATCTCATTATGTTTTGTATTTAAACTTAAGTAATTAACATCAACACCACCACTGATTGTGGATGTTATTGTGGAAGATTATATGCAGTTACTGAAATCATCATGTATGAATGACTGTTTGGAAAAGCACAGCCTTTGGCATAAGCAGGTTTGAGGGGCAGAAGAAGCTGAAATATTGGGATAAAGGAATCTGAGCTTGTGCTGATCACCCTGCTCCTTGGTTGCATTATTTTTAGCACTTTTTGGGGCTGCACAGGGGGTTCTCCCTGTGCGTGGCATCCGTGAGATCCGTGTGTCATGTGGCAGGGAGTGTTTTAAAATGCTGCACAAGCACTCCTGCTTTTTATGGGCTGTTGTATTATTTGAGATGAAGGGTTCTGTTAGGCTGTCACACTTACAGTGTGTGATTTGGCCTGATTTGATTTTGGTCAGTGATTTAGACAAGTTACATCACATGGTTTCTGGATTCAAGAGACCAGCAGAGCTCAGTCTTGTGAGGTGCTGTAAAGCCTCCTTTGCTAGAAGCAGAGTAATCTCATTGCTGGGTGGCTTATACAGGAGCTCTGGGCACCCTGAGCCTCCCAAGATCAAACTCTGAGGACTGCAGCCATTATTCCAAATTTTCAAGGCATTGCTCTGGGTCACATTATCTACTTGTAATGGGGGAAGTGGGTATAGTTTGTGCTTGGGGAAGCAAAAGCAAACATTTACTTTGCTACCATTTTATAACAGCTGGTGCAAATGGTCTCTTGCAAGAAATAAGTGTGCACAAAGAGAGGCAATGACAAAATCTGTGCAGTGGACTGTTAGCCTGGTGTCCCCAGCTTCTCCAGGGCTATGGCAGGGTCTGTATTTAACCTGATCAGCAAGAATGGTGCTTTAGTGTTGTCAAATTATGTCAAGAATTCACAGGGGAATGAAACTTTAACCTTTCTCGCTGCGTTACATGGAGGTGTTTGAAAGATTTTAAATAATGAGACCTGCTAAAAATGATTCTCTTATATAAACAGAATACAAACGCCGTAAGTGCGTGGCTGGTGTAATCAGAGGCTGCTTTAGCTTGTCTATCTGCTGGGCTGGGAGCTGTGTCCAACCAGTATTTTCTGTAGCTCTGGGATGTGTGCTGTGACCAGGCTGTACTTAGAAAGATATCACTCCAAAACAGGGTGACTGCATTCAGTTGACTTACAGAATATTGCCCTTGGCCCATTCTAAGCTACATCGAGTGGCACTGAACCAAAATCCCCCAAAGGAAACCAGGAAAGATGATCTGGAGAGCAACTGCTCTCCTGGGTCGTATCTCCTACAAATGCCTCTGGGCTCAGCTGGCATCCCTCCAAAGGGCTCTGTTACCCTTCGGGTTTGCTGGAAAAACTGTCCCCATGGCACAGTTCTCACTGTCTTCCGCATCGGTGTACCTGGGTTTGGATGTACAGGTGAATTTGCTAATGGGTTTTTTTAGAAAATTCCAGGTCATTATTTTAATAGCTGATACTGTTCTGCGATGTGGCTGGGGAGGACAGAGCAGGTGATACCATCAAAAGAATGAAAACACTGATGTGAGAAGATTTTTTTGTGGAAATGTAACCTGTGTGTTTTCACGCTTCGCGTCCTCGAAAAATAAAAGATTTTAGCTCTCTATGCGTAATAGGTTGCAGTGAAATGTAGATGTGGGTATCAAATGAAACAGACTCTCTAATTTTACTTAGTTGAATTATTGTCCTTGAAACAAATTATGTTTTCAGTCTCATTTATATCTAAAAGGAAATCGTAATCCCTTGTACATTTATCTGAAGTGTAATAGCCTTTTGTTTCTGTTACTCATTCTTCCTCGGGGGAAAGCAGATATTAATTCTGCTTAGATTTTTGCATTTCTGTAGAGTTTGGCACTTGTTTGTAGAGCAAGTGCTGGATTAGCTCAAGGCTCTTCGACTTCATTGTTTGGAGTTTTCAGACATAGAGACACTGTTTGAGCAAGTGTAACCAGCAGTTTATGTCTGCGAAGTGTTGGGAATCCTGGATTACTGGGAAACAGCTTCTGAAATGGGGAGTTTATTCTGGTGTCGTGGTTTAGAGCTCGTGTTGTGTTGGCAGCAGAACATTCCTAGCTGAAGAAGTGAGGATCTGATGAGAGGTTGCTTGCTTTTCCTGTTTTGAAGAAGGCTAATGATTTAATTTTCCTTTCACTGTTCTTATACATGACAAACAATTTAGTTGTTCGGCTTCTTTATTGGAGGAAATACCTGTTTTGGAAAAATGAGATCTCTTTTTTACATTTTATTCTGATAATAAAAGGAATGTGAAAGGAATTTTACCGAGTCAGTGAAAAATAGCTCTATTACAATAGCTACTGTAGGTGAATCTTAAAATTTATTTTTTAATGAAGTCGTGAAAGGCATTGGCAATATTAAGAGTGTGCTTAGGTCTCTTTCTCTCTTTTTTTAAATTAAAAATAAATCTTTTGGTTCCATTTATGTTAATGCACTTAGTAAATAATTGGGTAGAGAAAGAGCTGCAGGAGGAACAAGGCTTGGAGTTAACAACCAAAAGGGAAATGCAGTGGATTTAGTGGATTTTAGTTGTAAGTTGTACTTTTTTTTTTTCTTTTTTTTGGTCTTGTAAATGTTAGAAGCTCATGGTCCTTGAAACAGATCGGCAGACTCAAGGTCACTGTAAACTCTTTGTGCCAGGAGTTAAATGTGCTGTGGATTCTCTGAGACTGCCTTGGCATTTGGAGTGAGATATACGAGGATGCTCTACGCGTTCACAACATTTGCATCTTCTCATCAATCTCTTCACTGGTTTTCTTGTTCTTCCTGCATTTTGGTCGAGATTCTTATTTCCTCCTGCATCTTATGTCACCAAATAAGTTCTTTCTTCTTCCTTTCTTACTCCCCTCTTCTTTCCAGCTACCTCTTGTGCCAAAAAAAAAATAAAATAATTCTTTTTTCTCTGTCCTTTTGCTCTGCTGTCAGTCTCATCTGTTGTCTCCAGGGTGACCTCTTGCCCTTTCATGCTTGAACTGTTACTCTGTGTCTCGAGATGTGTCAAAAATTAAGTTCTCCTGGGCACAGAGTGTGTCATCTATGTCATCTTTATTTGCTTAGGAAGCTGCTACAGACGTTTACGGCACTGCGGGTGTAGTGATGGTAATGGGGAAAGAGAACAGTGGAGTGGCTGAATACTGCTTTTGCTGAAACTTGGTCATTTTTTAGTTTTGATGGAGGGAAATACTGAAGGTCATTTAAAAAAATTCATGAAACTCTGTTCCTTGCATCCCTGGCTAGTGAGATCTGCTCCTGTTATCTCACTGGCAGGATGCTGGAGTGGATATTAATGTCAAGAGTTTTGAGATAAATGACAGCTATGTTAATCGGGTAGGCATTGGGGCTCGGCTTGAGAACCTAACATTTTTATAGGTGTGCTTGGGGCAACCTCGGGGAGTGTGTTGAAAAGTTACTGGGTTCTGGTATCAGCTGTGAGGTACGTTAATGTGACCACAGGATTGCTCTGTCTGTATGGCTTGAATTGCTGGAGAGGGAGGTTGGGGATGCTGCACACGTAGCCTGGAAGGATACGGACTCTCTGCATATATCAGTTTTTTTCAGCTGTACCCGCACAGTAGGAGCTGCTGCTGATCAGGCACACACCTCCTGCTCAGGTGGGGATTTTTTTGGGAGGTTCAAGGGAGCTACAGCCAGATCCAGAGAAGTATTTAAGCATTTCAGCTCTCATTGAAATCGGTGGGAAGTTAAAAAAACAAATAAGATGTCAGAACTATTAGTACTTCTGTGGATATCTGTGTTTGGCGTTGAACAGAGCAAAAACTTCACAAATTCCCAGCTTTGAACTGTGCATGGTTTTGGGTTTTCCTGGAAGGCACCTGATGCAGCACTGGTGATGATGCAGATGTCTTGTCCCGGCTCAGCAGCTGACAGGGATGGGGGGCTCTGCCTTGGAGAGCAAGAACACACATGCTTTGCATCAACTATCTCTTGAAGAATCTGTGGCGTTTGGGTGCTTGGGAATCTGTTGAACAGAAACGCTCTTTTTGATGGCAAAGAATTCACCTACTTTGACTAAGTTATTGTAATTTAATGTCACCTTTCTAGTGACAACAATAGTGTTATATTTATATTTTAGAAACACCTGCTAGCAAATTAGAGCTAAGAAAGGTGGTTATTCTTCCTCTGCTGTGTTGGAGAAAACACGGCTTACTAAATTTTTTCTACGTGGATAATTAGTTACACTCATGCAGCTCCAAAAATGCCATCAAATTGCGCAACAACAACTGTGGTTTAATTTGCTTAAAGAACTTCTATTACTTACAATTATGTGCCAAAAAAAGACATATCCTGGGCTCATTTTCACATTTCAAGCTTGGTATTTTTGGGACTGGCAGCGAGGGAGGCATTGTTGTTCTCTATTTTCATTTTTGTGAAAGAATCCGGAAAACCTGCAGTCTTTGTGTGTATATGCTGCACACATTAAATATGGGAGTTAAAGAGACAAGAAAGAAAATCAGAGCCAGCCCTGCTGTGCCTCTTTTTTTCTTTGTTTTGTTTTGGTTTTGTTAACCAAGCTGCTTGTCAGAGTTGAATCATGCTTGCAGGCTTCTGCAAATCAGTAAAGAACTGAAATTGCAGCTGGCTCTGGAGATGTGCAGGGGTTTGGAGATAAATGACATCAAGGGGACATTTATGGCCTGTCTGATTTTCCACATGTGGCAGCCAGAATATACTCATTTTAACTAACGTTTGTGCTTCAGATTTTTTTATGTGCCAAGTAGGTCTTGAATACAGTTTGTAATCTGTTATTTTAAGGTTTTTTTTAATTTTCCGGTGTTGATGAGCTAACATGTCACTGTTAATAAACATGGGAGTTTTGGGTTGTTCTGCCTTATGTGGGTGCTCAGCAGCTGAGACCTGCTGGAGTTGCCCATTACAACTTTGTGTTACACCGTTATAACCAAGCAATTAGATGACATCCTGGTGAAGGAAGAAATTATTGAACTATTTGAGGTGAAAAAAATTCTTCAGGTAAGGGAATAAAATCTGCAAGAACCTCCTGGGAGCTCTGTCATTTCTCCATATGGCCCTGATAGAGAACAACCAGGTAGATACTCACATTTCAGATTTTCCCAGTTTAGTCAGAGCTTGACAGGAACTGGAAAGGAAGAATTGTTTTTTTGGTGGTTTTTTTTGTGGGTTTTTTGTTTGTTTTGTTTTGTTTTTTTTTACTGTCTTGAATGTCAAAAGCGAGGGATGAAAATGGCAGTGGTAATTTTAGCTCAGAGGAAAAGGGTTTTGATGGTTTTGCTGCTATAGCTGCTTTGCCTGAGTCTGGATTTGTGTTGTGTTGCAGTTGTTGTCAAAGAGGTTACTTTCACCAGAAACAAACGAAAAAAAGAGATGCGTCTTCCTATGCCCAACTAGCTGCTAAAATATAAGGTTTGCATCAAGATTCTGCTGTAGGCAATGGAATTTTATTTGTGATGTTCTTTAAGAAATTGCAATTTATAATAAGCATAATTGTTTTTCTTATACTGACTTCTATATCTCATATTAAACATTTGTTAGAGAAGGTTTGTTCCATAAAATCCTCACCCTCAAGGAACTCAGTGAAGTGTCGCTGTGATGGTGCAGACTCCCTATCTGCTGACAAGTGCCAGAGGTAAAAAGACTTTTTTGATGGTGCTGAAATGGCCAAGATTTTGAGAGGAGAGGAAAAGAAATTAAGAGTTTTCCCATCCTGACTGGAATGTTACTCTCTCAAGTTTTGTGCTGCTGCTTTTTTTTTTTTTTTTTTTTTGGTGTGGTAAGAAAATTTATGAAATAGGTTGAAGAGGTAGCAAGCTGAAATAGTAGCAAACTTCTGTTAGAACATTGTGTTGTCTGCCATAGAACATACTTGTGCTATATTGGGTAATGTGCAAATTATTATCTTGTGGGAAGGATACATGGCAGGGTGCACACTCTATTTCTTTCCAAAAAGCTGCTGTTCTCAAAACTGGTGCAGCCTGAACTTTCCCTGCTTGTTTTGAAGTCAACTCTTGCAGCAGAGTAAAAACAAACTGACTCTTATTTAGAAAGAGGATTTTAAAAGCTGTCTTTAAATGATGCATTTTTTTTTTCTATTCCAGAAATAGGATGAGAGGCGCAGGAGGCAGCAATACAGGTGCTCCACTTCTCCCTTTAGTGGAAACATGGTGGTTTTTGATCATAGTTACTGCATCTTTTAAACCTTCTTGTAAAATAGTGAGCAGACAGTAATAGAAGGAAGAAAGAAGAAACCTTTTTTATTATTTGGGTCTAGATATTCAATTGCATGTTGCTGTACATCACATGATTTCAGCAACTTCTGCTAAGCAAAGTGACTCTTCTGAGGTTTCTTTGGCTTTATTTCCTTGCTGCAGTGAAGCGTTTTTAGTCCAATAATTATTTCAGCAATTTTCTTCCTCTTGTGGTTCTTTGGCTGTGTGAGGACCATGTCAGCTCCTTGCAGAAACAGCCCAGTGCTTGCATCTGTCTGTATTTCACTACAGCTCTTCATTTTCACTGTATTATATTTTTAATATAAATATTTAAAACACTTATAAAACGGCATTATAAATGCATGCCACTTGGTAAGCTTTTTTCCTCTTTTAGTAGATTACTCTTAAATGGCAGTGTACTGTGTAAAGTAATACCTTGTTAGTTTTATGCACCCTATAGATTTGATTAAAATATGATAGAAAAGTGCCTTTGGTATATATGAGGGAGTGAGGACAAACCTTTCATGACAAACCTTTCATGAATCATTGTGTGGATCTCACATGAGGTTTGCTGGGAGAAGCTGTAAAAGCTGAGTGATGTGTGTTAATAAAACCCTGCTAGAGATCATGGGGAAGTGTTTTATTATATTCCAGAAATATTGTATCTTTTTTTCATAGTGATTTAAAATGGCAAGAAGAAAATGAAGTCTTGAAATTTGACTGTTAAAATGTAACTTTGCCATGAGCTTACAGTAGGACCGGTAGCACAATTAATTCTTCTTACCCACTGCCAGAGCTGTTTGACAGCTGCACCATCTGCCTAGGTGTAGGACAGGCTGGATTTGATCAATATTTATTTTATAATGCCTAACATGCTGGCCCAAGAAGAAGGGACTTAGAGGTTGGTTCCTGCAGAGTTGGAAGCAGGGGGTACCCTGGAAAATGTGGTGGGTTTTGTGGTGGTTCTTTTTTTTTTTTTTTTGGTGACAGGAAAGCAGAGCATGGTCCTACTCTTGCATGGACTGGTTCTTCTGTTGTGGTGGCTTTTAGTGCTAGAGGCAAGTAAAGTGTGTTGGATTCCTGCTGAATGTTTCCCTTAATGACTTTCAGCTTTAGTTGGAGGATTAGTGTGTGAGGTGTGTTGTACCTTGCCGTCGTTGCTGCCTCCCTTCAGTGCTGTCATTGAACTCAACGGGAGTTTGAACACAGAGTTCAGGGAAAGCGGTGTTAAGCCAGTGGAAGCTTTGCAAATCTATTCTTTAGGAAATAACTTTTTACACTGATATAATGATATTTAATAGAGCAATCGGGTGCAGGGGAGAAGAGGATAACACGTAGTTCATGAGGTTTTCTCTGCACAAGAGCTGGGTAGAAGCTGATTGAATGTTAGTTAACTCTGGTTTCCCCCTCTTCCTCACAATCAGACTCTTTTTTTTGTTAGGTGGCAAGAGCAGTGACTTTTCTTCCCCTAACATTTCCAGCTGCCTTGACACCTAAGCCGAGGATCCTGCTTTTGCGCAGGCATTCAATATAACCACCACTGAGATGCTTGGGCTCATTTCCATGTGTCAAGAAGCCCCCTGAGATGGCTGATGAGTGGGAACAAGTGCTTGATGTAGATCGTGAGACAGGAGTAGTGCTTTGTCCCTCAATCCATGGCAGGCAGAAGAAAGCAAAATGCACTTTGTGTGGGAGCTGAGCCCAACTAAGTGTGTAAAATAGCCTTGAGTGGGAACTGTGTTTGTCTTAAGCCTCTAGTTAAGGTCCTTCTGTTGCTCTGTCAACAAATATGCTGGGAATAAGTGAAGATAACAAGGTCAATATCCAGAGAAATTGAAAACACTGAACAATGCCCAGGTGCTGGCATTTGTTTTGAGCTGGTAAAATAAGGCATAACCTGGAAAACTGGAGCAGTCAGTGTAGTTACAAGTAGCTATTTTCTAATTTCTTTTAGACCTTGCTTCTCTCTGTCCTGCTAGTGTGTTGATGATAGATGACTGCAGGATCATTGAACAACCCCAAGTGCTACTGCAAACGGAGCTGCTGATGTAATTTGCCAGTGTATTTTCTGACTTGTTGGACTTTTTTCTTTATTATTCCTTCTCTGCTTTGCGTGCTTCCCTCTGTCTTGCCTACCAGTTTCTTTTGGTTTGAGAGCTGCATGGGCATCTCAGAGAAAGTGTTGAAAGCCAGTACTGATCACTTGAGGCATTCTCAACAACTCTTAAGGGGTGGAAAAAAGGCCCTGGGACTTTTTCTGTCTAGTTCTTGTGACCACCAAGTCATCTGCTGACTCTCTTCACATATGTGCACACACATATGTACACCAACTCTTTTTGCATGGTGTGTTGCTGGGGTACTGTTTGCGGGGCTCCCAGCATGGTGGAGAAGGTACCTGCAGAACAGAAGCATCTGAGGGTCTGGTCTCTTCATTACTGGCTTTTTATGTGAAGATTTGGGTAAACCAGACTTACTAATGCAAAGAATGTTGTGCTGTTACGTTTGTTTCCTCTTGCATGCCCTTCTCAGTGCTTTGTATTTCTCATATCCCTTTATCCCTTTGTTTCAGAAGTAATCTCCATAGCAACCTCCCTGGTGCAGGGAGGGGCAGCCTGTCAACATGGCCAGGGCGCGTGCTTAGTTGCAGTTCTACCTTTGCTAATCCTATTCCTGAAGTAACTGTTGGGTTTGTGGTATTATCTAGAAGTACAGTGATGCCAATGAGGTCTGCAATAGGCAAGAATTACAGCAGTACTGGTTGGAATGGACCTCTGGAGATCTGTAGTCTAGCTTTCCCGCTCGTAGCAGGACTGTTGCCAACTGTACATCAACACGAGAGTGTGATTAAAAGGAGAAGAGAAAACCGCTATCACCATCAAACTAAATGAAAGAGCTGTGTGCAGGATCTCAAAACACATGACAAAACTTTCATTCTGAACAGAAATCGCTTGGAGGAGAAGGGCAATAGACATAAGTCTGTGCACAGACCTACTTGGAGGATAAAGATAAGAAAGCAACCATAAAATTTGCTTCCCAACTGATGTGGGAACAAGTGACTCCAAGGTATGACTGAGAAGCTGTTGCTGGGAATGCTGCCCGAGGCTGCCCAGGGTTTGTTGGTGTCCTTACACCGGGCAGATCAATAGCCGCTGCTTTCGCCCACAGCCAAGATGCGGGAGAAAGCAGAGGTAACTCCAGTAAATAGTTGACAACTCTGGCTCCAGCATGCAATTTCTGGCGACAGTAAAGAGTTTTTAGCAGTGAATCCACCTGATGCACACAGAGGAGGATGAAGACCCCGTGAAGAGCTGAAAATCTAGTGGAGAAGCAGCCGTGGGCTGCAGGGGACAGACCTATTTGTGTCTGTGCAGTGCTCAAGAAGGTTGCCAAACATTCGGCTGCCGTATTTGCAGCTACACTGTGAATCAACAGCCCATTGGTTTTGCTCTGGGTTGCCAAGCCAGCTGCTGTGTAATCCCAGCCACGCTGATCAGTGGAAAATACAATATGACCAAGCCTCGGTGAGAAACGGCGTGATCGCTCTGTGGCTTGCAGGCAAATGCAAGCGTGTTGGGATAACAAGCCCATGCAAGAGGAAAGGTTTCTGCTCGGAGGTCTGTGCAGCTGATGTACAGCAGTACCACTTGTGGTGGGGCTCTGGTGTAATTCTGGGATAACACTGGAGAGTACCCTGGAGCAGGAGGACAGAGCGCATATCTGGGCCCTGTCTGGCATTTGAACGTAATAAAAGGATGCAATTGAAAGAGATGAATATCTACGGGGCAAGGTGAGGATAAAAATAAAAAGAAGCCTCTTCTCTTAGCGTTGTCTCCTACTCCTTCCATCCGCAATTCCTTTGTGGTTTCTGAAGCACAAGACACTGCTAATGCTGCTGCAGGAATCATTGTGCATCCCTTCAAACTGTCGTGGCCAGCTAAGGTTTTTGCTTGGGCTGAAAGGAAACAGTTCCTGGAGGTTCCGTTTATTTATTTTGCATAGCTGCTTTAAATTGCATTTAGAGAAACAGAGAAATATCTTTGCAAGGTGTTTGTTTTGTTTGGAAGATATTTCAATGAAGAAGTGTTGGCTGGTGTTTTAAAAGGGGAGAGAGAAAAATATTGTTTAACTTTCCAGTTCGGATGTGCCTTACAAATTGCTTTGTTCGTTGTGAATCTGAGTGGATATCACATTTGATTAAAACAACTGCTGCAAACTTCTGTCCATGGCTTTCAAGTTAAGTGAAGTTGTGGTACCTCATTATTTAATTCTACTAATAAAGAGTGTTATTTTAGTTTTATTGTGTCCTCGTGTGGCACAAGATACATAGAAAGAAACTCTCAGTGTTTACTAGATTCACTGTGCTTAGCGTGTATGTGTTCAACATTTAGTGTAAACATATTCACAAAAATAGGAATTGCTGTCCAGCTTGGGGTCCTTCACTTAGAAATGGGACAACAAGTGAAAAAAATCCTCTCCAAGTTGGCACAACAGTGTGTGTTACAGCCAGGTTTTTAAGATATTATCTCCCACTTTTAGATGGATTATTTAATTCTAGTCAGTTCAGTGAATTAAACTTTTTCGCTTCACCTCACTTAACTCTGTGTGCAGAGAGGCCTAAGCAATTGATATGACTTCTGCTTTTTGCTGCTGTTGTTTTCTCAGGCGTGGTTTTGATTACTGTTGTCTCTGTTGCAGTTATTTGTTCTTTTCCAAAAAGGGGTCAAGACGCTCCTATGTATGTATTCATTTGTCCTCATATACATAACAACAGCAAAAAACAAACAAACAAAAAACCCAACGAGAAAAATAACAACAAAAAAAGCCGAACAAACAAATAACAAAACAAAACCCCACAGAAGAAGCTGAGAGAGAAGCAGAGGTCCCCTCGTTGCAGAACTTCCTCTCCAAGGGGTGGAGTTCTCATCCATCTCTTAACATGCATTAAAAGCAGAAAAGCAATATATTACTTTGGATTTACTATGGAAGTAGCTGGTTTTTCTACTACAGGAGAGTAATTTCACTGAGCAGCTGAACAACTGGTTGATGCTTGCAATACTGCATCTCTCTGACTTCTGTGCTCAGCTTTTGGCATAAAGCCCAACTTGCCCAAGGTGAGACACATGCGTGCTGTTGCGTGTAAATCTGTAAGTTAATAATGCAGGATTTTTTCACCAAAGTAACGAAGCTGAGACTCTTTTACACAACCCCCCTATTCTGTCTGTAGCAGTAAGCAAGCATTTTGGGTTTGATTTGTGTGACAATATTATGATGTGCCCATCTCCTTGACGTGTTCTCTGCAGCCAATTGGCAAGTTATCTTCTCCCTGCCTGGTGCTATTAGTATTTGGATTGAAGCAAGCAGTTTGGTTCTCTTTCTCCTGGGCAACTGCAGGAGTCAATCACTGCTCCCTGATGTGAATGGTAATGAAGGTAGAGACATTGTTCCTTGATTCCCAGCAAAAGAGCCCAAGAGGGTGCTTTGATATGAGAAACCCTGTCCAGAGAGAGATCTGCAAGATTTGGGAGTCATGATTTGGAGAAACGCTGGCAGCCTAAGTGTTTTGGCAATAACGAAGAGTGAAAGATAAGCAGGTAGGCCTGCTGGATAATTTTACATTAATAATGATGACTTATAAATGCCACTGTAAGACAAGTGACTCTACTGTGGAGTCAGACTGTCATTAAAATATCTGGCTCTGTAGAGGGGCTACGCTGGTGGTAAATAGGTTATTGACTTTCAGCTCGTATTTTGACTAAAACTCCATATAGGGTGTAAGCACTCCAGCAAATCCCAGTGCCGCAGGTGGTAATGTATTCTGTAAATCAATACTATATTAGTAATAAAAATGACCAAAGCATGCATCTGTCAAGGATTCATAATAGAAATTTGTTTAGGTTATATACCATGTGTATTGATTGCTGCTGTTTAAAGATGAAGTATGTCTTTCAAGCAGAGTGCTTATATATGTAGCTGCCTACATTTAAAATCCATTTATTTTTAATATGAAGATGAACTTAAATAACATTGGGAACTATGTATGAATAGCAGTCAGTATTTTATATTGTAGAACACTATGGGAATGTAAGTATGCGAAGCCACAAGTAGATGTCTGACATTGCTGAAACTTAAATATTGGACCTCAACAAAGGAATACGCAATATACGTGGCAGTTGCTCTTTGCAGCTCCAGCCTTCAAGGTAGCTGAAATTTTTCTTGGCTTTGATTTGCTACTGTAGGGTGTGCACCTCAAGGGCTTTACACCAAGAGACCAGCTAACAGGCTTTGCAGCATTATAATAATTTATTAGATAACCATACTGAAAGGCTGGATTAAAACAAAACCACACACACACAAAAAAACAAAGCAGCAAACTTACTAAAAAGATAGTGCCGTACCTAAACATATCCATCTTCCTAAACTTAATCTGGCTTTACTGGTCCAGGGTCTAGTTCAGTGATGCGGAGGCACCTTCTGTAATGATGAATGGTTGAGAAAACAATTTGCGTGCCATTGCTACAGTCTTTGTCTCACCACAGCAAATAAAAACTGTTTTAGATTACACAGATTATAGTTCATTATGAAAACAAAGCAAGCCTCTGACTGAAATCCCATCTGTTGGTTTGCATTAAGCAATTCCCTTCCTCCTCCTTGCTGTCTTTTATTCCTAGGAATTCAAAGAAGCTGTCCTGGAACATTTTTGTCCATTCATGACTATTAGATAAAGGCAAAATACAAACTGTCTTTGCATGGATGAGCGCAGCAGGTATCTTCTGCATAAAAGCTGACAATTTTTTTTGTTAAGATAAGAAATTCAATGGGTTCCATGCTGCCAACTGTCCCAGTCTCTCCCTGGTTTCTTTCTCCCAGATCTTCATAGATCTTTAAAATACAAAGAGAGTCCTATGATCAACAAGCCAGACTGTTGGCACAACGGAGATCTCACCCAGTAATTTGTGAATCAGGCTCCCGTATCGTCTGAGCTGTGACATATCTTCCAGAAAAATACCCAGTCAGGATTTAGGGACTTCAGCTGATAAGGAATACATCATATACCTAGGTAAACTGTTCCACGGTAAATTACTCACACTGGTAAAAATATGTACCTTATTTTTAGCCTAAATTTATCTAGCTTCAGCTTCCAGTTCTTGCATCTCGCTTGCCTTTTTCTGCTAGATTGAAGAGCTCCCTGTTGTAAGAAGTATCTTCTTTCTGTAGATACCTGCAGACTACAGTGGTGTTTTAAATAGTTAGACTAAGCAGCTTTGGTGTCTCACTTGTAAAACTGGTTTTCCAGACTCTGCTTGATTTTTATTGTTATTTTTAAAATTTTCTTAAGTTCTTTTGCAATCTCCTTCAGACTTTCTGACAATCTTTTTGAAGTACAGACACCGCAACCTGCGTGTTCCGGTAATGGACTCATTAATACCGTATGCAGGGCAATTTCATCTTCCCACTTGTGCTTGTTATTCACCTCCTAATAGTCATGGAGCTTGTGTTTGCCCTTTGAGGCAGCGGGTAGTGTTCAAATCCTTATCAGTCATAAAAACAGGCTCGTTTTGGAGGATGTGGTCTCACATAATGAGCGCTTTTTGTATTCCTCCTGGGCTTGGATTTGTCTGTGTTCAAGCAGGGGCTGCTCAGATGGCAGATAGATCAATCTGCAAAACTGACAAGGTCCCTGTCATTACTTAACATTTCATCATTTTTTATGCCAACTGCAAATTTAGCAAGCTTGGAGTTTATTTTCTTTCAGATCATCAAGAAGCGTGTTGAATGATACAGGACTGATGAGGTTCTTGCTGAACTTCCAGAAATGGTTCTGCTGGGATGACAATTCTACCTTTACCATTCTCTTTTTGAGAAACTAATGTATTTTTTTTCCTGTGTGCAATTGTAGTTGTATTCTGGTTTTATACCCTTGATTTTGTTGGTGGGTTTTTTGGTTTGTTTGTTCAGTTGTGTTTTGTTTGTTTTCCCAGCAGCAATGTGCCAGTGCCCCAGGTAGAGTTAAAAAGCAGCAAAGGGTTCCCAGGAGGGTTGTGGGTTTTTCCCAGACTTCTAGATAGACGTTATCTAATTCTGCAGAATGAAAACCATTGGACTGTCGGCTATTATATCTTTTCCAATATCTGATAGAACAATAAGCACCTTTTTCTCCCTGTGAATTATGAATACATCACTTTGCTTCTTTCCAAATACATATTGGAGTTAGTTTACTGGACATTTGTAGGGGGGTGATTTTGTGTTTGATAACTTGATAATCTTTGACCCATACACCCCACTTCTTAAAAAAATACCACTGCTGCTTTAAAACTTTTGCACGCATTGGGGTTATTTTACTCTTATGGTCCACAGTTTTTTCATGTATACTTTGAGATTTTCTTGCTGCATGTTTGTATTTCTAAACTGTAATTTGTACTTGTTAAGTACATTTCTGCCTTTATCTTCTTTTTTTTTTCTAAGTGGGGGTAGACTGTTTAACAAAAGAAGCTTTTTCTCACGATTGCAGAGTTTGGGATTTTGTCATCTGGAACTGGATTTCTCAGTTTACTGTCCACATTTTTAAGTTTCAATCTTTATTTCTGTTTAATTTTGTGTGAAATATTTTCATCTACGAGGAGCTATCGTGGTTAAAAGCCCCTGGTATATGTGTTACCAGTCAGGGCTGGAATCTTATTTTGCTTTCTGAGTTAAATTGCTCATAGTCATCTGTTTGGTTTTGTGTGTTGGTTGGTTGTTTTGGTATGGGTTGTTTGGGGTTTTTTGGGGTCTTGTTTTGGTGTCAATACTTTGAGTTTGCCTGTGTGGTAGGACCACTACCCTAAACCAGTAAGGGCAAATACTGCAGTACATCAAAAACTACTTTTTTTTTTTTAGAGAGGATGGGCTCAACAACAGACTTGTTCAGTCACCTTTGGTATTTCGCTCAAGTAATTTCCCCCAGCCCCTGCAAAAAACAGTTTTTTAACCCTGGAAAGTTTACAGGACACTTTATTACAGTATCGTAGAGGAACTGTAAAGAGAAAAATCTGGTATCTTTTTATAAAGAATTTCTGTTGTGCTCCAAAAGCAGCGATAGAAAGCTTTCCTCCAACATAAACAGCAAACACAAGAGGATGAAAATATGCAATAATTTTGTTCTTAGATAAGGCAGAGAATTCTTGATGTGAAGTATAAATAACTGGAAGAACAATGCTTGAAACAGGTACAGAAGGAAATAAGTACAGGAAAAAGTGCTTGAAATTGATCTTTTGGTAGATAAAAGTCTGTTTCTATTAAGGCAGGGGAGGGGGAAGAAAAAAACCTGTTCCATCCATCGTAGGTGTTTGCAGACTTTTTTCCCTGTTTAGCTAGTACTGGGTTCTTTTTTTTACCGAGTACATCATATCTGTGATTATTTATACTTGTTATTACTGCCTTTTGAAATGTTTTTTTTTAGACCATTGTTAAGCACTTTTGAAGACTTAAACAGTAACTTGTATCCTAATGTCCCCTGGTTATTTTAAACTGAACTTGTGGGGTGCACAGGGCAGGATTTGGGGTATTTATTGCCCATAAAAATGCCATAGGGTGAAGCATTGTCTGGAGTTAATGTAATTCCTTAGTTCTAACATTTTGCTGTTTTCCACCGAGAAGGGGTATCTACAGGCAAAAAAAATACGTGATTTCCCTGAAAATCTGTTTTTACTTGGAATGTATTTCCACCTGGAGTGAGCATGCACATTACAGTACATTTCCTACATTTAATATGCCTGTTGTGCTTATTAAATGGGGGGAAGTAAATAAAGTCAGATGTGGCAAGTTATTCTGCTCCCGCAGTCAGGCACTGTTCATATCACTGTCCAGACCTTGCTGATAAGCACCCACTGGTTTCTAAAAAAATCTGTGACCTTTGAGGTATGCCGAGTAAGGGACCCCAAATTTCGTTTTACCTTTTGGAAAAATGTGCTCTCCATTTTGCCCATTACATATATACCATGCATTTTGTAGACATATATTTGTGCATATAAAAAAATATAAATGTAATAGACTGCAATTCTGGGAGGAGGCGAGATCTTGAAGCAGTCTCCGGCTTCTTTATAAAACTTTCAGAGAGTTATGGTGAGTGAAAAGAACAAATTCTCTGTTATTTATGGCAGAGACTCAAAGGAGCTGTGATGTCTAAAACACCAAGAAAAAACACAGTTATGGCTAAACTGCAGATCGTTAAATAAATATTACTTCCTGAAGAAGACTAGTCTTCAAGGCCTGGGGAATTTAATGTAAGATTAAGTCTAAAGGAGTCATTCTTGGCCTTTGGTGATGTAAAGCAATTGGTTTAAATGATAAATATATGAAGCCTCAATTTTTTATATGGCTATTTGAATGACAGGCTCTAATACTGAAGGCACAAAATCTTTTCTTTTGCCTACCTGCCTTTTTTTCTGGACAGTTGTTCAAATTTCAACACAGTTCTCCTTTCCATGCAATCCAAACTTCAAAAGAGATTTACTGCTCTGGTAAACAAGTTCATAAACAGCACAAAGTAATTCTCACTCTGCTGTTCATCATTTCTTTAATAATACAGATATTTCTACAAAAGCTTTAATGTTCCACTTCAGAGGCTATTCAGGGACCTGTAAATCAAAATTAAACTTTGAGGAGGTGTTATTGGGTAGGAATCTATTACTTGTAGTCACTGCTCTTTAGCACAGTTAGGACATACCTTAAAAAGCTCTGTTGGTAACAAGGAAAGCTATTCCAGATTTGCATTATTTGAGCAAGGGTAAGCATTTAAGCTCATGTTTTAAATGGAAACAATAATGCATTGTAATACTAAATGAAGCTATGACTTAATATGAAATCCAAAAATAGTAAACAGATTCTTTTTCCTTAAAGTTCTTAGGCTGAAGCCTCAATACTTATTTAATCTGTCTCTATGAGCATACAAGCTATGGTGGTTTATAAAAGTTTTTATCTGAGATGAAAAAATTAACCTTACTAATAGCTAACATTAAAAGCTACAGCGGAGTAATTTAAAGCGAGTTGAATTTTGTTATTACTCAAATTCAACTCGCTTCACATTAATTTTTTGCTGCATTAAATTTGAGACTTCAAGGTTGTTCAGCAATGTCAAAGTCAAAGCTGCCCTGGGATTTTTTGGAGACAGTTCAGTGTCTCATCTAACAAGAGTGACTTTGAGCTGGGTAAGTAAGAAATGACATGTTTTTCCTTATTGAACGCCCCAGTGTGATTTGTGGAATGTGAATTTGTTAAAAGGATCAGTCCTTGTGGCACAGAACCTAACACTTCACTGAGAACAGAAACATCTTGATGTTACAGATCAGGATCTGAACCTCTGATCTGTTAGGCTGGACAGTAAGTTTAGCGTAAGGGTTGGATATTCATTGTGTGTACTGAGTACTTGCAAGTGAATTCACGTGAATATCCAGGTATCTCCTTTTGCATGCCTTTTGTTACAAATGAGGTGAACCATTGCAAGGGAAATGATAGGGAATAGCTTTTTCTTGTGATGGGACCTAAATATTAATGTACTTGCATTCAACCTTCCCCTTGGAGACAGCGTTTCATTTGTCTGTTGTTCTCAAGTTGTTGCTGCTTCTTTAATTAAATTGATGTAAGTGACATTTAGCTCAGGCTGGGACTGTGCTTCTGACTTCCAATTTGACGGTAGATTGTCATTCATGTATTTTGGAAAAGCACATTAAATTCAGCCTTCCTTCAAAAAATCTTTTGCTTCCTCTCTGTGACCTTAGCTAATCCTTTGTGAGCTGATTCAACTCCACAGCCTAGCAGAAACCTCTCTTCTGTGTGTTCTTCTCCCCACCGCCCCCCCTCCCAGCCCTGCGACTGGTTTAGTTTCTTAGTGGGCTACTGAGTCATTCTCTTTTATCCAGGAGTTTGTTAGTGGTTGGCCGTTTGCTGGGTAATAGGGACCACTGCTTCTGGTGTAGGTGCCCAAAGGAAAGTGGCAAATTGTTCTTGATACCTTGTATAAAATAAGAAAGCCCAAGATAGCTTGGGGGTGTGGTTCTCATTGGGAAACCTGGGCTGAAGCCACATTCTTCACTTTCCGAGGATTATATCTAGGTCTTGTTTTCCTTTCCTTAGCAGATTTTGGAGTGCTTAATAATTTCCCTATTTTTCTAGATGCGACAGCAGTCACCTGAGGCACAGAGGGGACAACAGCACTACCTGGCTGCAGCCTCATGCTGCCGTTGGAGGATTTTTAAAGCTTGTCAGAACTAGATCAGTATTTGTGAGCAATGAAAATATTGGGAAATTGTAAATTGGAGAAATATTTGCTGTCACTATCTTTATCCCGAGTTTTTGTTTGCTACTAGGAGTGTTCTTGAGATCAGAAGCCAGGTGTAATGTGGATTAAGGAAAAGGGAGATACGGAAGAAGCCCTGAGCTGTGTTTGCACACTGCAAATGAATGCAGTAATGAGACTTTATATCTTAATAGGAAAAGTGAGGCCTTGATTTAGAAAAGCACTTAACCGTGTGCTTGTCTTCAGGGAGTGAGAGACTTATAAGGCCTATCGACTTAAAAAGCATTTCAGCCCTGTACCCATTCCTGAGTAGGCTCTGGAATAAGAAGGGGGTTTTAGTATTTTCTGATTTTTTTTTTTTTTTCTTTTTTTTCTCTCTGCAGCACCAAGGTGAACTGTGGGAATGTTAAGTACTGTGAAATCATAAATGCAGAAGCGTTGCTCCAAATTAATAGGAAACCTCTTCTACTGGCATGTTGGGTTAACCTTTGGGGAACAGTGAGTCAGGTATCTAGCTGGGCAGACCAAATGCTGTGGAGAGCCTGTGGAAATAATTACCTCTACACTTCCAGCTTTTGTTTTGCTGCCCTTAAATGTACACTGAGATTTCACTCTGAAAATTCTGAGTCAGGACATGGTTTTGCTGGGAAACTTGCTTATAAAACCTAATTTAAAACATCATCCCACACTTTAAAAGTAAGTCTACTACCATCATGCCTCTAAATGTAAGAGAGCTCAACAAGGCTCCAGCAGCCAAGAGGACACATAATTTCAAGGCTATTTCAGCATTTGATTAAGCACACAGTGATAACTACAAGCCCATGCCCTGCAGGCATGACAAGAGGCAATTATGTTCGGAGGTCAAAAGTGAGGGGGAGAAAAAGCACCAGATTTTGATGACTTATTTAATTTTCCAGCTCCTGAAATTAGCAGAGACAAAGAAGTTCTAAATTGCCGTTTCACGCTCTGGCTTTGCCCTGCAGAAGCTTAGGAGGATGGGTTTCCACCAAATGGCTCTGTTAGAAGAACTCCAGCTGGCACAGGTTGAAATGTTAAAAAGAGCATTTTTCAAAATCTTTTTAAGTTCTGCTGTCTGTATTTAGATTGATGGCTGCACGTTGGACCCTGGAAAAAGGCACCTGTTTTCCAAAGTAGTGAGCAACCAACAGCTTCTCTTGACTTCAGGCCAACAATGAGGTCACTTATTTCGGAGATTAAATAAGGAGCTCAGTGAGAGACCGCAAAGATAGGGAGCTGCTCAAAGGAGAGAGAAGCGTATTAATGAATTAACACAGTCGTGCTGTGTATTTCACAGATGAGCTTCGGCATACCTTATTTCACAGGAAAAAGATGCTTTGCTCCTCACAGGAAAACCAGTAAAAACATTTAAGAAAGATTATCATATAGGGTCGCAACGTCAAGAAATGTGCTTATAAGGAGATAAACAGCCAACCTCTAATCTCCCTTTGGAGTATCTATTGCAGATATTAGGGCACAAAAAAAAACCATGCAGGTGGAGCATGGCAGGGTGGAAAACATGCACCATTGCTTTCTCCTATTGTATTGTATTACGATATTCAATTACGATATTGTATTGTATTACAATATTCAATCATTTCTGATCCAAACACTGTTTGTCCAGGGTGTTGCATTTCTCTTAAACTATATATCCAGAAAATAATTGTTGGCTCTGCGATATCACAGTGAGATGTTTGTAGGTGGAAGCTGCCCTTCAAAATGTGAATTTTAGTAGACAGAAAACCACGTATAGAAATGTTTGCTCATCTCCAGATATTCTTTAATGGAAAGTTATTTTGGGGGAGAGTTGTTTGGTTTGGTTTTTTTTTCGAGGTACCAGGGACTGACATACATGCAACTTTAGTAGATCAATGCCGTAAAGTCTCATGTGCAGGAGAGATGCCCGAGATACAAGAAATGTGCTTTCACGTCTGGTACAGAAACACGTTTAGCAGCTTTTTCTCAACCTCTGTATTTCCGTATTAACTGTGAAATCCTCCCCCAGAAACCTGAAGTACTGCATCATCATTGGTTAGATTAGGATGCTATCTTTGCTCTCAGATAAACTTCTCTTTTAATGAAACCATATTGCTGGTAGCAGCTCCTGTTGTCTTACTTTCATCAAAACATGATAGTTAAGATCAGCTGCGTATTTAAGGATTGCCATTTGACAAATACACCAGGTTTGTACGAGTGAATTCCTAGTTATGTGATTTTAAAGCAGGGTTTTCCTCAGCCATCATGTTTAATGTCTGCTTTCTCTGACAATATAAATAGTTACTGCAAAACCTGCATAGGAATTAACAGCAAAAATAGAATTTCTGAAGTATGTGAGTCAGAGATGTGAGTTTTGTTTTCTGTAGTGGGAACTGTAAGATGTAAAGTAGCATTGGCAAGTGTCTTTGCAGTTAGTCAGCAGTAGCCTATTGGAGAAAAGGATCCAAATGGCCCAAGAATGAGGCCAAACTGTAGCCCCAAAAAGCTCCTTTTGACTGTACTACCTCATTTTACCATTTTCTTAGTATTTAATCAGAGTCCTCCAGGTACGGGGTAGGAGGAGGGAGGAGGGCACTTGGCCTCGGTGTTCTGCCAAAAGCTGCTAGAAACCTTCAACTAAATGTTGTCTCTGCCTTCTCATCCCATCCTTCCTCTGCTCACCGTGGCATTCATTAGTAACGTGAACAAGGTTTTGCGTCTTGAGGGTTTGCACTTGTTTTCCTGTACCAGGAGGAAGAATTTTACTGCACTACCTAAATGTATGGTACAATAGGAGCTCAGGTGAAACTGTTTCCCCCATCACAGGGACGTGGTGCATCATACATGATCCAAACCCTGAAGCTACGCTAATTGGAGAACCTATTATTCAAGAATAAACATGTGTCTGTCTTGGGAGTTTGGCAATTAAACCACAACTCTGGCACAAGAGTAAGAATCTGATATTAGAGTAAGCCCTGCAAATTTACAGAAATAAGAATGTGTCTCTGTCCAAGACAACAGCACCTTGTAAGGGATTTTTGGCTTTGTGGAGGGTATTTTGGTGTTTTTGTAATGGGGTCAGTGGGAAAAGTGAGTTGTTTGAAGATTTGTGGTATCGGACGGGCCCTGGATCTCTTAAAAGGTTGAACGTTTTGTGACCATCACATAGATATAGGATTAGTGTTTCTGTGTTTTGTGGTTGGAACTCGTATAAAATGAAGTCTGTGGTGTGGGTGAATTTTCCTTCTCGTGGAATAAGGAAGGGAAGGGTTTGGCTTTTGTTTCATCTTGTGGCTGGTGCGCTCGGCTGGAAAACAAGTATTTGGTTCCTAGTTTCACCATGGATTTCCCATGGGATCTTCTGGAAGCTGCAGAACCTTTCTGCGGCTGAAAGGAGAATGACAACGCGTAGCTACTTCTCATGGGTATTTGGGGGATTAATTCATTTGTGTTTGTCAAGCTGTTGTAGATCTTTGGATCAAAGAGGTTGTAGAGATGAAAAATATTATTGCTTGTTGTCTTGCAAGTTTGTTTAATAATTACTTTAGGGTTTTGTTTTCAAAGCATCTCAAAGCGTGTTTCTTTTTTTCTTTTGCAAACTGTAGCCTGGATTTCTTTTAAAACAGGTAAGATATCTGAGGGCTCTTCTTTAAATTAGTTTCCTGGGTACGTGCCAGTATTGAACAGCCAGGCAGATCTGATGCGAAGCTGAGACTGAACTTTAATCACCCAGTTTCACATCTATTGGCCTTTCCATGGAAAATAATAGCATGGAAGGGCCCAAAATTCAGGATGATTGCCAGAATCCCCGGGCCAGCCTCCGGCATGCTGTGGGCTGCAGCGAAAGCCATGAGACACATGTTTTCTAAGGGCCAGGAGCTATGCAGATGTTTTTTCATCTGCAGCGGGACAGACACAATCTCAGTGAGCAGGTGGATTGCTCGTCATCAGAAAATTTCCCCCAGTTGATAGGGTACAACACAGTGCTATGATTTTATGTATCAAAGCCAAGTAGCTTTTTACCTGGTAAGCAGAAATAATAACAGCGTAGTTGCTATTTACCCCTTTCAATAGGGGATTTCTAAAGGGCTGAATAAAAGGGATTGTTGGCTTATTTTTGAGATGAGAAAATCGAGTCGCTGGGAAGTGACTTCCCCAGGCAGCCAGCAAGTCAGGGGTCGGACACTGCTTCTGGAAACCGCCTCTTGATACTGAAACCATCCAGAGCATATGGCTAAAACCTGCTGCTAAATGTCGTTCTGCTTTTAATCCCAGCCTGAGCGCAGAAGGTAAATGTTTGCTGTGTTTCTGTGTTAATCCTTGCAGCTTTCAGCCGTGCCCCGGTGCCCATGGCTGTGGTCCGACGGGAGCTGTCCTGTGAGAGTTACCCCATCGAGCTGCGCTGCCCGGGAACAGATGTCATCATGATCGAAAGTGCCAACTACGGGAGGACCGACGACAAAATCTGTGACTCTGATCCTGCTCAGATGGAGAATATCCGCTGTTATCTGCCAGATGCCTATAAGATTATGACTCAAAGGTACAGTGTTTAATATTCTTTGTTTGCTGGCTGCTGTTTTGTTTTAATCTGGTGTGTACACACCAGTTTGTGTGTATGTTTGCATGAGAAAATGCAGGTACTTAGTCTGTGTGTATGTGCACAGAATTACAGCTATCATAGCTAAACCGTGGGTTTAACAGAGCTGTGTTAGCATCGCACAATATAAATAACATTTGCTGTAAGTACTACTAATCAGCCATCTTGATACCCGCTGTGTCCCAGTTTTACCTCTGAAATACCTAAATATCAAGGCTCTTAACGAACCTATAAGTGAAGACTTTATTAAATGCGCCTTTCCTCTCTTTTGTGCTGTGTTCATACACTTTAAACAATGAATTTTTTTGTGCTTTTTTTTTGTGTGAAATTTTTTCATTTTTCAAACTACAAAGAAAAATCTCCATTATTCATTATGGTGCCAGGCTTAGTTTAAGGAATCAGGGATCTGAATTTCCAGTCAAGGACTCCCATTCACATTGGTTTTGCAGACGACTTGTTGAACTCCTGTATAATACCCATTGCTCTTCAGTGTGACTACTGTATCTGGAAATGGTAACTGAGGTACGTGTCATGATGCAGACAGACTGCTGTATCGCAGAGCCAAGGCCTAATAGTTTATTCCAACCTGGAGATATTCTGGCTCTGGAAATCCTTTAACTGTTACTGAATTTTTCAGAGTGTTTTCTGTGTTGTGGGAAGGATTTGGAAGCCACAGCTGTTGACATATAATCACATTCAGTATGTTTCTCCTAATAACTACATGTTGAATAATTATTCAGTACATTTGACTGTTAACTAAACAGTAATAGGAATTAGTATTTCAGGATATTAATAACAATACTGACAAAGGCAAAGTGTTGCTAATTGAAGTCATGACAACGGCATTCACACAGTGACCTGATGGCTAGCTTTGCAAGGTTTAATGGAATATCTCCTTATTGTTTGCCGTAAGACATTTTGCACTAAAAATGGAGTTGCGTGAGCAACAGGAAAGCAAGTGTGGGTTTCATCTATATTTGGCATGCTAATGGTTATTTTTAAGCTGTCTTTGGAATGTCCTTATTGCTGTCTATGGATTCCATAAGCCCATTTAAGTTGAGTCTCCTTGCATAGCTGGTTGAAGTCCCATTTGCAGAACAGTGACAAGTACGTTTTCAAGACAAGCGGCAAGAGTAGCAACATGCCATCAGCCTATCCCTTGGATTTTTGGCATGGTTTTAGTGGAATTACTCTAATACTCCTGTTCAGGTTTTTAGTGGCTTTGAGGAGAAACCCTTAATCCTCTGCATGTTGACGGAACAAAACCATGTCATCCCCTTCGTGGGCCATTACAAAGTATTAGTATTTTTAGGTATATGTGTTGTAGTATTCTCCAGGCACCAGCTTCCTTGCCAAACGCCAAGCTTTGCAATCTTCTGCTTGGTCCGCAAGCCTGCAATAAATGTTTGGTCCCTTGGGTCAGGGACGGCATGGAATCATCATCATCCCATGAGGGAAAAGCAAATTCTTGCTGGCTGAGTATTAATGTCTGTGGAGCCTTGCCTGGTGCTGTTTATCAGTGAAGGGTGGTGGCTCTTTCCATTTAAGCCATTTGATGGTCAGTTGTCTTGAAGAAACATGTAATCGTGTTATTAATTGGCTACTTCAGAGGTTCTTGAAAATAAATATAACTTGGTTCGAGTTTAAAAGGCAGCTTAAAAAGGGGGAGAATGTTCTACTTTGCATTTTCATGTCATTCTCATTTCTTTTTTAATCTCAATTAGTTCAAAGAGTTGAAACAATTTAAAAATAAACCCATTAAAATGAAATATGCCCTTAAGATGCAAGCCAGCCTGCCAGCTCGCAGCTGAGAGAACGCCTTATAGCTGAGGCTCTGTAAAAAAAGCAGTTTAAAAGGAAAATCCTGACAGTTGTGCCACTACCTATGTTTTTTTTCACCTGAAAGCCTCTACCAGCAGAATTAATCAATTCAGCAGGATTTGGGTAATTTTGCAGATGAAGGCAGGTTTTAATACAATGAGCTCATCCGTAAACACTGCGGGATGGGGAAGCAACTACTGGGAACTAAAAACCCTCGTGGCCGCGTCACCCGCGTGGTAATCGAAGCCGTCTGCGCAAGGAGAAGAAAAATGATACGCTTATTATGCATTGATTAATTATTGCCTTCATAAATACACAGTCCCCTTGTAGGTTTTCTAATAAGTTTTCTAACAAGTTTTTAGTTAGCAGCAGACTTAAGCACGTTATGGGCAGGAAAAAAGTGCGTGTGAGAGAAACAGAGATTTTAGTATGTGAGCCCAGGCGTGAGTGAGTAGATTTATGGTAGATATTAGTGATTGCTCCCCCCTCAAAAAGAAAAAAAAAGAGAGCTAGTGCATTCCTTTCTTCTATATGTTTATTTAAATTAATTTTGCAGACGAGTATGTGGGGTTATTTTGAAAGGGAAAGGCATAAATCTGGTGGTGTGTTTGTGGAACCCCCTGAGCAGAGGCAAGGCAAGGAGTTCTTACTGCAAGCGTTGCCATGAAAAATCTCTCACATCTTCAGAGTATTGCTCTAAGAAAGTTTAAACAGCTTCTATGGAGCTATTTTATAGGAAATTAAAGTTCTGTGGCCTATTTTGTTTTTTAACTTGCCAGCTCTTCCTTCCAGCAGCAGCAGCTGCTCATAAAAGCTCAGAAAGATTGCTTTACAGACTGAAGTATTTCTGATACGGTCAGAGAAAAATGTATTTGCATAGCATGTCTGCTTTGGAAAAGTGTCTTTTTGAGGGCTGTAACAAACAATTAAATTCTAACCATTCCCATTGTAAACTGTGTGTGTTGTACCACGGGAGGCTTCGCGATGTCCTCCCTTGAGCAATGTACCACAAAATTAACATATCATCCCCTCAAACAGCCGGGGTTCTCTGTGAACAATTGGGAAAGGCAGCCTCCTATTCCCATAACAGTTGCTTTTATTTTTATAGTCTTAAAACTGCCATTTAGTCTATTAAAAAAACACCCTAAAGACAAAAAATACTGCTTTCAGCATGCTCTCTTGAATTTCTTATGGATGCTTTCCACCAAGGAAACAGCCCAGAAAGACAAAAATCTGCGTATTATTAATAGGTTTTTGTGTGCTGGTAGGTTCACCACAAGTCAGCGGAGCTCATCACTTGCTGAAAGTGCCGCACAAATTTAAAACTGCGACCCAGGCAAGGGAATTAAATGTTGAGGTGCCCCCTCCTTGATCCAGACAAGTAAGCCAACACATGGTGCATTTTAGGCACATGCACAAGTGTTTTGCAGCATGAAGACCTGCCCTGTGTACTTTCCTGGGTTGAAGCCAATGGAAGGAAGAAAGTTGTGCACTTAAGTTTGCAGAACTTTGTGCTGTTGATACCATGTTTGTGTTTAACTTAGTAATTCAAAGCAGTCTGTTTTATTGAGCTCTTGATCCTTTAACCATGAATGTTGAAATGAGGGGGGAAGTCAAACCAGCCAAGCTGCTGTATAGATACACATCCACAAAACAATTACATTTTTTGCCTTCAAGGCAAGATTAAGGCTTTCCTTTGGCTTTCCAGGTATGTCAGGAGTCAAGGGAACCTTCTCTACCCCAACCGCTGCTGCTCTTAACCTGGAAGAAGGGAATAAAGAGAGAAAACCAGCAGGCGAAACGGAAGAAATGTTCACAGGTCTCAGCAGCTCTTCCCAAAATCCAAGCAAAATCCATTCTGCATTTTTGAATTTTGCAGAAGTAAAAAATATGGCAAGTTCTTGCTGGGGAGAACTCTCTTGTATCTCTTAGATTTCCATTTATTTTTGTCAGAGAGTCTGGCAGGGGGGCAGGCGCAATTCCCCGGAGTAGAAAGAAATGCTCTGAACCAGCTTGCCTTACACTGCAAAAATTTTTCATCTCCTGAAAGGCTGCATTTTGTTAATGTTGTTGGTTGATGACCTGAAAAATGCAGGAGCCCGAAACGAAGGCCATTATTATTGTAATAATATTGCTTCTCGTGATACGCTGTTACTGATGCTATCAGCACCTGTGATTTTCAAGACACTTCCCAAATGCCAGTGATCTGTCACGTTGGGAAATAAAGAGGCAGGGTTTATCTGTATTTTACAGATAGGATAATGCACCTTAATCATTCATAATGCGGCCACAGGTTTTGATCATACCAATTTGGGGATTTTTCTCGTAGACTCTGTTATATTAAGTAGTTAGTTCTGGTAAGCATGGGGAGGATACACAGAGCTGCAGACACGGAGGCTCTGCAGTGACAAGGGTGTTGGTATGACTTGAATGAGCAAGATTTAAGCTGAATTGCAACCTGGTTGCATCAGGCTGTACAGAATTAATGGCGTATTTCTCAGAAGACAGCCCCCTGCTTTGATATTGTCGTCACCTCTGACTCAGATATAATACTGACTGCCCCATTTGATAGGAACCCCTTCCGTATTCCCCTGCATCCTGAGTACGTTTTGTGATGACTGCCAAGATACGACTCATTTTTTCTAAATTTGTTACTGCGCAGATGGTGTGGGAAATGCGCTTCTGAAGAACCGAGATGTTGCAATGGGAAGCTAGGTTTTTCTGGGAAGCATGAGTCTGGTGCTTTGAGATCGCTGTGTGAAAAGCATCGGTATGGAAAAATCCTCATGTTTCAGTTAAACGGTAGTTTCTGTAACCAGTAGAAATGAACTGGGAATACTGAAGCTCACGTTCCTTGAATTCTGATTTTAAAGGCTAGAAAACAAAGCTTGCCACTTAGTTAAACAATCTGTTTTCTCACCGTGCAGAAAGACATTTTAAAATGAAGTCTTCTAATCTCATCTGCATCTTGACCCTGGGACAAGGGCACATACACCCTTAGTAAGAGTTTTTAAAAGAAAAAAAATAAAAATCCAGCAATTGGTAGAGGAGCAGTATGCACCAGGCTGTTGAATCACTCGAAAAAAGGTCACTACTTCCCAACTTGTACAGTCTTAATTTATCCTACCTCTGCCTTTCCTGCAAATGCTGTCAGAGCCAAGCACAGGAGTAATTTCTGAAGGCGGCAGCCCCCTGGAATTGCCCTGGTACCTCAGTAAATCAGGGCTTGTCAACCCCAGCATCTCAGCTGATTGCAGCTGCCATGGTAACAGATGAGGAGGAGGCTGTAGTTTCTAAAGGTAATTAGGTTCCAAACATCAGAAGGCTCTGTAGATCAAAAAAATCATGCTCTAGGCTTCCCCACATACCACTTGGTAGCCATGGCCAGCTATAAAACACCCAGTTTGAAAATAAAGAAATAAATAGACAATTGCATTATGCCAGGGTTGCTGTTAGTGTGCAGTTATCATTGGAGAAAATCCAGGCTGGAGCTGAGAAAGCAAGGTGCAGCTCCCATGGCCAAGGAGAGAGGCCTCCTTGAGGTGTGAAACCTGGAGGAATTAATCGTTGCTGTTTTCCAAGACTGTTTTGGTTTGCCACCCATTTTGTTTCATTTTGGTTTGGTGTTTTGGGGGGTTTTTTGCTCCCCCTCACTGCCCTTAACTGACAAAGGGAAGACATGGGATAATCTCTTGGATAAATCATGGCCTCAGAAGTGCTGAACACATCATGTACTGAAAACCATGCAGGGAAAAATGCAAGTTTCTTACTCCATCCATTACTTCACTAGTGAGAAGTGGCCTGGCAGTGGGCAGGGACCAGCCACCATTGGCATCCTGCTGCCTGGAGCTTCTGCCAGTGGGTCAAGTCCTATGTGAAACATGCTCCTGTCATCTTTTGGGTTGTTTGTTTTTTTTTTTTTTTTTTTCCCCAAACATTTGAGGCTTGTTGAGAACAGCAGCTACTAATTCTTACCCGGGGAGGAAATGTTCAGCAAAGATGGAGATGTTGCTGACAGTGATGTCTGCCGGTGGAAACGTGTTCTGCATTTATTACCATATTGCAGGAGGTGGGTGCAAGCGCCTGGAAATCCTTCCTGGAACTGCAAGGAGGGCAATGAGGGAAGATGCAGCTTAAGGCCCTCTGCTGTTGCTGAAACAGGTTTTGTACCATGAAAAGCATTATCTGAGATGGCCAAGGAGCAAAGTTTAAAGCCAGGCATCTGCGTGTACTGCCCATGGCACCTCCTGTCCGTTGCCTGAATCGGAAAAGCGATGCGTATCAAAACTCTGCTGCTCAGCCTTCTTCCATCTTTGCTCTGCCCGAATGTGGCAGCCTTCCAGGGCTTGGTCTTTTTGTCATGAGGTTTAAGTTAATTTAGAGCATTGCATGACAGCGTATTCAGGCTAAGTGGACTTACACTGTCTTAAGATAACAAAGAAATTACTTGGTTTGAATGGAAAGGTACATGCAAGCTGCTTCTGTGTTTAGTCTTCTGGCTAGAAATAATGGCCAAAGGGCTGCGAGGTAGGATGACTTTGAAGTAGTGCATCTATATCAGTTTCTTTTGCTTTTTTTCTTTCTTCTTGTACAAAAGAGCTCAGTTAGTCTATGCCTCAGGTCAAAATTGGGTTTATACATTGAGGGATTGTCTATCCTCCAGGATATTTGAAAGCTTTCATTCAGCACATTTTTGACTGCATCATTTGGAGTCTTTGGAGCTTGAACTCCGTATTCTCTTCCGAAATGTATAAAACCAGTGCTGGCTTCTGTGTGTGCCTGGAAAACCTGTGCTTCTCTGCAGGGCTTTGCGTTTTGTGCGATTGCTCTGCTGATACCAAATGCCTGTGAAGCTGCAGCGTGTTGCAGGTGCTACCTGATGATGGTGAGACCCCAACAGAGTCTTAGGCATAAATCATTCACTCCCCAGCATCAAAACCAGGGACCAATACAGGTGATCATCAGTTCAACGCGGTCCTTAAATTTAAGTGGCAGTTTGGTTAGTGGGATGAACTGAAGTTTATTTCAAGCTCTTTGGGGAAAAGAGTGAACGAATGGCTTTTATCAGAAGCAGTGACCCAAGAAAAGGTTTTGCTGCCGTTATGATTCAGGAGCGGGATTTTATGTATCGGTAAGCAGTGTGCGTGAGAGATGCTGGGCTGCGTCTGTGATGTAAAGGAAGGGCAAGATCTGGGATTTATGCTTAGAACCATCTTCTATGCATTATGCATAAGATAATACATTGGTGTCGGTTATATGCAGTAGAAGACTTAATTCAGCTGGAGTCCTGCTGACGTCGTAAACTGGGAGACAGCGAGTAGTTTACGGGCAGTAGTAGAGCCTCTGGACTGAATTACGGCCGAGGCATTATCTGTTACCTAGAGTTGCAGTTTGTAGTAAGCAGTATTTTATGTGCTTTTACCCAGAGTAGGACCAGTGACAAAGAAGGGAAAACTTTATTACAGAGATGTGGTGAAGAATGGGAGATTGAGTTATGGGCAAGAGAAATGGAGAAAACCATAAAATTAATGGGGGGATTTAGACCTGGACCTGGCATCCCTTGGTGAGAGGTACAAGGACATTCTCTGCCACCCCTATATCTTTTTTCATCCTGGTCCTTCACAGTCAGAGCTGGGCTTTTTCACCATAATGCCCAAGATTTTTAATAATCCTTTTAGATTTCCTTTGTTAGCATTAATTGCTCTTGCTGTGTATTCTTGCTGTCCATATAAATGGCCAAATTCTTTCTGAATCTCATCAAGTCATTGGTCTTGATGACTTCCAGGAGCCCTCAGTCTATTAGGATAATAGCTTATTGTGTGAAAAGGGATTGCTTTTTGTCAGGTTTTAATTTCATTGCCATCCCTCAGCCTGTGAAGACAGAGGCATCCAAGCCACCTTTTCCATTTCCTTTCATTAGCTTGTATGCATTTATCACGTTGCTTCTAATTTATCTGCTCTCCAAAGGAGAAAGTTATGATCTTTCAAATATTTCTTCTTATGGGAGTTGTTTTGGGGGCTTTTTTAATGAGTATGTGAAGGTTGTGCTTGTTTTTTGTCTTTGAATGCCCTTTAATTTGAGACAAGATGAGCTGTACCATACACAGTATTCAACTTCAGGCTGCATCATTTACCTGTAGAAAGCCACGATTTTTTTTTTTTTATTGCCATTTGCACTCTTTTTTTTATCTTTCCCCCACCACCTCTTCAGTGAAGCCTACTCAAAAGCTGAAGGTTTTCTTTATTTTTAGGAAACCAAAAGGACAGAGGAGGGAGAAGAAAATTGTTTGTGATAAATTTGAGAGTTTGAAACCTTTTTTTTTCTTTTTTTTTTTTTTTTGAGAAATCCTACTTCCTCTCTTCTTTGCATTGAATTATGCAGAATATCCCCTTTGATTCAAGAGTATTACAAACCACACAAATATAATTACATCCTTCCCCAAAATGCCTGTTCTGTTCCTGATAAATTATTAGCTCTCTTGGTCACTTGGAACAGATTGTTCCACTTAAATGATTACAGCAGCACCCAGCTAGCACTGATGGAGAGCAAAGTTTAGTCCTTGATGCTAATACTAGCAAATATGTGGAGTAAAATATAAAAGCAACTATTATTAGGTTAATTTTGGAAAAAATAGTGTTTGTTGCAGGTGTCTGGGATCTGAGTCACACCTATCAGAGCAATGTGGCCTTGTCAGGGATGTTGGTGCTCAAATTGGTACAGAGAATGATTTTTCCTGTGGATATTGGAGAATTACCTGTACAAAAGCAGATGAGTAATCTTCAATCTTGATATTTTGGGGGGAGCAGGAGAGAAATCTTTAGGATACCTCTAAAATCTGCCTGTGGCAGAGGCGCTTCTTGGCACTGAATTGAATTACTGGCAAGGTTGCAGACAGCTGAATAGGCATCTGATATTTGAGACACCTTTAAAAAACAAACAGACAAAAAACCCCAAACAAACAAAAAAAACCGCCGCAACAACAAACCCAAACCCCTAACTATACATAGACACACAGAATATAGGTCACCTTCAGTGTAGTGGATTAGACTGAGCTCTGAAAAATCCATTTCAGTTGATGAGTTGTACTTGTAGCTGGATGTAGAGAGTTGATGCCTGTCGTGTCAGTGCTCGTGCAACAGCGACTTTTTGTCAGGAGGCTTTGAGAAAGAGTAGAAATCTCTCATTACTGAAGTATGCTTCAGGAGGACCCGAAGTAAATTTCTTTATGCCTTAACAGCTGAAATTTGAAGGGTTTAAAACACTTAAAAGCACCCTTTGTGGCTGGGAGCCTGGCTCCCACTGGCATGAGTCCTAGGTTGCAGGTGTCCAGAAATTTCTTTGGAAAATGGAAGTTCACTATTAAGTGGCTACTAGAGCCTTTTAAATTTTGCTCATGATCTAATTTGTATCTTAAATATGGCAATTTTGGAAACAGCTTGCCTGACGTCAAGCTCTGTGTTTTTAAACTCGAATGGTTTAATAAGATTAGCTTGCTGAAGTTCTGATAGTCTTCAGTGAAAGCTTATTCAAATTAAGACTCAGAAGTAGCCTGAAGCATAACATAGGAATGAGATGATGCCAAAAATCGAGGCTCCGAGAGGCTCTGTCATCTCACCCTTCAGTAAGAGCAGAAACCTCTAGCTGCCAAATTAACGCACTAAAGGGAAAAAAAAAAAAAGGCATAATTAAGAGATTAAAAACAAATATCCCCTTTTTCAGCTGTCATCTTTGGAGGTGCGCATAGATATGCACATGTAGAAACTGATAACATAGTTCAAAAACTTGAATTTTTGAGACTCTAGGATGTGTATTAAAATATATGAGAACTGGGTACTTTGTTACTTGTCTGCTTTAATTATAAGGAATAATTCACAAAGTAGAGCATGGCTGCTGAAATAAATGAATGAATGAGTGAGTTTGAGGAGTATTTCTGCCAAAACTCTGTTTTGGGGGCTCTTCTGTGTAAAAGAATTAATTCATGTTTTTTAATCATGTTAGTTTTTTACAGTGTCTCATTTCAGCAGCTCAAAATTTTCACGATGAATTTAGTTTCCTCTGTGTTGGTATGGGAAATGCTGATTGTGTAACCTCTTGTGACCCAAGGTTACATCTTAATCCACTTCCTCCCAGGGAGACACCCTCAGGTTTGGCAAGTACTGTGTGATTTTTACAATGTGTACCATATTGATAACATGTATGTGAAATTAGGGCCCTTCTGACTTGAATTCTGAGCATGTCGGGGGGTGTTTTTTTCTTCTTCTATGAATAAGAAAATTCTCTGCAGAGTTTCCATGCATAATTTTATTCCACTATTTTGGAGGTGGTGAAAAAGGGCAAGCTGGTCCTCTGCTGAAGTTGGTTGCTGTATGATGTAGCCTGAGTGTCTCTGTATGGATAAAGCTCTTGTGGTAATAGTTAATTTGCTTTCTGTAGGTTGGCAGAAGTGTACAAAATTTAGTTTGGTTACATTAAGTATTTATTCTATGCTTTTTTTGCCTTCCAGATGGCTATTGCCAAAATAGACCATCTCTACAGTAAGATGTTTTAAATATATGTATTTCTTTAATGTGCAACATTTGGCATGTTTGTATATACATCTAGGATGACTGCATATATGTAAAGAGAGATGTACATATGAGAAAATACAGCAACATGTGCACAAAAAATAGCAAATGACAGCCTTTTCTATAGAGGAAATTACACAATTCATGCCTTTCGCATACACAAAGGGTAGAACTGATTTAGTCAGGAAGGATAGCAGAAACAACTCGCTGCTGCTTCAGAGGAGAATTAAAACCAGTATCAATATCTAGAAAATCCCAAAGGTGTTGCAAGCATACTAGCAAATCCACATTGTTTTACATTATACATCTTCCAGTGATTTGTCGGTCATTTGTTTTTCTTCCAAACCGCAAAGCAAGCAAGAAAGTTGCTCTGCTCTGGATGTCATCTAAGCCCATGCTGTAACGTAATGCTGAAAAATTACCGTCTTAATATACCACACAGGTGTCGTGACTGTCAGCTCGGCACCTCCAGACTTTTATGGCTCCTCATCAGCGATCTGACACTGTGACCGTATATCCCGCTCTTGCCCGTGGTGCGCGAGACCGTGGTGCGCAAATGGGTCCAAGGGAGCTGGCTCCACAATCTGCCCAATAATTTAACCTTTGACTTCCGACTGTGTAAATTTTCCCATCTTATCCAAGCTCTTCATTATGATCTTATTACTTTCTCATTATTCGATGGTGGATAAAGCTGTAACTCTTTCTTGATACTTTGTTTTCTCCTGGCTTTACACCTGCTGGAGTTTATTTCTTAAGAGCTTCTCAGTGTCCTTTTTTCTCCCGGGTGATCACTGTGTTTTCTCTGTGATGGTGAAACCTGTTCTGTTGTTTCATCGTTCTGAGTAATAATAATCCTTCTTTTATTTATTTATTTATTTTACATAGTTGCAGGGACTTTTATTAGACTCCGTGGAAGTTTAGGTCCTGATCTGCTCCCATTGAGCAGCACTTTGCTGGCTGCAGCCTCGATTTGCAAGAGCAGAGGATCTGCTGTGCTCAATCCAGCCTTTGTGTGGCTGCAACAGCAAATGTTTTCTGCAGGGAAAGGGCAGTTTCTGTTTTCTGTGGCTTCTTAAAATCAATGTTAAAAGAAGTGAATGGGTAGGACATTTTCGCATCCAGGTTTGGTACTGAACAGGCAAGCTGTATCTTGGTGTGTATGTCACATAACTGGAAAAGGAGGGTGGATTTTCTTGAGTTTGCATGGTCAAGGAATTGGCTTTTTTCGTCATGTAGTAAATTCATTAGCCATATACAGGGAGGAGGTTGATTCATGACTGTTAACGATATTGAATTGATGAATGTAGCTTCTTGAAATTTAGTGGCCAAAATTAAGGCCTCTCCAGGCATTAATAGATTAGACCGCTTAAAACAATTTAATTATTTATCCTGCACAAATGGGATAGGATATTTCTAGAGTGATGAGTGTATTGCTTTAGACATATTTTAGTACACGTGATTTGAGCTTTGTTTGTGATTCCTTACTAATTGCCTAATGGCATGGAGTGGTGGAAGATGGGAAGGACCTTGGCTAAGGCTTAAGAATTTTTCATTTTGGGGACTTTGTAAAAAACAAACAAACAAACAAAACACTAAGTGTTTTGAGCTAGTGCTCTCTTCGTGTGCTTCCCATAAACTCTATCAGCATCTGTTTGTAAAGGAATTAGAGGAGCAAAAAGACAAGCTATTAATAGCACAGTCCATCTGCATTAAAGCACAGTATTATGCATATGTACTGCTATTTTTATTACTGTAGTACGCAGATCAGCTGCTGTCCCATCGTGGTAGGCTCTGCATATACATAATTCTCCACCTGGAGACCTGAAAACATCAGAGTATTTTTGGGGACCGATCATGTCACGCAGTCAGATCATCTCCACTGGAAATGACTGTGCTGTAAGTGGTTCGTCCCCAAGTGCTGTCTTACCCAGAGAGAGACGGAAATAATTAAGACGACATGAATTATGTACAACAGACTTGAATAAAGAGTGACAGAAGGGCTGGCTTTGACAGCTGGATGTTAAATGAAATTTGTTTCATGTTGTTATAGATGCATAGACTGTTTTTAAATGTATAATTTATTTAGATTTATTTAAGGGGTAGAGGAAAGAAACAAGAAATCCCTGATGCAGAGAATTGAAATAATGAGTTGTTATACACACATAAATAGTCATTACAAAGTATTTTATGGGTCTATTTTTGCTGTATTTATGAGGGCATTTTAAGGCTCCTTGAGCCTGCGTTTTCCACGCGCGCCAATACACGCTGCATTTTACCCAGCAGTCCTTACCGCGTGCTTAATTGAGTTAATAGCAGAACGATGTGAATACTCCGGACCGCTTCAGCTTGGCTCTGGGGAGAAAATGAATTTTTCATCTTGTCCAAAGGAGAATTTATCATGAACAGCTCTATCTCAAGCTGCCTTTTATTACTCATACCTTTAAAGAGGCCCAAGCTGTAGGTATGGGAAAGCTTTCTACTCTAAGCTGTCAGAGCTTTAACTGTGAAGTCGAAACATCTATAACGAAGTACAAAGTACTTAAATTATATTTTATAATGGTGAGGGGAAATGGGGTGGGGGAAAAGGGCCATTTCGGAGGGCGGGGGGACTGCCTTCAGCTTGTTGGCTGGGGTAGAATTGTGGCATAATCTTCCTTCAGGGCAAATTCTTGCCTTCTCTCTGATCCTTGCTGTTACAGACTTAGGTTTCACCAGATATAGTATGACATTTTTATTCCCTGTTGTCTTTTTTTTGGCCTCCTAAAATTGCTCTTGAACACCCTTGGGCCAAGTGCCAGTGGTTTCTGTTGTCCTAACCAGCTGCCTTGTGTGTTTGCTTTTCTCAGGGTGGACACCTTCTGGGATTTTTAGGGCTTATATATTGTTTTTTAAGGCTTTTGTATCAGTCTGTGGTAGAGAGGTCACTCTCTTTTTCTGCTTGTCCCTGGCATTTACTTCCTGTAAGTTGTTGGGAATGAACTGCAGTCCCTGATCCTTGCTGTTGCCGCTGTATTTGATGCCTTTGCTGCTGACAGCAGGATTGTGTCTGCGTCTCTGGGTGATTAGTTAATTATCTCTGTGACACCCACAGTAATATGCTCAGGAGTTTGTCATTCGAGTCCTGAAACTCATAAAATGTGAGGTTTGCTCACAGGTATTTTGTGGCACTTACGGAGAACTCAAAACTGAGCCTCTTTCTTTCCTGTTTTTTGTATATAGTCCCAAAGCTGCCTCCAAAGTTGTTCTTCTACAGTAAAATGGAGCTGGTGTGCTCATCCCGATTCCACCCAGAAACAGGCAATGTGTGCATTGGTGGGATAATCCCCATTCTATATTGTCCTAAAATGGAAAGCATGTACCTACTCAGGTCAAGAATTAAGCTGTAATGATGATGTTTTGTTGCTATGTACCTCTCTTGCTGTATAGGTGACAGAGAAATGAGAATTTCAGCTGAGTTGTATGGTGAAAGCCTCTGGCGTTTCTAGTGTTCATACAATTCTGTCTCTTGTTTGCTTTCTCGGAAAGAATCTTAAGAGAGGAGACATCCCCTCAGTCCAGGTCTGTGCAGTGGATTCTGTTTTCTGAAACAAGCAGTGATGCCATTCAAGCCAGTCTTCCCTGTGATTAAAAAGTTAATTACCTGTTTGTGGTTCTAGATCTAGATAGAGAGGATTGATTGAATTGCGAATGCAGTGTGAGGATTATTCTTTAGTCCTTGTTTGCACTGGGGTTTTGACCCTATGGAACAGCAAGGATTGAATAAAGTAAAGACAGAGCAATTCCTCCTCTGCAAGCCACTTTAATGTGTGCTCTGGATCAATAGAAAGAATGAAATGCTTGCCAACACGGAAATTCTGGGAATTATGTGTTGGCGAGGCTGATGCTGTAGATGCTAGAGGAATGTATTTGTCTCTTGGCTCTCCAGAAGCCAAAAGGTGGTGTGATTCAACTAACACGATTAAAAAAAAAAAGTAGTAGTATCAGCAGTTCCCATTCAGATTCCTGAAAATGCCTTTTGTGTGCTGAATCAATGTTTAGATGAGTGTTGTGAGCAGGGAAAGCTTCCCTGGATAGCTGTTTGCAACTATTACTGCCAATAATCTTCCATTTCTGGTCAATTTTATACTTACAGGTTGTTTGATGTGGAAATGGGTGCTATATATTAGTTTTAGCATGAATTTATATGGGACAGGTTACTTGTGAACAGTAAGTAAAACTCTGTTTCCAAGAAATATTAGAAAATTTGGTGTTTGTGACGTTTTTGTGTATTAAAATGCACAGTAATGTCAATAGATGCCAAAAAGCAAATTGGATGATCTGTAAAGCTTACTTAGTATCTTTTCCATTACCATTAAAAAGGTAATGGGGAAGAATGGCAGTGTCTCTATTAGCAGATTTCTAATTTTGAGTGTTGTAGCCTTTATATTGTTTAAGGACTACCTTTCTGAGCATCAGATGGCTCTTTTGCTTGACAAGTACTTTTGCCTCTTAAGGAAATTTTGGTTGATAAAAGCCTCCGAGATATTGAAAGCACTTTTGGGGGAGATGAGATGTGCCTGGTGAAGGACTGGATGATCTTGTACAGAGCTGGATGGTTTGGTTTTGTTGGTTTGGGGATTTTTTTGAGTGGGCTAGTGGAGTTGGTTGTAGGGATATTTTTTTCTCATGTTACCTGCTACCTGTGCTGTATAGTAGCAAATTGAATTTAGAGGATGGTGAGAGAGCAAGGCAGGCAAATTTCATCAGTGTTAAATGGAGTAATGGGCAGGGTGGAAGTCTGCATGATGACCGAGAGAGATTTCTATGAAAATATTTTAGAAAGGAGCCTGGAGAGATTATCTGAGGAATAGGAGGGGGAAAACTACTGCGTGAAGGTTCACTGATACTGATGCGAACCTTGGTGTGGATCATCAGGCATCTAACTTGGCAATACTCTGTGTCCTCTGGGGCACGAAAGAAAACTGAGGCCGTCCCTTCCTTCCATCACATCCCAAATTGGATTGTGCCCATGGGGGAGGTGTAATTTAATTATCTCTGAGAACCTCAGCACTGCTGAGACACTGGAGCGGCTGCAGGAGCATCCCCATGACTTCACCGTGCATTCGTTATCCCGGCCCGTGCTCCTGTCATGCCTCCCGCTTTCCGCTTGATAAGAGCCTCTGCCTTTCCATTTGGTCGATTAAATACTGTAAATTCTGTGATGAGGGGCAACGCATTAATTTCTCAAGTGCCTCTGTGTCTTACCGTGGAGCCGCTTCCATGTTGTTAACAGTATTTGATTCATACTGAAGGAGAATTGATGACCTGAATCCTCTTCACGTAAGACCTTCATTGTTAACATCTCTTGTTCTCAGTCACCCGCACCTTTTTTTTTTTTTGATGCCTTCCCATTCAATTTATCAAGCATGCTTTTGGCAATCAAAGGCTAGAAAATCACTTTAATTCTTGAGGAAGATATTCTGTGTCATTTTCTAGAGATGGAGAGCTCCTGATTCTCTGCAGAGAAGCTAAAGAAGCAGGGTTTGTAGCTTAGCACCATCTCCCAGGTCATGTTAAGAGAGGATTGTAGCCAAGGTGACAACAGACTGTTCTGGGTTAAAAAAAAAAAAAAAAGCTCAAGGAGCCGTGGGTAAAATAACCTTTCTCGTTGCATCAGTGTTCAATACCAAAATGCAGAGAGTCAGCTCTGGCACGTGGTAAACTGCTCGAGGAAGATGCTATGGAATGCCTGACTTTGAAACCGTAGAAGTATTGTGGATTTAAAATAATAAGTAATATCAAGGGAGCCGATAGATGAAAGGAAAAAAGCAACTAAAACTGGTCAGACCGCATCAACCTGAGCTCAAATAACCTACTACTTCATGGAGGGCAGGTTTCAGGTGGGGGTTTTTGGTACCTGGAGTCACTGGCTCTGTGTGAGCAGGCACTTCTCACCATTAGGGATTAATTCTGACTCTGCTCTTGCTTTACTACAACAAGTTCATGTTACTGCCCCTTTTTGTGTGCTGGGATGAGCAGGTTTAGGAAAACACAGGAGTGATGCAGGATGCGGTTAGCTGTGGGATGGACCCCCACTTTAAAATTGTGTGTTTAAGAGGTGTCCTGAAGACAGGCTTGTTAGATGTTTTTTTAAATGAGAGTGAATATGTGAATAATCTTTAAAAAACTGACTACTCCACCCCCCCCCCCTCACCCCTGTGTGCTTCTAGTGATGACACATACGATTCTCAGGTGTTTGGGGGGATTTGGCACTTTGTCTGTCCAACTTCCGCTCCAGGCAAAGCACAGTAGCATGGTTTTGGGCTCTGTTCTGACAAGCGAAAGCAGTAAAGCTTATCATTTTGGAAAGCAGTTTTGGTGGGCAAAACAGCGAGACTGATGATTTTGCTGTCTGCCAGACTCTTTGGAGATGGGCTGGTTCACCCAACAGGAGCTGAGCACTTTGGAGCATCTGCTTCAGGAAACATGGCAGTCATTTATATACCCAAGTGCTGGATATTTCAGATTTACGTGAACAAGTTGCCATTTATAGGAAAGAGGACTGAAAAAAATAATTGTATAAACTTAATTGAAAACATCTATCTGCTGGTCACCACTTCAAGGGCTAAGGTGGTTAGTGATGCTAACACAATTACACTAGTAAAAGAGGTGAAAAAATAAGAAGGAAAAAATATATTACCTTTCTAGTTTAAATATTTTCATTTATCCTTTGCTTGGCTGCTGTAACCTGACAGCTTTTACTCCATGGAAGCTGTTGTCTTTGTAACCCCAGGAACAGTCGAGATTGTCTCTTGAGTTGTTTCTCAAGAAGAAGAGAAGCAGGAGAAACCCTTTGTAATGAATTACCAGTCATCCTATATGCTTCACTCTGGTTTTGTCCTGCTCCTTTTTTTTTTTTTTTTCCCTCTGAATAGTTCAGCCCCTAACCAGGAATTTCTCTGACACTAATCGCCTCCCATCCATCTACCTGTTCCATACGATAGGTAATACAGTCAAATAGCTTGACTGTTGGGAAGTGGTCAAAAATTGCATTTGGTGGTTTGCCAGCTGGGATATTTGTAGTGCGGTCTGTTTGGGTTTGCCAGGGTGATTTTTAGAACATTTGCTTTCCTTCTCATTAGCCATTTTTGGCTTATGCAAAAGTGTTACTGAAATTGCTCTGAGACACTAATTGTGTTCAAGCTGGGGAAAAAAAACCCAAAACAACATAGAAGATCCCAAATGGTCTTCCAGATGCGCTTACTATGACAGTTATCTTGAACTAGCATTTACCTTTTCATTTCTGCAGTGTTTAAAATGAAAATAAATGGATGTTGAAGCTTTTTCAGTTAGTGCTTTCACCCTGTTTTTTTTTGTTGTTGTTGTTTTTGTTTGTTTTGTTTTGTTTTCTGATAGTCATAACAGGTAGCATATACTTTCTCCATTAAGTTTGATTTTTTGTTGTTAGGGTTTTCAGATATTTCTTGCTAAATGTTGCTGAAGTTGCCGCGGGGCTCTCTGCAGAATATCACAGGATCCAGGCTCTTATCCAGCCTATGGCACTGGCTCGATTTAATTCCTCTGCATAGCTCATTTATCTTTTATTTACTGTTTTCGGGATATCAGAGCTAATTACTCTAAATACTAGGGAGGAAGTTGGTTTGGGTATGAACTAGAGACTGCTTAAAATGCAAGTGAGGAAAATTCTCCTGTCTTTCATTGTCCACGTGCAATACCGCCGCTGGCACGGGTCTCTTACTTCAAAGGATTCTTGTGAACTCCCAAGTCAGAACACAGCTATTCCGTTTTCTGTGGGTGTTTGCCATGTGTTGTATATACATATGTCTTTTTCTAGCATGGAAGTCAGAAAGCCAAACTGTCAGGTATGTTTTGTTATGAAAGAACCACTTATTGTAGCAGTGAATTGTCTTTGCTGAATTAGTTTTCTTCCAAGGTGGCTTTCAATGCAAGTTTACAGCCGCGATGGTTTGGGCCGGCAGCCAGCACCGAAAGGATTTCTGTTTGTATTTCTTTATTTTGGTGCCAAAGGAGGATTAGCTTGTGCTGAAAGGGGGAGAGAGGTGAGCCTGAAATGCTTGACCTGGTCTTTACTAGGCATTTGCTCATTATTTCCTTTTGAGCATTCAAGTCCTTCTTCACACACATGGGCAAGAACAGGTTAAAAACCGTGTAGACCTGCCAAAGCTTTACAAATCTCTTTACCAGCTTTATTAAACGAAGCTAAATGACCCCCTGTCACTCTTTTTTTTAAACTACTTTTTTTTTCCCATTATACCCTCCCACCCCCATATGATTTGGGGATTTTCTTTCAACCCGCAAATGTGTAAAACCCTGCTTGGTGCAGGAGACACATTCTTGTAGTTCATTATTTTTGCCTTTCCAGCCCTGAATTGTCAGTCTCCCCAGTTCCGCAATGCGTTCAGAGCTTTGTTGGGTTGCTCGTGACCATGTTTGGGTGAGTGCTGCGAATTTTCTGTAACATATCTGGTAATTTGCTTGAATGTAGCATGAACTGGAAGATGGAAACGAGCCTTTGATCTCTGACATTGTGATACCAGCAGGGGAGAAAATCAAAAACACTTCAGAGTCAAGATGTGTTAAATTAGTTGGAAAGTAAATTGACAGAGAATTGGCTACAAATACATGCTATAAAATCGCAAACCCTTTGAGTAAAGTATGGGTATTTTCCAGCAGTGGAAAGTAGTTTGCCCTAAAGCTTTTGTCTAAGAAAACTTGCTACGAATAGCAAGAGCAGAGTCTTAACGTTTCTGTTCTATATCCAAGCACTTCTTTGGGGATACCACAGCGTTATCTTAAGGAGATGGAAGTTAATACAATGGCAAGAGACTCTTCACATCTTATTTGGTATTCTTAGATATTAATTTAAGGCTGCATTTTGTATTAATAGCCTCTCAGGCTGCCATTTGTGCTAAAAAATTCTCCGTGCCTCTAGTTTTGTTAGTGGGTTTGTTTTTTTAATTCCCTTCCCTGAGCTGCATACTAAATGTAACGTGGTTCATTTAACAAGCAAAATATTGCAGACTATTGCCACTGTCAAATAGACCAGCGCAGCAAGACCTTGCAGTCTTTGCAGTATTTTGGTGATAATACACAAAGTATAATCAACAAGATACACTGATCAAAAAAATCCAAACAAACAAAAAACAAAACAACACCACAACAACAAAACCCAAACAACAACAAACAAACAAAACCCCAAACCACACACCCTCAACTAAAAAAAAAAAAAAAAACTGAAGTGTTTCTGTCCATCACCTATCAGTGAGTTGGGAATCCACTTTGGAGCAACCTGTGCCTTGCAGAGATGCTAAATGTGCCCTATAATCAATTAATTACTCTATGCAGTGGTTTTTCTTCAAGTTTCTGCAATAGCCATTTAACAAGCGTGCATGGAAAACCTTTTGAATTGCTTCCTCGAAGTCTTCTGCCAAGGTTGGATGTTCGAATCCCCCTCCAGAACCCAGCTCTCTGGGTAGAGACGACGCATGGTCTAAAGAACTTGTGTGCAGATTGCTTCCGTACAAAACCTGACAGCGTCTTTTCGAGAGCAGCGGGGTGATGGCAGAATCCCAAATGTGTTGCGACAGGGAAATGCGGAACAAAATGGGATCGTTTAAATTTAGGCCAAGAAGCCAGAGCGCATCAAGGAACAGCTCAGAGCCCTGGCAGATGCGCTGGGCATGGAGGAGAGCAGCCGGGGATGGAAATGGAACAAAAGTCAGGAGTTAAATCACTTTATTGAGGTGTTGCCCACAGAGGAGTAGGTAGGACTTGGCCATTCTCTGCAAATGCGTGTGGTAGCACTTTATATGCATGGTTGCTCCCCAGTCTGCATGTGTTTATGTTGTTCGTTTTTTTTTTCCAAAGATTCCTCTGGTTCTAATAAGATCTGACTCAATTATCAAACTATGGACTTCCTTCCCTAAACCCCCACATGCCTGATTTCCCAATAGTCTGCCTGGAACACAAATACCTGCGTAATTTAAACAGGTGGCCAGTATAATTACTGCGGTTGTTAATGATAAATAGCAGGCTCAGCTTGCAAACCCCAAGAATATCTTATTTGTTTGCCTACCTGCAATGGATTGTCTTCTGTGCGGAATACAGATTAACCTGCTACTAAAGGACAGAAAAAGGAATTTCAATTAATCCACTCTAACCCCGGAAGCTCTTGCAAGGTCTTTGCAGGATCAGACCCATCGTTTGCTCCTGGGCTGTAGACACGTTGATTATATCCCAGTTTTGCAGGGAGGAGAGAAATCCAGGAGCAGCTTTCTGAAGTTTTCCAGTATTAGTGATTTTTGGTTTCACTTTTAGCAAATTATACGTTTTCTTCTTAATTTCTAGCTGATGAAGGCATACGCAATATTTATCCATTTTGATTTTTAAAACAATATCTTTACACTTCAGCTATGTAAAAATGCCTTTTTTTAAAGAGATTTATGCTCAAAAATATCAGTCCCTCCTTTTTACATAATTTGGGTTTTTTTCTTAAATCGATGTCATAAGGGCATTACCTCCTGAATGTTTAAGGATCTGCATTTGGTGGTTACTACTCAGTAACTGACTTAGGTTCTTCACAAGGAAAACATAATTTGAGTGAATCTTGTGTCCTTTTCAGCCATTTCATAAAAAAAACCACACAAACTTACGTCACGATACTGAAATAATGAGTCACTATCTGTGTTCTCTATAATCCCAGACACTTCTTCCCTTTCCCTGTATTTCTTAGGTATAATATGTAAAATGATGAAGAACTGAAGAATTATTATTGTGATGAGGAAATATCCCAGCAAAAATAGTATGATAAACAAACATCACCACCTCACTGTTAATTTGGAATCAGGGCATGCATCTTTTCCCACTAAAAAATTGCGTATATAGGCTCAATTTGTATGGTTTGATACCCACAAAAAATATGCAGAACCGAGTAGTGGAAAAGGCGTTTATGTAAATCTGTCTTCCCTTTTTAAACATAAACACTATGAAGCTTGGATTTTAATGTAAAGTTCTTTCTTTATGAAACCCTCCTTCCAGTTATGATGGGCATTGAAAAAATATTAATTTTCACTGATAATTAATCTGAGTTTCTCACATCATAGTACTAATCTTAGCAAGTATATGCTTTTGTGTGTTTGAGACCAATCTTTCAAATATGTTTGCAGTTTCCTTTTGTGTTTATTAAACTCCTTTAAGGAGGACACAAATCCTTTTTTTTTTTTTTGAGATTATGCATCTGAACAGTTGGCCTAATATAGGTCAAGAGATATAATAAAGACCTTGCCTTGCTTTATATCCTTGATACCATTACAGTTGATGATATCATGGATACTATGAACTTGCACTGGCATTACACAGCTTTGCTTCAAGATGATGAGTTGATGGAGGGAGGAATTTGGTTACAACTGCATTTTTAAAGTATGCCAGGAAAAAAACAAAAACAGGTGTCCATGATTATTTTTCGTTTTTAGGGAAGGGCATTTCTTTCTTTAATCTTTGAAAGTTTGTTTTCCAGTAGATCTTTTTGGCTGCCTTTTGGGGAGCTTGGAGTTGTAAGCCTTCCTTCAAAAAAAACATAACAAAGAAAAAATATAATGTAGCATAGCATGCAAATGCTGTGTATTCATGTTAAACCTGCATATATCACAGAAAACATGTCTTATGGGGAAATTGAATGTGAAAAATTTTAGTTAAATCACAAGCATTGTTGATACTATATTTGATACATTGCCCATTCCAGTAGCCTCCTTGTAGCAGTGAATAGTCATCACTAGGTGGTGATGGTATTAATTGCTATTTGTTAGTTAGAGCTGCTGAGCACTGAGGAACTTCTCTGTGGACTTGTCTATGGCATTGCTAATTCCACCTAGAGTAACTTGAATTATTAATACGGTATAGGAGAGCAGCATGCAGATGCCTTTGGACGAAGTTGCTTTTGGTCGTTTCCAAGCAAGCTGCCTTTACAGACTGCCAGAATTTGGACTGATTTTGTTGGACGTGTTTTGCAACGGCAGAAAATTTTTGGCATGTGGTTTTTGTAGAGGCTGGTTGCAGTCAGTGCTGTCTAAACACACGAGATTTCCCATCAATTACACTGCTCAAACTTTGACAGACTCTGCCAGGCTTTGGGTAAATGCTTCCCGGTTCTTCATTTTGACAGCCAAAGGAAAGGGAAATGAGAACTATCTTGGACAGAGCATCCAATACAAGGAGCGTGACAAAGTTTTCTTAGCTGATTTTTTCTGCAGTTAAGAAATGTATGATAGGTTTTGGTGGTGGTACAGTCCTTTCAGATGCTTTCCATCAGAAATTGTGTTTTCTTCTAATTCAACTGTAAATCTGATTTCCTTTTTAAAATTATTTATATTTTTGTTAATAGGTGGTGCATTAGATTTCATTTTCACTTTTTAACCAAAGAAGTAATTTTTACATTGAAAAAAAATGAAGATGAATGTAGTATTACGATATCCCTATACATGTTGCTCTGTATGGATATGTACAGAATTAAATTCTGTTATTAGGAATGTGATTTTATACAGATGTGATTAAAATCTGGACATAGTGGTTGAAACCTTGTCCCTATTAGAAACATTAACTGTCTACCAATAGGTAATGGTGTTTTTAGTAAGTCATTGAGGCAACAGGAAAAATAATTAGGGAAAGTAAACCTGATTTATTTTATCAAGACTATTCTTTATTAGTCCTTAAAATAAACATTATTTTCATGGGCTCACTGCGTAGTTAAGTGACCACTGAAGAGACGAGTCAGAACTCATCATACTAGTTCATCACCGCCTTGAGTGCTGCTGTTTTGTGCTTTTATGTGAACTCAACAGTTAAGTGTAGGTAAATTAACAGGACTGGAGTTATTTTGAAATGATTATGCCCCAAGAGGAAAGAGAGAGGGGGTTTTTTGTTGGTTTGTTTGGTTTTTTTTTTTTTTTAGACTTACTTGAACAGCATTTTGTCTCTTTTGGATGAAAACCTAGACCCGGGTCTAACAAAGTGCATTTTAACACACGCTTGTGGTTCTGACTTTTCCTTTCTGTTTTGCTCCATTTTCAGCATCTCCCCCTCCACCCCTCCTTTGCTTAAGAAATAAGTGTTTTCTTTGGGTTTACTTGAAGTTCAGGAATTTGGGTTGTGTGCAAGGGAATTCTGTTTTAATCCCTTAACTACCCTTGAACAGGGAAAGAGCCTGTTCTTTCAAGTTATTGCAGGGGAAGCTTTAGTGAGGATAAAAGGGATTTATTGTTTTAAAATGACTGAGAAAAAGCTGCTGTATTGCTCTTTCCACCTTTACTTATCCATGTTGGGCTTAGGAGGAGTCTTCACTCTGTCTTTGGGCCTGCGGGTCTACATTGTGTCTTCATGGAGAGTGTTGGTCTCTTCTCCTGAGTAGGAGTTAAAAGTGACGGGACAATAGGAAACAGCCCCAAGTTGCGCCGGGGAGGTTTAGGGTTGGATATTGGGAACAATTTCTTCCTGAAAAAGGTTGTCAGGCATTGGAACAGGCTGCCCAGGGCAGTGCTGGAGTCACCATCCCTGGAGCGTTGAGCAGACACAAAGATTATGGGTTATTACCCAGAGCTGGGTTAATGGTTGGACTCTGATCCTGAGTGTATTTTCCAACCAAAATGATTCTCTGATTTTTTGCCCCCCTTTGAGGGGACAAGGAAAATGAGAGAGTAGAGGGAGAGGGGCTGCTAAATCCTCAGCGGTTCAGTCAACGGGCAGGATCTTGCGATACACAAACGGGTTAATTAATGATCTGCACACACAGAGCTGCAGCATTGAAATAGGATTTTCTGCTCCTGATTGTCCACAGTCTTGGGTTTTTTTTTAATTAAGGATTGCATTTCTCTCCCACTTTCTGCAAGCTTCCGTCACACTGAAAGTATGTGCGAAAGCAGCCGCAGTCAGTAATTTAGCAACGTGGATGCACAGTTGTGACAACATTGGGCGATGCCACAAGTGCCATTTGTAATAGTAAACAGCTTGAGGATTAACCTGAATGCACAGCACATTTTAAAATCTAAGCAGCCTCCAGGCTTCGAATCAGATTTGTTTTAGCAAACCTTGCTCAGCTTTGGAGAAGTTTAGATACAGTGGGGTTCCAGTTCACCCCATCTATGTGGGGATGCTAAAGGGAACTAATTGAAGGTGGTCTCAAAATAGATTAATTCAAGCCTTTTAAAGGGCTGTTAGGGTTACCTCTGACCATCTTAGCATCAAGCCAGTGATGGCCAGAAATGAGTTGTCATGCCATGTGCATTGCTGATCGGCAGAGGAATAAAAGATCAAATGGAAATTACAATCCATCTGGAAATAATTTGTTATCACCCAGGATGAGCTGGAGTCAACAAGGGATTTTGTTAATTCAATTAATAAAACCTTTTCTCACTTCCTGCTGAAAAAATCAAGATTAGATAAGATGGCTGAAAAATAAGGTGTTGGTGATGGGATTAGAGAGGTTCCTGCAATTTTTCAGGCATTTGCTTTGAATTAAACACCACTTGAGCTTTCTTTTGGAGTACTGTTACTTTCCCTCCCCCCTTAGTTTCAGGCTATAGTGGGAGACTTTTTTTTTTTTTTTTTTTCCTAATCGGGCTTGGCCTGTGCGTCTAATTTAGCCTATGTAGAGGCCACTTTCTGTAGTTTCTAATTCTAGCAGCGTGTTGGAGTGTTTGCCTCCACGTGCCCTCATCAGCTGCTTTCCTCAAATTAGAGCCCTGCACCCCCCAGGGCCTGGCCTTCCTGCTGGATGGCCTAGTCTTGGACCTGCCTGGCTCTACTCACACCAGTCCTGCCAGTAGGATAAAGACCCACGTACTGGGAGATTTTTAGACACTCGAAGATTTGCCATTTTATTTTATTTTATTATTATATTATGTTTTGTTTTATTTTATATATATATATATTTTTTTTTTTTTTAATATATATTTTCCTTTCATTTTGAACTATCTCCGTATCAGCCGGCACACATCAAACCATCTGGGAGTTGCATTAAGAAGTAGATTTAAGTGAAAGCTTTTATTCTTTCCATTTGTAATTAAGTGATTTGTTGCAAAATCATAAATATCTCCTCCCTCTTTCCTTAGCTGGTGATGAGCTCATCTTTTCAGCTTCATCTTGGGCTCTCCAACCCCTCCTCCCTTACTAGATCAGGTTTCTTTCCTTTTTTCTCACATCTTGTGTTTTTTATTTTATTTGTGGGTTTGATGTGATTTTATTTCTTAACCCCCCCCTTTTGTTCCTCCTAGCAGCACCCATTTCCACAGCCTCTTTGCAAAGAAACTGGGTTGTCTTTGTCTCCTTTGCCCAGCGTCTTCCTGTCAAGTCAAAGCTCCTGATTTTTGCCTGGCTGCTGACCCTAGCACGATTTTTGCTCTATTAGTTGCTTGTGGGTAAATTAGCTGGTTCTTCCTTCTCCTTGCAGTTCCTTTCCTTTGTACATTTCGCATGTTCCCCCATCGATCACTTTGTGCCAGGCTGGCAGGAGGAGTTGGCACCTCCCGCTTCCCGCCCCCTCCTCCCAGGGATCTCACTTTGGGACTGTGCCTTTGTTCCTGCCAGAAGGACTTGACACCTCTTTTTGTGCCATTTGTGCTCTGTGGAGCTGGCCCCGTCCGTCTCACACCTCCTTCTGCCCTCGGCGCATCGTCCTGCCCGGCCACCAACGTGTTCCTTCCCCGCTAACTCCATTGAGCCGTGCTTAGGTGATCTTCAGCCTCTCTGCTCTTTCACATATTATTGCCCATCACTCATTTCCTGCTCTAGTTCTTTATTAAGTCTTTTAATAAATGTTATTCTGATTCAGATGTAGTTGGGGAAAAATACATTTAACCTTCAGGGCGAATTTGAAGCCCTCCAAAGGAGAGGACTTCCATTATGAGAAGAAGGATTTGGAGGGTGGTCGTGCTGGTGGGAGCAAGGAGGTTAAAATGACTTTGGAAATCTCAGCCAGTTGTCCAAGATTGTCACCACTGTCCCCCCTCCTGAAGATCTGTGTTGCCATTTTGATCATCAAAAATCTTTTATTCTAAGATTGTGGAAGAGCTCCATCCATTGAAGAGCCCAGGCATTGCCACTGCCTTCCCACACCTTTATCCCCCCCCCCCCCACTTCTGCCATCCTTAGCCAAGCCTGAGCTCTGCTTAGTGATATTACTGTAACGGGGCTGAGGCTTAGTTAAGCTCTTGTGATTTTGTGTGCTGGTTGTTTTGAGAGGAGAGAAGGAAAAATGGTTTAGGCTCATTTAGAGACATGTCTTAATTCTTAGGAGCTGCAGTTTGGATCTTTGGAGATGTGCTGCAAGCCCAGCATCTCGTAAGTCAATGTTAATGTGCTCTTTTTGCCCCCTTATCCACAAATCCCTGCAGTAAGCAAACCGATTTGCTTGCTTTTAGGTCGGTCAGGGCCCGCACCCTGCACACAGTCAGTGTCATCAGCCTTGACTCTTCAGCGCTATCTGCAGCTAATTAGAAATCTCCTCTTACGGTCAGGTTTTCCTTTCGGAATGTTAATTAATTTTCCGGGCCTCTGTTATGTGGAAGAATGGGACTAAGATAAGGAAGATCTGGCTTCTTTTCCAGCTCTGATACATTTCTGGATTCCCATCCTCCCGGCCCTGCATATCAGCCTTGCGATAGCTGGGATGGGGCCATGAGCCAGCCCTGGGACAAAATCCTGCCACCTTCCTCCCCAACATTTGATATTCTCTGTGTGTGTGTCTCCCGCCTTTATTTTGCATTCTCCTGTGATATCCAATTGATTCTTTATGAGACCTTTGTGCCCCGTTTCTTCACGTGTAAAACATGTCAGTGCTGTTTGCCAGCAAGTCCTTGGGGTCATGGGACCCACTCTGGGCTCACGTCCCCTCTCTCAGTGTCCAGATTTCCCCTGGGCAGGCTGTGACCCCTCTGCCTGCACAGCCAGGCTGCTTTTTGGGGTTTTGAGTTGTGCAAAGAACAAAATGCCCGAAGCTTCTGTATATACCAGAGCATGTTGTGTTGTTTCTCTCCGTCCACCTGCAAAGCAGAGATAACTGCTCTTAACCCATCTGTATCAGAAGAGTGTTTAGAGATTTAATTTGCTTCTGTCCACAGGGCTTTGAAGGTATGAGGTATGTCTGAAATCTTTTTAAAGGCATTGCTAAGGTTGGCTTTGCTGAGTTTTGCTCTCTTTCCCATACAGTAATTACTGTGCAGGCATACACAGTACACGTGCAGATATGAAACAGTTAAGAGTTCTTGTGTGTCTGTAGAAAAGACATCCCATTAAAACAAAACAACACATCAAAGTGAATTTAAGCCCTTTTGAAATAATCTTTCTTACTGTATGCGCTTTAGGACCAGCTGAACCCTTTGAAAAGCCAAGGCAGGGAGAGGGGGAGGGAGAAAGACACTTATTTATGTGGAGCCTGTCCCTGTGTTGGACTTTGTACAGCCAGAAATGGGAAGAAAAGCTTCCCCAGCGTGTCCAAGTTTTGGTGAAAGGCTCCTTTGGGTGCGGAAGTGAGCGCTGTGGCCCCTTCCAGCCTGGAGGAACAGTTAATGAGTGTTCCTCTGTTCCGCACTGCTGGAACGAGACACATCCCTCTTTCTAGGTCACTAAGTTAATCAAGTCAAGGATTTCTGTCCATTGTCCTTCTTATCAGTCACAGCTGCATTTGCATTAGGAAGCTTTCTGTTTCTTTAAGCCTCATTCATGTACTGATTAAATCCCTGTCCAAGTCTGCAGAAGCAAATGTCTAATGTATTATATAGCCATCTCCTGACCCAAGGAAAAACAAAATACAGTAGAATATGCTTAAAAGCAGATGAAAGGAAAAAAGATCATTGCTTTGATTTATCTGATCCTCAGTGATAAACATGAAGGCAAAACAGGTGAAAGCTTATTTTTCTTGATGCTGGGTGGCATCAATATCGGTGCGTACCCAAACAAACAATATAAAGTGGGCAGTGAAATTGCTTGGATGTTTGAGTAAACATTGCTGTAGCATCTCATCATCACCAGCAGTAGTCGTTGCAACATATTAGATAATAAATTAGCCTTGGCAGTACATTTCCAATTCACAAGGATGACTGAAGGATAAACTGGAGACAAAAATTCAAAACTAGCTGTGGTTGTAACCGGTTGCAGCACTTGCTTTTAAAAATATCCCAGTTTGCTTGTGGTTTCCACACTGATTCATAGTCTGATTTTGGGGGCATAATCTAAAATGTCAGTCCTCCTGATGATGAGTAAAGTTCTCGACAAAATAATAATATTTCCTTGTCCTCTCGTGACTGCTGCAGCCTTCTCCCATCACATGGGCAGCACCTTGTTGCTTTTTTTCCTCTGGATCTCCTGAGTTACTGGGAGATGTTAACCTTAATCTTCTGCCAGTGCCAGCTGTTGCTTTTAACAGTGGAGGAAAAATGGCTTTGGGCATCTCATAACCTTTTCTGTGGCCACTTGGCCTTTTTCCAAAGCTGCTTTGACAATGTTGGGGCATACCTTTCGGTGAGAAACCAAAAGGCAAGATTAAACTTTAGTAAATTGTCCAGAAAACTGTCTTTTTGTTGAAAGATTTATTTTTTTCTATTGAATGAGAATATTTGTTTTTCAAATCAATTTCAATGAGAACACATCTTAAACTGGAAAACTTTCCTAAATGGCGATATGAATTGACATGTTCCCACATGGCTTTTTGATTTGATAGTTCAGCATTTTCCAAGGGAAAACAGTCCATCAAAAACATTTCACTGTGACAATTATTTGGATGCAGCTGGGTTGATAAGAAACAACACAGAATAAAACCAACAGGCAATAGCTCTGCGTTCATCAGGGATCGGGGTAGCTCCCTGGGATCTTTGTTGACAGAGACCAGCTAAGGATCCAGCTCACTAAATATACAAGATAAAACTATCTCAAACCTCCAGCGTACTTTGGAGCAAATGACAGACAAGCTACGGATTATTTGAGTGGTTTAATTAGCCTTATCATTTGTCCATGTTAGCTTGTGGTTTCTAGAACTGCACTTGGATTAAAATACTTTGATTAAACAGATGAGTTGACAAGACAAATGTTCCTTGCAGCCCTCTGAAGCAGGTACAACACGAACCTTTTCCTGACTCACCTTTCATTCCTACTTTCTCTCCCACCCACGGCAGGTGGATTTAGGATGAATCAATAGGGACCTCCTTGTTGGAAGTGGTTAGATAATGAGAAATCTGGTTAGATTTGTGATTGTACAGCTATAATAAAGCAACGTCGTGATGTCACACCACCAGTGCTGCTGAACAAGTGTGCCATATGGCCTCTTATTTACTTTTTCCTCCTCAAATTTATAGGTGAAGGTTCACCAAATAGGAGTAAAGAGTTTTCATTTTGCTCTGAGTGCTTGTCTGCGATTTCACTTGATGTAAAAAATTCCAGGTGAACAGGCAAAATGACTTCAACTCCCACTTTTTTTAGATGGAACCAGGTTTTAACACTTACATCATCAGAAGAAAAGTGCTGACCATTTATCCCATTCAGGAATGTCCACTTTCAAAGGGAATATATATATATATACTTAAAGCAGCTTAGGACCCAATTTCTCAGCACTGGGCATCCCAGTACACCTTGGCACAAAGGTAATTGCTGGGGCAAAACCCAGGTGGGTTGAATTCCCTGCAGCGTTCCTGTGCTGAGGGACTGGGATAACTGCCAAAATCGATACCGCTATTCCAGTGTACAAACAAAGACTTGCCAGGATGAATTTATTTTCTTGGAAATGAAGCAGGTATGGATTTACTCACCTGGTTGGTAGCCCTCTTAATGTTACTCATGTGAGCAACTGTTCTTGGCAGGGGTGTAATAGACTCTACACACTCATGGCCTGGAGAAATTTATTACCTATTTTCTGCAGAGCTGTCTACTGCTTTCCAGTGGAAACTGCCTTGTGTTTGTCCCAGGTCATCCCACATTGCTGCAGCTCACCAGAAAAATGGCAATAACTCAACTGCTTGGATCCGGGCTCTTCTCTCCCTGTTGTTTTGTGGCACAATTGATGTTATTTGGCTGTTTTGAAGGCGGTGGTTAAGAGGGCAGAATGGGCAGAGCTGCCGTTGCAGGAGATGGGAACATACATCGGCTTTTCATGTGTTAATACCTTTAGAGGAGTGGTGTGGGAGTGCTTCAGCATGGAGCAAAGGGAGAGTAGGAAGGAAAGAGGAGTGGGGAAAGCAGGAGAGAGCAAGGTCAAAATGCCTCTGGCAGCTTTTGGCAGCTTCTTCAGAAGTGAAAAGACTGAAACAGATCTTGAAAATACTCTCTGGGTATCCCTGTATGGTAGAAAATGCTGGAGTGGCAGCCTGATGTTTGCTTCCTTGCTGTTTCCATTTCATTTTTGCTGATCAAGAGACAACATCTATTGTCTCCTCTAGAAATGGGAGTTACTCATGTGCTGTGGTGGAGCTGCGGAGGTCTCCGAGCTGTCTTCCTGAAGCCTCTGCTGACACTAAATAATCTGTGCAAATATCTACATTCCAGAAAAAGAGAAAGGGATGAGGCTGGATGCAATTCAGAATCTCAAAGTATGATTTGCTGCATCCCAGAGTGAACAGATCTCATTGAGGTTAATGGGAGTTAGTCGTATGATGCAGAGAGACCAAGGGCTTTGCTTTGGTGGGCGTGTTGTGCCATGGTGGCATGTCCATGCTGTAGTTCGAAATGGTCTGCGTAAGCCCCAAGGGACATGTGGAGGCCACAGTTACAGGTGCTTAGATGGAGGGGAAAGAAAAATGGTAACATCTTGGGGTGAAAAGTGTGGTCCAAGGGCGTTTTAGCCTACTTTTATCTCCTCCATCTCTAGCATTGTTTGGAGTAAACTAAAGTTGTGGGTTTAAATTAGTGTTGTTTACTCCTGCTTGGAGAAGTGTTGGTGTTCTGATGTGTTTTATTCCATTTTATAAGTCAATTAGGAGCAGGTAGAAGCTAAAGTGATTCTGTCACTCCTAACCGGGGGGGTTTCTATCAGGTTGACTAAATTAGTTTAATTAAATCAAACACTACTGCATTCCTGGAACAGTCTCCCCAAAAGGCATCTGTGCTCGCGTGGATGCGTATGCAAACATCTGCCACCACGTGCAAGAAAACAACCTCCTAAATACCAACCTGCAGCCCTGTCTGGGCATTTACTGGTTGCCAATTACTCCAATATCACGTCTAATGGAGAGTTGTAAATCTCCCTATAAATTCAACTTGCTGCTTGGGCGGCTCTGCTGACAGACCCGTAAACAATTTCTATGCAGAAAGTGATTTTTTTTTTTTTTCCTAGTTTAGGAACGGAGCCACTTAGATTAGAACTCAGCGTTTTAGTGAGAAATGTCTAAACCGTTTACATAACCTATTTACATATGAATACAAACATTACAGGCTTTATATTAACAGCCCTTGTTGTTGCTCATTACTATGCATAGAAAAAGACATCAGCATTTCTAGTAGCATCTACAAAATTATAAATATGTGATAGAGTAATTACTGATTTGGAAATCCAAATTATATTAAAATGATTGTAGCATCTGTGTCTCCAAAAACCTCTCCATTTGTCAATTCTAATCTTTTATTGCTCAGGCAATAAACATGAGTCTGGTGTCTGTTTACACAGTTCTTCATGAATCCCACCTCCCACAACCCCTCCTTAAAATTCAACTAGAAAATGGAGGAAGAAGGTATTTGATATCAAAGTGTGTAAAATTGGTCCACAGCTGTTTCTCCCACCTTTTTCTTTACCCCATTCCTTAAAAAATAGGAGAACTGATGGGATTCTGAAACAACTGATTTATCTGAAGCACCAAGGAGTTGCCAGGAGGATCATGCTGGAGCTGGAGAAATTTTGTCCTCACGCTCTTAGTGACAGTAAAAACTTTAGCCTAGTGGTGTATTTTGTCCAGAGGAGACTCTGTAGTTCTCAGCAGGTTTGGATAGCACGAGAAGATGCTGCCCAAGGGAATTTATTCATGATCATCAAACGTCATTACTTGTAGCATCATTTTGCTTCCAGGTTTTTCAGACCTGAATGGAAATTCTATTTGAGGGAAGTCAATAGGAGACGATTTGCCTGAAAATAATGCGCTTCGTAGGTAAGCATATAGATATATGATAAGCTGAGCAGGGATTGACTGTGTCAATCAAGAAGGTCTTTGAGAACAGGTGCATGTCTTTCACCTTGCCTGATGTTGGGGAACAAGCACTTTTTCTGAAGGGGTACAGCTACGATTTGCTCTAGCGCCCCAATTTTAGCTGAGCTGTCCATAATTCCCCCTTTGGCTTTAATTACAGCACAGGTGGGGGGTTTTGGTAGGTTTTGTGGTGTGTTTTTTTTGTTTTTTCCTTCCTAGGAACAGGTAGCTCTTTTGCTTCTTGTGGTGAAGTGAATAGTTGATGCTTTCTTCCTGGCAGGGCTGAAATATTCATGACCCAGCCCACGATGTTGGGAGCAGACAATATTGCCCAGGTCCAGTAGGTCTCAGAAGATAACAGGGCAGGTATCAGAGGTTACAGCCCTCTGCACTTCGGTGGCAGCTACAGAGCAAACTCAATCCCCTCAAGGAGCATTAGTACATTAAAATATCCTCTTATCTTCTTTTCCCTAAAATGCAACAGGGAAGAATGTGACAGTGGGAGCCACGCTCTCCCGGGAAACCCCCATGCCAAATTTGAAAGCTTCACTGGCTGCAGCAGTGCAGCTCCTTCTCATAAAATGGAGGATTTTATTTGCTTTTATTAAGTAACGGAAGCTTAATTAAGTTTCTCCTGAATGTAATAAAAGCAATACAGCCGAATGTAGGTCAGTCCCAAGTAATTGTTTTACTGCTTTAGCAGCTGTTTAACTGATGCTCAAGTGTTAAATAAGAATGCCAGCAATTTTTAAATTTTTTTTTTAAGGGGGCTAAGTGGTCTCTTTCTCAGGGGACCATGAGGTTAACCTTGCCTCTTTGAACCTAATTAATCAACCAGTGCTAGCTGTGGAATGCTCTTTAATTGCTCACTTGTGCAGTCATTTGTTTTGTTTAACCTGCAATGGATTAAACTCGTGTTATAAAGGTCCTCACTTCTGTCGCAGAACAACTCTAGCCATGCAAGGCTGGGCTCCTGTCTGTTCCTGATCCCCCAGGGACGTGACAGGGAGAAAGGGAAGGACAACTCTCAGCATTTTTGCATTTTTCTGAGTCCCCTCATCATTATCGGTGAGCTTCCCGGGGCTGCGTGCTTGGCAAAGGGACTATCATTAGCTGTTAATATAACCCAAGAATTCTCCAGATATCTCACTCGTTTTCTTTCATTAAATATGAAACTTTAGAGACAGAAACTGTAATGGTTTTTCGGTGCGTGTGTGTAATAGCATATGCTCCGCTGGGACCCCTCTGGCATCCCGCGTCTCCCAACAGCTGTCAGGCAGCTCAGATTCTTTTCCAAACTCCAAAAATATTTCCTCCTCTTTTCAAGGATGGAATTTCGCCCCTCAGTCAGAGGTTCTGTGAGGTGCAATGACAGGATTCAGTGACAAAGTTAAGGCTGCCAAAACATTTGGGCCAGAAATAAGATCTTTTATACCAGTTGAGGAGGGGGAAACCAGAGTTCTGAATTTCCAGGCTATAACACGATCCTGCCAATGAATTGTTTTGAGACAGCGTGTTTCTTGTAATGCTTGCCATTAATGTTCAGAAGAAATCTAGATCATTTTAACATGTTTCAAAAAGGGATGTTAAAATTTATCTTCCTTTTTATTAGATCCACTGCACTGAGGCACCCAGTGGCTCTAGAAATGTAAGTAATGAAAGGCAGAGAACAAATACGAGCTATAGAAATTATTTATGGAGACATCTGATTAATTTATCCTGCATCTTTACCCTTTTATCCATGTCCCTGGACTTCAGCTAGGATGTCTGAGCAGCATCAGTCACCTTATTTTAAAGTTGACTTGCCCGCGACATGCTCCATGCTCTGGAATGTGGATTTCCCGGTTTCTGCCCCACCTCAGGTTCCCGTGCAATCCTGGGCAGGTGGGTTTTTTTCCACAGAGCTCTCTGGGTTAAATTACTGGAGCGGTTAGGTACTCCGTGACACAGCCTTCTGTTTGAAAAACGCTTAACAGCCAGCAACTTTGCTGCTTTCCATGAGAACCGAGGAGTCCCATGCGGGTCAAACAGCTGGGCTTGTTTGTAGCTCCGCCAAGAAGAACCGAGCTCTTTGGAAAAATTCAGCTCTGGTGGAGCTCAGTTTCTCCTTCTGGAAAACTTGGGCTTTGGTTTTAGCTTCCTCCTAGGAAGTTTTCTTATGTACAGTGAGTTTAATTCTCTGAGTACAGTTACGCAGGCTCTGTAGTACGAAATAGCCAATACTCCATTAATAAAAACTTTCTGCACCTTCACAAAGAAGACTTGAGGTTTTGCAGAAACCCTGTTATTCTGTTCCTACTGCTTGTCCCACAGATATTCAGAGGCTGCTTTCCTATCAGATTTTTGTCTCAAGAATGCCAGCTTTTAGCCTGTATTTTATTTTATTTAGCCTGCATGTATTTTAACCATATATTTAAAGGGCAGTTAACGTAACAAGCAAGCAGTATTTCTTTCAGGATGGTGACCAGAGAGGGTATGACCATTAATATAGCTAAGATTAGGCTTTTTTTTTTTTTTTTTTTTTTTTTTTTTTTTTTTTTTTTTTTTATTTTTTTTTTTTTTTTCCACGCCTTGCCATTTGCTTCTGTATGTGCTTTGGCTGGACAAGGCTGGGCTGGGAAGCACATGACAGTTTTGTGACGCTGTTCTCTTGAGCTTAGAATCAAAGTGCAGGCTGCCTTTAGTCAAGCTTTGGGCTGAAGATCAAAGAGGCAAAGTTGGCTATGTTGGAATTAAAAAAAAGAAATCCCCTTTGAATACCAAAAGCATACTTAGTTCATTTAAGGACTATTTTTTGAGAAAGTTGAGTTTGTTGCTGGTTATTATTTGTATTATTTTAATGCCTGAGCCACAGACAGGGGCCAAGGCTCCTTTGTGCAAGGTATGCTGTACAAACTCTGGTGTCGTTAACAGGTGCTGTATTAATAACATATGACCCTTGCAGGCTGTTTGTTTTACTCGTATTATCTTTTTTTGTCTGAAATGATTTAACCATGATGCTAAAGGCGTAACCTGTCACATGTTGGTCCTACGGCTTGGTCGGGAAGCTTCCCCTCAAGAGGCTGAGGAGTCTTTGCTTCTTTAACTCAAATCTATGGACCTTTAGTTAAAAATCACCTTGGTATCTTGCCATGTCAAATTGGAGATGGAGGCAGTACAAATGATTTGGGCCCAAACCCTTTCTTTAACCCTATTTGCTGAGGTTGAAAGGCTGAGACATTAAACCTACCAGTCCATGAATACAGATTATTTTATCCCCTTCAGAGGCAGTATTCTCTAATTTCAGTTTTTCCTTTTGCAGGAATTAGTCAATGGCTGGAATGAGGGCATTAAGTGGTGATAGTAAGTGATGGCATTGTGGCTATTACTTTATAATTTTAAAAGTTTCTACATGTTCATGTTCAGACTTGCTTTTTGTCTTGGCAGCAGGTTCATACCTCCCAGTGGTACAGGGCTGCAGTGCCGTGGGATGGGTAGGGAATGGTGGACTTGGGCTCTGACCATGCTTCAGAGCTGTTAGAGGAAAAAAAAAAGCTTTGGCCACTTGCTCTGGCTATCCCAGCTCTGGGAAGCTGCACTGAAGAAGGAAAAATGGGCTTTAACTTGCATTGACTTTGCGTTAAAACGGCAACGAAGACCAAGTGATGTGGAGTGCCAGCTGAAATTCAGCCCAGACCTCCTATAGCCTTTCATTTGACCTCCTAACCCAAATTAAAAGCGAGATTGTTTTCTGTTCACAGTTATTTTAACTAGTGTTAACTCTGGCTAAACTGCCCAGCATTTTATAGTTTGGTTTGTTTTAGGTGTTTACTCTCCTCTCCAGATATCCTGTCAGTGTTTTGTAAAGTGGATTTTTATTAGGGTGCTCCAGAAGTTTATGGAGTTGGATGAAGCAGAGTACCTGTAAAAGGGCAGATGTAGTTCTTTAAAAGGTGAGTTTTACAGCCTTAACACTTGGTTTGGTTTTCAGCCCTACAGATGGACATCCAACAAAAAGCATCACCCTACATTGGACTTGCTTGTGACCCCAGCTCCTCATGGCCAGAGTGACACTGTGACTGCTTTACGTTTGTGCGGTTTTCCATGCTGACACAGACCTTTGGTCCAAGTACTCCTGATGGCTTCGACAAATTGTAATTTTGTCATTTTTATACCGACGATGTGTGTTTCTTTCACCGATACTTTAGCCCTCCTCCTCACTGTGTTTAATCACGAAGGGGTGGGACAGAAACAAAACCAAGGAAATTATAAAATTTAAGAGCTGAAGGGTACATGCACAGCGTGGACGTGGGGTGGAAAAAGCTTTAGTGGCGTGAGGAGACCATCCTTTGGAGGATGATGACGAGCCACTGCATCCTCACTGCTGGGTCCAGACCTTGGCTTCAAGTAGATCTACCATGTGCCCCAAATTGCCATTAAATTTGTTAAATCTCATGAACTTGCTGTTAAACACTTCTTGTTAAAGTTTAAGGGCCTTATCAGTGAGTTGAAACAGCATAATTATTTTTCTTTTTTTTTTCCTTTTTTTCTCCCCCTGTGTAAAAACTGCTATTTAAATTATTTCCAGGACCTATTTTCCATCTTGCTCCACAATATATCGGGGGAGTCCCCTCGGTGACCTTCACAGCTCAGATTCAGTTTGGCTCAGCAGAGTTTTTCTGCTGTGCAGCTGCCTTGGGTTTTGGTGTGGTTTCAGTGGTTTTTCTTCAGTTTTGCTTTGCTTAATACAAAATTATATAATCAGTGGAATGAAATGAGTTGAGGTTATAGAAAGAGGACTCTTTTTTTTCTTTTTTTTTTCTTTTTCCGTATCAAACATCATGAGGTTTTACAGTAACTACGGCAGTTTTAAACATATCTCGTTGGCTTATCTCCTCAAAGGCGCTTGGTGAGGCTGCAATTAGGATGTTCCGTGCCTCGTCGTGTATTGGTTTGATCACATAAGAAGTGCCCGGTCTGACAGCTCCTGGCAGCTGGATAGATAATTAAAACCCGTCAATAAAACAACAAAACGCAGTGTGTAGTGAAACTCGTCTGTGCTAGCATTAAACAGAATCACACAGATAATTATATCGCAGCAGAGGTTGGAAAGCCAGCTTCTCTGTGCTCCGAAAGATCAATAAAAAGGCCCATTCATAATGAAGAAAACGTTAGAGAAACTGGATTTTCATCTCCCTGTCATTAGATCCTTTTCTTTTAAGGTTTTGTGGATTCTGTTGAGGAATTCTTTGTTTCTGCAAGCTAAACAGGCAGAGGATTTAGCTTTGCTTTTATGCAGCGCATTATTGAAAGCAAATGTGGTGAACCAAAAGCTTTTCTCAGGGCTTGCAGTTCTATTCTCCCCTCTCCACCCTCCGCTGCCTCTTCCCCCCTCTCCCCCCTTATTTGCAAGCCATCATGTTGACTCCACTTAGGAGTGAAATTTCTCTTTGCTTCCTCTTTCTCCAGGGCATTAATTTCTTTTTTTTTTTTTTTTCTTTTCGTTCTCTTGGCCCTTCCTAAAGGCTTGATTTGGAAATATCACATATTGACAGGGGAGAACACACTCCTGCCTGACTTATTCGCTGTGACAGCCACTTTCTTAAAGCACTCGTCCAGAGAGGAGATTTTTTGTGTTCCCAAGAAGGAAAAGGATTTCTTACAGCATTGCCATGAAGGATAATGAATTAAGTCTGTCTCTTACTGTAAAACCAGAAGAAAAGTATAATGAACTTGGGAAAGAGGCTTGAGTATTGATGTTTGGCCTATATTTGTGTGTTGGGGCACATGGGTTTTTGGTTGCTCTTTGCTCCAGACGTTTCTAGCCTGATGCTCTTGACAGATCTGTGCTATTAAAATTTCTGGAAATTCCTGAAATAAACATCAGCTGCCAAACTTTTTTTTTTTCGTTTCTTTCTCTTTTGGTAAATACATCAACAATGTCAGCATTGGTAAAAAATCAAAGGTGTCAGAGCAGGAATAAGCAGCTGTTTATTTCTTAAAGTATTTCTGCCTTTCTATCACAACACGACCTTGTCACTTAAAAATCACAGAAATGTTTCCAGGGAGAAGGAATGGAAGTTTGCTGAAGGGAAATGAAGTTTTTGTGTTTTGTTTTGTTTTTTCTTTTTTTTTAAGTCTTAACTGAGAGTTGCAAGCAGAGTTGAGCCCTGCAGCTGGTTCTGAACTCAAAGGCTTCCTTCAGTCCCGCTTGTATAAATGCAAAACAAATACCACATGAATTATTATTATTATTGTCTCATTAAAATTCTTGAAAGTCATTTTCCATTGGAAGTGGGAGAAGTTCTGCAAAAGTAACCCCTATTTTCTGTTACAGTGTATGTGTTACACTGGATTTGCACCTCTCTTCTAGAATAAATATTTTTACACATCTGAAAGACAGGCACCTTGATAAGTGGGAATAAATGTATCTGGAAAGAAGACATAAAGAACCTTTTTGTTTTCTTTTGTTTTTTCCTTGTGACTGGGACAATTTATGCTTTCTCCCAGGAGGGAATTTTTATCTACAAAACATATACGTGAATAATGTGAACTTCTGTTCATGGATGCTTAAAGGTTGCTGAATTCTTCGGACTGATTTTTAGGAGGGTTTTGTGTATTCTCTTTTCCTGAACACACAGGAATGCAGGTTGCCATCAGTCTCAAGTTGGGGGAGAAATGCAGATTTGGGCTTATGCTTTGGTTTCTCATCTCTTGGTTGCTCTTGGGAGGCAAGACTGCTGTGGGACTCTGGCATTTTCCTGGAGCGCGCTTTGCACCAAGGCAAGCGTTTCCAGAGGAGTCTGGGCACTGGCAATGAAGACTTAAAACTAAACCAACCCAAGCCAACAAGATGACTATAAATTCCTTGTTGGATTTCATGATAAATGGCATTAAGGGCAACTAAAACCGCTCCGGGGCCTCCTTTAATTCTTCAGTGTCTCCAGAACGTTTGCTTTAAAATGTTGTACAAACTAATAAAATGGAAGCTGTGTTTTTTAATAGGCATAAAGTTGTCTATCCAGTCTCCCAAATTCACAGATTCCTCTCACAGTTCTCTTTTACTCATCTCCCTTTCTGTGTCACTTAGTGTTACCTGGGCCTTTAATCTGTCTGGAAAGCAAGATGACAAAACCAAATAGACAGAGATGCTCTTGCAAAAGTGGCAAAAAGTATGAGCAAAAGCACAGCAACCAGAGATTTAATGATGAGTGGTTTTTACTTCTTTCTCTCCTTAAAATTTTCCTAGGTTGATGTCTGACAGTAATAGTTGGTTGAACAGGTATTAGGGGGTTTTTGTCTGAACTTTTTAGTCCAAATTGCCTTCATCCTTTAAGTGTGCTGGAACAGGAACCTGCATTTTTCACCCTGGGGCGATAAAAGGAAACACGAAATGCCAAGTGCCAGACACAGTTTTGCTGCCCAGATATGCTGGGAAGAGCAGGGCTTGGGCTTTTCTTGGTTTTGTGATGGTTGTGGGGTTGTTTTGTATGAGACACTGAGATGGCATAGTATTTGAGTTTTCATTTGGAAGTTTTAAATTTTGTTTTGTTTTCCCCCTGAAGGGGGGCCCGAGGGGCCTTCAGGACTTGCTAGAGTTGAGGGGGGAAGCCCAAGGGTGAGGACAACAAAATTACCCTTTTTGTTAATAAAATTATTTTTCAGTGTATATGATAAAACTAGTCACTTGCTGTGATAACTGTCATCTTTCAATTAGAAAACACGAGAATGTCTCAGCTCTCTGGATTATCTGTTATCCGGCAAAACAGCCTTGATGAGCAAGCGTATCAGCTCTTATTAATCTTTCCATAAAATTAAAGAAATCATGGTGCTTACGGCAGTCGCTAATTAATCAATTTTAATTTATGGGCTCAAATAAAATCCTCATTAAGGCTGACAAACTATAGCCTTAGGTAAACACAAAGCATTTCCAGTGCAGAGCTAAATGGGTTCTGTGCTGAATGTCCTGGCTTCTGGCAGAGAAGCAGGAGGGTCAGGGGTCTCAGGGAGAGCAAACGGAGTGGTCTCACCCTCAGGAGGTCTCTTTCTGGCATGCCAATGCATAAAAATCAAGGCTTTTGCAAAAAAAACCCCAACACGTTGTCTTAGGAGATGCATCCATCCTGGGCAGAATGATCAAATAAAACGGAGCTGTTGATAACAAGTGCAAGCGTGTTGGCTGTCTACGAAAAACTACTATCTTGGCTTTTAGACAGCTTATTTGGTGATTTTTTTATTTTTTTCCCCTGCTCAAACATTGCTGTTTCTAGTCTTTGCATTAAACAGCATTATTCAAGATGACTGTTTCTGTGGGAACACTTTATAAATATTTTGTAAAATGCATTTGATATGCCTGCTATAAAATATATTATTATTTTTGCTGCGAGTGTTGTTGGTTTAGTCTTTGGCATTTCATTTGGTGGCAATGCTGGTATTTAAGGATCACTGTGATGGAATTTATTTCAAGAACTAGCGCACCACACAGCTGTAATTTTTTTTTCTTTTTAAACATGCCCCTTAGTGTTTTTTTTTTTTAAAGAACTATCTCCTGGTGCTGTATGAAGTGTCTGGAGGGGAAGGCTGTGCCACCGTGCCTCTTCTCATTTGGCAATAAGCTGTCTTCCTGCCCAGATTCCTTTCTGACTCTTTTTTTTTTTTTTCCTTGCTTTGCAGATGCAGTAATCGGACCCAGTGTGCAGTTGTTGCTGGCCCCGATGTGTTTCCAGACCCCTGCCCTGGGACGTACAAGTACCTGGAAGTGCAGTACGAATGTGTCCCTTACAGTATGTATCTTGATATATTTTCATTTTTGTCTTTAATAGAGATCTGTTTTATTGTGGAGACCAGGTCAGCCTTGAGCTTATTGCCCGAGGGCAAGTAAATGCTCAGGAGAAACCACATGCATCCTCTGAGGCTGAGCTGATAAAATACGAAAAGTTGTCCTCTGTTCAAGGTTTCTGCTTAGTTTAAATGTATCCTAGTAGTGCCTCCTGTTTTCCTTCTTGTGCAGTGGGACAGTGACATATCACCTTTTGGAAAACACTTGGGAAGCCCCATAAGTGCCAGCAGCCCAGAAGAATGAAGCGTTATTGCTAGCTTATAATTTCTCTTTTCATGGTTTTTATGCTTGTAATTGTATAGCAGTGCACCTCGGACAAACCTACATCTGTGTAATTGGTGTTATTGGATAAATGCCTTAAATACAGTATTGTATTGCTGAGGAGGTAGAAAGCTAGTGTTTTGGGAAATTTGATGTTTGATGATGGAAAATACTAATTAATAAGCTTCCAAAGATAAGAAGACAAATTACAGGCAAGCCATTTACCCTAAATTTTGGGGGTAGGAAGACAGTCATCTGGGATTGCAGCAGTATGCACTGAATGAGAAATGTCAGGGTTACAAAAATTTAAGTGTACCTCGGAATTGCTTTCTATAGAAACTGAATTTGTTAGATGCAGTTACAGTCCTACAGTCAAAAACATCTTGCCTCAAAAGAAATAACAACACTTCTGTTAGGAGTGCGTTTTTTATTAGCAGTCATAAGGAGCTGAGCAGTGAATAACAGCACTATTTCTAGATTTTCAGTGTGAGTGGGCCGAAACCCAAAGCTCACAGCACACCTCTCAAAATAATAAAGCAGGTACAGTAAGGGGCCACGTTTGAACCGTAGAGTTGTACTGAGAGAGCAGCAGGAGGCTTGAATTTGCTGAAACCCCAGGATTTGGCCCAAGGGCTCAGAGCATCTTCTTCCTCACCTTAAGCTTGGGTGGCAGGAGAGCAAAGGTGGCCGAGAAGTGACAGGGATGTGACAACTCACAGCCTCTCAGGTGAGGGACGAGGAGGGCTCAGCATCTCCAGATTTGATTTTTCTAAACAAAAATGTGAAGCTTCTAAATGTGCTGATGGATATTTTCCTTTTTTTTTTTTAAAATGGAGTGAGCCATTAAACCCATGGAAGAAGTGACATCAGGAGCTTAGAGTCTGCCCTGGCAAGCTCATACCAAATTACCAGTTTGGAGTTATTTCACTCTAAATGAAGTCTTTCATTTTACAGATGATGTTGTGAGTGGGGAGGGCAAGGGGGGGATCGGTTTCTACTTATTGTAGCAGGTTGTATTTCCTTGTGATTTGCGATTTGTGTGAGGTTTCACATTCTCTCCTGAGACTGGACTGATAAAGCAACAGTCGTTACCTGGTACCCCTCAGTAGCCTTTGTTCTATCGAAAACAAAGAGGAATAGTGGTGCCTTGTGAGCAAGGTAGTATGTGAATGTTCTGCCCTGAGGTGTTAATCGGCCCCATGCACAAGATGTAAAATAACTCTTGTGAGAGGTTGCTGAGCACCAAGCATACAGTAGGGATTGAATATGTTTTAATGACCTGAATGCAGGGAAGAAAACAACAACAACAAGAAGCCACGCTGCCTTTGCAATTAAGTTAATGGCTTTGAAGGCTGCTTGCTCAGTTTGTTTATGAATTGAATGTAGTGCCTCTGCGAGCAGAGGTTTCAGGGGGGGAACGAAAGGGGAGCACATGCTGAAGGAGGATCCCCTCTCCCGGACTTGTTCTGCAGCCTTGCGTTGCCATCTGCCATACGGCCATCTCCTCGAGAAACACGGCAATTGCATAGCACTGGAATCCCTATTTTCACTGGTATTTGTATGCACTTTCAGCTTGCTCAATCTGTTTAGATGGGTTACTCCTTACAGCTTCCAATTATTCCTTACGGATGGAGAGGGACACACACGTGTGTGTGTCTCAAGAGAGAAGAGTTTAGGAGTCATCTCTAGCAGATATTCTTAGGCCTGGCCTTAGACACTTATGCTCAATATAGTGCTAATGTATCCTCTCCTTTGGAGAAAAATTATGGAGAATTTAAAACTCCATTGCATACCCTGCTCCTTGTGTGATTTGTTGATTGATTTATTTTTTAACTGTTCCACTATTAACTTGTATCATGTTCAAGAGGAAAGAGGAGGAGGGGGAAAAACAAACCTCTTCTAACTCCGGTAGCTCACATATTTTAAAAAGTCCTTTATATTCTCCTTCCCACTACCTTCCTGTGTGCTCAGTAGGGATGCCCCGACAAGGAGAGTTTGGTGAGGCTGTGGTTACTCTCGACATATGGGGAAGCCAACAGATAACTAAATAGATAGCCTGATCTTCTCATTTTCCTGATCCTGCCATCAGTTTATCTGGTGGCAGATGCTGTCTACAGAAGTGGACAGTCATTACAAGGACCTCTGCACTTTTTTTGTTGCCCTCTGACAATGAAAAGCAGGTGATTTCAAAGATACCAGGCCTAATTTGACGGGCTTCAGTGGCATCAGTTGTCCTGTTTTTCTGGTATCATGCAACTAATTTTGTCATTCTTTAAACCAGGGCTTGGTGTGTAGTATTCGTTTATCTCAGGCCTGTTTTAAATACCACCCCTTTTCTTTGGAAATGGAAAACAGCATTTAATACTCCAACTTCTTTAAATTGCATTTCCTTTTCATTGTGACTAAAGAGAGCTTTTCTGTGTACCGCTGCAGACCTGTAGTTTGCCACCTCTAGAGTTTGTAGACGCACGTTGTGTTGTGGAGAGATGCCAGAAACTGCATTTTAGGCTGCATTACGCTGTGTATAAGTAGGAGGAACTCTGCTTTGTGTGGGTCCCTCTGATCCCAACTCTGGTTTTGATATTCCCCTCTCTCCTGGCAGGGCAGTGATAAATGAGTAATGGGAACAGCATTGTGGAGGTGGCTTTAGGAACCTGGGTCTAACACTCCCATTGCAGAAACACTCTGGTATCTTCTGGTGCTTGTGCAGACCTGTTGTCATGGCACAAATACATTTGGGAGTAAAATTTTTCTTATTTCATCTTTGTTATGTACTAAGGGGCTTCCATTTTTTTGCAGAAAGCAGACAAGTGGTTTATCAAACACCGTACATGAGACTGGTGACAAGCAAGAGAGTCCTATTAGGCAAGATTTTGGATCTTATGCAAATCTGGATCTTGTTTCCATTTGGAACAAGGTGTGGGCTGGTATTTTGGAGGGCTTTTTCTGTTCACTTAACCCTGGAGACAACCATTCAGGCTTCTGAGGATCCGGTATGTTGTTGGAAAGGGGGTTTAGCTACCCTGAGTCAAATTTACCTTCAGCTTTTCCTTAGCTCTCTGTTCCCTTACATTCTCAGCTTTGGAGTCCCCAGAAAAACTTGTGTGATGACATCCTTCAAAACCAGTCTGTTTTTCGATAGAGACTTGGAAAATGTAAGGTACAGAGCAGGGCAAAATGGAAAAAAAAAAAGGTGGTGGCTCACGGAGGCTGAGCCCATTGCTGCATTCACGGGGCAGCCGTCAAGTCTTCACCAGCTTTTAATATTGGAGAGATCTGTTTGAAGGGCTGCTTGCTTCAAGGGAAAAAAACATTTGTGGCTTTTCAGGAAGGATGAATCATTCTTCCGGGTGAATAAATGTTACAAAGGCACCAAATTTCTTTGGTGCTTACATAGATTTTCCTACTTCTTTGATACCAATAAGGGAAAGGAGAACAATGCTCAAGCATGGTTCATGTTTTCTTGTCTTAAGACTTTTTTTCTTTTTAACATGGAAGCTGAAATCACATTTCCCAATTGCTGTATTGATGGAAGGAAAGGTCATATTCCTTTTATTGCTGACAGAAGAGTAGATGGGCTCACATATCAATAAAAGTGAGGGATGGTAAGTGTGATGTGGGAACAGAATTCAATAAAGTTTTATTGTATCACAAGTGGACTGAAGTGCATTTAAAAACATTAAATGAAGGCTCACGATATCTGCTCTGCTGGACCTTAGGGCCACTGAATAGACAGATAATTGAATAATGACATTTTTAGGAGAATACAAGCACTAGAAAGCAAACTGATACTTTTCATTTCTCCAAGATTGCTGGTGGAAAGGGAAAGAGCAAGGAGAAGCTGGGAGAGAATTGCAATCTGAACACAATTTAATGAGACCACTTTTGCCTAAGATTACAGTTCTTAATTATTTCTAGAGTGCCGTAAGACCTTTATGTGGCCTCCAGGCTTTCTGTGTGCATTTTCTTGCTACGTTTCCTCTCAGTAGAGAAGCAGCGTTTGTCCATCGACAGCAGGGCCCTGTTTTCTTAAATAAATGGACTTAAGGCTTCTCCAGTTTTCTTTAAACCTGGCTGTTGGTCAGCAATGAGTGAATTCCCCCCTGAAGCCAGGCATCCTTTGTTTTATTTAGTTAAATACATGATTGGGGGAGGTGGGGGGCTAGGAACAATAATTAAAAAACAACCTCCTCAAACCTAACTACCCATTATGATTATTTCTGAGCAAAGAATCATTACTTTGTATCCTGCTGACAAATTGCCTTTCTTCCAAGATGTACAATTTCACGGACTTGATGGCCAAAAACCCTCTTTTTTGTATTTGCTGGAATTCCCAGCTTCGCTTGGCGGTTCTTTGACTGTGGAAGCAGAAACAAAGGATGTGTTGCTGCCCGTATCGGGTTCCTTTCACTTTTTATTTGTGGGTAGCGTGTGTGTCTACAGTAGCCACTTGGAAAGCACCCATGATTAAAATAACCTGGTGTTACAGGGCTTTGCAAACCTAGAGGTTTAATTAGATGTGATATGCTGTGGGGGGTTGGAATCTGTTGTCACCTGGGCACCTTGGAACTTGTCAGCTGATCATGGGGTGTTTTATTGCACATTTGCTGTCAAAGTTGAGAAGAACATAACTTGATGGACTCGTATTAATACCACTTAGAAAAATAACTTGGTAGCGTACCAGCTGAACAGGTTGTTATGGAAGAGTCATTGCAGTGAGTCAGTGTAACTTCAGGCATGTGAATGTTTGAGAGTCACTCCTCTGCCCATCACATTTTAAAATTGCACTGCTAATTAATCAGGGAAGGGAGGTAAGCCTTCAAATGAGGTCTGACATTTGAGCTGGACATCTCCAGGCTTCACAGTTGTTGAAGATCTTGCACTCCAGCACAGCAAAAATTCAAGTACGTGCCCAACGCCCCTGTATACTCGTTTTACTTCATCCTACTATGAGAATTTAATTACCTCCAGACTTTTTATTTTTCAGACCAAAGAAAAATATGGATTTTTTTGCAACAAAACCAAATGGCTTTTTTTAAGTGAACGAACCAGTTTGGTGATGGAGTAGGAGCAGAGTAGTTGGCAGTGGGCTCTGCTGACAGGCGTCTGATCAGCACGGCGTGTCAAGCGACACACAAGACAAATTAAACACCCACTGTCTGAACGCCAGGTCTTTGGGTGAGCAAAGTCTCTTTTTATTGACTGATTTTTTTTGGAGGCAGATTCAGACCTTCCTTTTCCATTAGTTTGGGAAACAGAGAACATCATTTGGGGACGTAGGTGAGAGAAGCAGCAGGAATGGTGTGACTCTTCTGGTGTGAAAGTTTGGGTATTCTGGTGATAGATGTAATTACGGAGTTTTTTCCCTTCCAGTTAAAACTTAAGTAGGTGGAAAGTTAAATGGGTGCCAGTGACAAGTTTGTAATAGTAAAATTCACGAACAGACTGAAGGGGATGTGGGGGAGCATGGAAAGCATGGCAGTAGTTTATTGTTAATTATTGGGGTTTTAAGCAAGTATAGCTAGGAGGAGGTTTCTTTCTGTAGAGAGTATAAAAAGGTTTCTGTGGTAGAGCAAGAGGCAAAATTCACATCTCTATCCCCACCATCACCTCACGCTTGCAAAGCTTGCCTTGCAGAGACTTTAAATAAATTAGACTTTGCCATAGATAGGTTATATGTTTTTCATGTGTGATGTTTTTCTCAGTGTAGAGCCTGTCAGTTCTCTGTAACTGATTTATTGTGGAAGCTGAAGGTGGAAAACTCTGAGTAGTGTAACTTACCTCATTTTATGGAGATGATGAATATAAGGGCCTAACTTAATTCCTTGTATGACTTTGTGGCACCATTTATTCCTTTCCAGTCTTGGTCCACAGCAGCTGAATTTTTAGTGAGAAAGTATACATTGCTTGGGGTTTAGCCAATTAAACTAGTATTTGCCTAAAATCTTTAAATCTGTTGTCTGAATGTCTTCGGCCTTTGAGTCTGAAACAAAGGTCATTAAATCACAGGGAAACTTTGTTTCACTGTCAGCAAACTTTGGGTCAGGTTCCTGGTAACCTGAGGCTATCTCAAGTCATTACCTTTTTTCCAGAAATTCGTCTTTGTTATACCTGTTTCTAGCACAGTAAATAACTGATACTGTCTCAACTCAGATGGAAACTGGAACTGAAGCTGAGCAGAAATAATGAAATTCTGGTGAATTTAATTACTACTAATCATCCAAACAGTGGAACATCTTTCTAATGTGTGAAATAGATTTCTGTTTAATTTGCAAAGGTCTTGACAACACGTAACAACCTGGATGCTGCAAACATGCCTGTCTGGAGCACCAACAGGAAGAAACTGCTGGTTTTAGGTCATTCATACCAAACCATATTTTTCGTCTATTTCCAACAGGTCTACCAGTAGATATTTGCCACCAATTTGCTGTCTAAATATGACCCAGTTGTCTCTGAACAATTCTGTTGTCATTAAGGGGAATATATTTTCTTTCCTTCTTTAATAACCTATTGTCTAAATTGCCCTATTATGCCAAGCACCCTCTGGAGACATGGATATGGATTTCATATATTTTATAACAGATCTTCATGGAGATAATATTTATATTTTCAGATTTTATTCTTATTATCCTTTCGTCTCTCTCCATAAGTACTGCAAAGGTTTCTTTCATTGGTGCAAGCAGTGTAAGGAGATTAAGATCATCCTTGCCAGGTGCTATTATAAATCCACAAAAGAAATGAAATACATTTATTGGTTTTTGTTCTGGCCAATGGGGAGAACAGAATAGCTGTATCCAGCGGTTAAATTGAGGATTGAAGATCATTTCTTCTAGCACACAAGGGAAGGGAGGGAGGAGGAAATTTGAGTGTATTAAGGCAAATCCCTTTAGTGTGTGAAATATGAAAACATATCTTTCCAGATCTAAAAATACAACTTGGTTGAGTTTCTTTATATTAAAAGAGCTCCCAGGAAGAGAGCCAAATGGATCTGAGTGTATTATTTTTTTACTCATTTCCTCCAGTTTCCTTGCTAACAACATTTCCAGTTGACTTTTAAGAACAATATAGGCCGGCATGAAACCGCAGTAGTTGTACGTACCTCAAACTCTGGCAAAGGAGGCAGAAACATAGACTGAGCAGCATTTGATTTTGGTTAGCTTTGGACTCTGCTTCTAAGAGGAATTAAATAGGAGGAAGATTTGTGGGAAGCTAAAGCAAAAGGAGTACTCCCCAGGGCATCATTTTGCAAGGGAAAAAGAAAAAAACAACTTATGTCTGCAGGTTTGCTTTCCCAAACCTCACCCAAAAAAAAAAAAAAAGATGTGGTAGTGGATGGTTAGGGTATGAAAAAATATTATTTGGGGTTTTCTGGGGTGTGCCTGGCTATTATTGGGGGTAGCGACAACCAGTTCAGATTAGAAAATATTTGTTCTGGTTGGTTTCCCAGATGAATGTAGCGCTGAGGGTCTAAACTAATCTCTTCCTCCAAAATCTTTTTCCTTCCATGGGCAACTTAAATATGTCTAACTTAGTTTTTTAAAGAACACCTTAATCTCATTTATCTTTAATTTCTCTGTTCCACTCTACAGGCCCACATAAAAGGATTTACATGGACTATTTATTCCTTCCAATATCAAAAGCAAATTTCCTTCTAGATCTCAGTTTTCACTGATAATCCTCTGAGATGTATAATTTTAATTTACCTTGCAGATGACATCTACCTCGTTTCTCTCTCTGCTTCTGTGAAGGTATAATTCAGCAGCACGTCATTAACTACAGGGTTTTTTTCTCTCTGGGTGTGTTGAACGTTGTCTGTTGTTTTTCCTTTGCTGGAAAGCACAATATAGTTCAGCAGAGGTTGAGGCTGCACATCCCGGTGTAATCCAGCTGAGTCCGGCCTTTGTCCTTTTGGTTTAAAAATTAATATTCGTACATTGTTCAGTTTAAGCTTTTGCAAAGGTTTCAGGACCACACAGACACACCTGAAAGCTTCCAAAACCTCAGATGTTCAGACCTGCAAAATAATGGTTCTGTGGAATGGGTGCTGTTGCCTTCAGTGGGGTTTTGAAAACGAGCCTGTTATATTTAGGTGCCCTAATGAAAGCTGAGCTCCCATGGAAATCTGCCTTTTATGTCTGTATATGAAACACTCTGGAGTTATTCCACCTATGTTACTATTTAAAGCAACAAATTGTGCATTTAAGTGCTATTCTGAACAGAACCTGAAAAGATGGTTCCACATTCCTGCAGCAAAACTGAAGGGTTGGGGGGGGATGTGAAGTCCACATAGCAAATGCAGACTTGGGTTTCAAAATTTCACCCTAAGGAAAAGAAAAATTCTGGAAATGATGCATAGGAGATGTTGGAGGTATTTTTTATGGGTAAGATTTGGCACGAAACATTGAAATTATAAGATAAATTACTTTGATTTTCTAGCCTCAAAAGGAAAGGCTAGTGGTTCTCTTAGGTGTAAAATTACACCAGATCACTCCTGGTGGTCTTGTCCTTATCATAGGCTGAAATGAATCCTGCTTCAAGTAGGTTTGCATTTGGATCTTGTTGATGCTTTGGGTAATTCTGTTTGGGTTGGCAGCACCTGGAAAAGGACAGACTGTTAGTCTGTACTCTGTATAGAGCTGGAAAAAAATACAGAAACATCATCTATTGCAATGGAGTGGGGAGAATAAGGTGGTATCTGAATACTCCATAGGTTTGACACGTTCAACAAATTAACAAGTTGGCCTTTGTCCATTTAAAGACTCGCTCAGAAGAGCAAGTGTGTGCCATGTACATTTGCAACCAAGTCAATAATTAAATATATTCTAGATGACTTGCGGGGGGGAGGTAATACTAATTATCAAGTGACAAATCTCTATGCTGTCGCTGGTGCTTTGAAAACAAAAAGTCAGTGTTTCAAACAGAATACATTAAAATATATCCTGGTTCAATTGTCATTTTTAAGTTAAATTACTCTTTGAAGTTTTGGAGTGTTTTTTTTCTTGTATGGTTTTGGATGGGTTTTTTCGTTGTTGTTTGGTTGGTTGGTTTTGGTTTGGTTTGTGTTTTTTTTTTTTTTAAGAAAAGGTATACTTGTTGGGTTTGAGTACGTGCTTTTGATGAGAGCACATGAAATACCTGGGAGTTATTTTGTTGAGGGAATTTGAATGCACAGAGAGAAACCAGGCAGCCTTAAAATCAGAGTAGCCTCGGTTATTAAACAGGGTGAGTCTGGGACTTCGGATTTGTGAGTGGTGAAATTCATGGTGCAGTGATGGTAATAGAGAGAGACATTTCCAGTGCAAAGGAAAAGCATTTCTTTCTCACAGAGGACTGCTCTGTCCTCCCATCTCATCTCAGAGACAAGATGAAATGGCTGTCAAAGTCTCAAACCAGTTCTAGAGTACACAAGACGTTCACATTTTTCTTTGATACAGGAGAAAATATGCTCTGTGTATACCTGCATTTTAATAGCTCTGTTGACGCATTCAACTGCTCTTCACAGTTGTCCAAACATCCAGCAATTTGTTTATTAACTGTTTGAGGGAAATGATGCCAAAGTCTTAACTTATTTTATGCCATGGGAAGATGCTGATGCTTTGCAGTGACTCGATAAATGGGGCTTCCAGAGCACCATTTGTGTGCCCGGGGATGGTTGCCTGTCATTGGCTGTAACATATGGCAAGGAAAGCTCCGACTAATTGCTTTGCAACACTTCTTCATCCACACATTGATACGTCGAAATGGGTTTTCGCAGTCAAACTCAGCCCAAATCTTATCAATTATGAATGGCTGCAACAGATGGTATGTATCATTATTTTTAAGAATGAGAAATGAGAATTTCGAAGGAGAAACACATGTTGCTCATCAGCTTTAGCTGCCACTTCTGAGACAAGAACCAACTCCCTGACCCCTTCTTCCCCTCTGCTTGTTGGATAACATCCTATTTTAATAACCCAAAAATGGAGACCGTGAAATACGACATGATGGAAAACTGTGAGCGAACATCAATTTTGGAGTAAGGGGATCCTGCTCTTTCTCAGCTTGGTGGGAGCTGCACCTGTCTGGGCAAGGGTAAAATTGGAGTTTGCCGCACAAGTATTGGACAACCTTTCCCAAGGTGCCTTGAGCCCAGGGAAGTTCTGCAGAACTTGTTACCTGAAGTTTCAAGAAGTTGGTGCAAGGGGCCAGCTGGTAACCTAAGACCAAGATGCGTCGTGTTGACATTGATGGGTGCTTTGGTGGGTACCTGGCTTCACAGAAAATACCACCTATTCCTTCAGTAAGCCAATTTTCCTTGCAATCTACAGCTGTTGCCTTGCTTTCTTTGAAAAATCAAAGCATTTCTCTAAATACAGCAGGTGAAAGGTGGTTGCGGAATACAAGTCCGGCTGTTGTCGATCTGATCTGGGTGAAAATGTCCCTGCTCATGGCAGAGGGTTGGACTAGATGAACTTGGAGTGTCTCTTCCAATGCACACTGTTCTGTGATTTGATGATTCTTGCAGATCAATCCAGCCAACAGCAATGTTGTAATTAATTTGCATTTAGGTCCGCAGCACAGCAGTCCTCAGAAACTGGGCTGGCCATCTCAGAAACTTCATTCTCTGAGCGTCTGCCTGTTTTCCGTACACACACAGAATTCTATGCACACGCCTTATCTGGAAACAAACTGTGTAAGCATCTGCATGATGGGTGCTTAATTTGGTGGAGAAGAGGCTGTTAAAAATCTTCATTGCTTTTACAAAATACGCTGCAAAAACGTTTGCTGGCTATGGTGCAAAGTATATCGTTAAGGCACGTATTGCCAGAACAAATGAGCCAAAGGTATTTTGTCATAATAGTCATTCAAAAATAACATCACAATCATTTGCTTACTTTCTGATTTATAAAATTGCTACAGCGTCTAGGCTGAAACTGGGAGTAGAAAGCATGTACGTTCTTCCTCTGGCCTTTTAAAATTCACACTTAAAATTCGGAACATAGCAAAATATTAATTTCTGTGTCTTTAAAACCAATCATATTAGTTATTCCCCTGCTGAATTTAGTGCTTATTCAAATACAGTCTGCTCTCCTTGAAAAAAAATTCTGGCTTAGTTCCTTTAGTGCAAAGCCCTTCCTTAATGCCTAGATAACACAGTGTTATCTTATTCTGTAATGCTTCGCCATACAAAGCAATCTAAAACCCAAGGAAGCAGTCCAAGAGACACTGGGCAAAAAGCCCTTCTGTAAAGTTTCAGCTTCCTTCTCTCAACAGTGCAGCATTTATCCCAAAAATAAATAAATCAAAACAAAGCTTTAAGAGTTAACCAATACGTTTCTAAAGTACTACTTTTGGTATTTATTTTAATGGGGAGAAAAAAATCCATTTTATTTCCCTTTCGTCAGACAAAATGACAGGAATGCCGTGGTGCTGTTTACTAATAAACTCCTTGTATCTTGGTCAGATCTGGATGTGGGGGGTTTCCAAAGTAGAAGCCTTTTTAGTCTTTTTGGGGGGTTATTTGCTTCTCTGTGGGTTCTTCCTGATCCTCTGCGGGAGTCATGCAGGGCCTAAAGGACTTAATTTCTCCAGACTTGGGTGTGAGTAGAGGCAGACTTAGATTTGGACCTCCTGCCACCCAAATTCATGCATGAGATGTGTATCTTCCTCCTCCTTCTCTCCACCTGCGACCATCCTCCCCACAATGTTCTCAGTTTTATTGAAAATTCACCTTTTCCCCCTTCCAGTCTCTTTCCACCTCATTTCTCGGATTATCGCTTACTCTGTCCTAAATATACTTGCATCCTCTTGTATCCAAATGCTGTTCCTCGCTGTTGACCTTGCACTTCGGGAGCAGATCCTGGGAGAATATCGGCTTGTAGAGCATCAGATTTACTATTAATCGGTCAACTTGGACTTTTTTTAAGAAGTTTATTTTATCATGCCAGCAGAGAGTCCCAAAAGACTGTTTGCTCCCAGGGATTTAGAATTAATGCTTTTGTGGTACCGATGGTGGGTTTTCCTTTAGTCAGTCAATAAGGTCAAGAGGCAAGAGTGTGTCTGGTTTCTGTTTGCCTGATGTCCAAGAGGTACCCAATTAAGTTTTCCAATATTGAACATGAATTGAGTGGTAATGTCAGCTGTTGTACAAATGGCTATTAGATTACATAACTTATAAGTGGCTAAAGATGATTCAGAGCAATAATGTGACCCAGTTTTGTGTTATGGCCTTTAAAAGATAATTGGGGAGTTGGTTTCCTTGCCAGCTGCATGGTAGTTAATGATCAGTGCGAAAGCCCCAAACTGGGACCAACTTCTGTTCTAAATACAGCCCGCTGTGCTGAATTTGAGAAGTTCCCACAATTAATTGTGCAACAGATCTAAAAATATGGGGAAATACACTTTTGTTGGAGACAAACGGCATATATTCAGCATAAAACTACACCTAACCTACAAAGAAAAAATATGCAGAAATTATGTACTTGCTTCTAAAATGCACATAATTTCCCTGACCTACAGCTATAAGGCTCCTGGTTAACATTGGCCATAAATGAATGTACTCGCACAATTTTGAAACCTATGGAATTAGCAAAAGAATCCAAAATTGTAACTTCCTCTTCAGACTGACATTTTTAGTGCAGCCATTAGTTTTAAAAACATCAGGTGAGCTCTTTATCTGAGTAGTTTGTCCAGTATCGCATTTTTAAAAATTCATTTCTGGGAACAGTTGCACATGTGATAAACATCAGTTTGAAAATTCGGTGTACTGCATAAAGAATTTGGGCACATGGTTTTTCATAAAATAAATAAGTCAATTAGAGATTTCTTTTCACAGCCTGCAGGTTTTCTTTTAGCAAAATAGCAATGATTTTTTGGAGTCTATAAAAGCATAGGCGTTAAAGCTCTAAAGAACAGTATGCTACAGAAAATGTGGAATTGGAGGTACCTAAGAGAAAAAGAATGTTTCAGGGTTTTCCCTTTGATTTGGGGTTTTATGATGTGCATGGCTTGTTAGTTCGATTTTAAAAAATGAATATGCAAATACCTCTTGTTCTAAAACATTTTATTTATTAAAAAAAAAACAAAACCCACACCATAAATTCTTTCACAAGTTAGTTAAAATGAAGCGGCATCCCAATGTCTCTCTTCACCTGGTGCCACAGCAGAGACATTTCAGTGGTGATATGCAACAGCTTTGTAAAAAAGCATGGAAACTTGTCTGTCAAGTTAGGAAAGAACTGGCATACGTGGGCCTGAATTTTGGAGTGGTAGATGCTCTCATCAGGCCATTTGGGCATCTTTTTGCCTTGAAAGGGGATGGAGCGGAAGACGATTTCAGCACCACTGCTTAAAACTTGAAGCCATCTTCTTAGCTTAAATCCAGACAAAATTCAATTATTTTCCTGGGTAGATGCCTGATCTATCATGCTTGTGCAGAGGCAAAGCTTCTTTAGTAGTCCAGGACCTACTGGAATTTTACCAAATGTATTGATGTTAGGATTTCGTTGTTTTTACACAAATTGAGCAGATAAAGTAATAAAAAGCATATTCATTGCAGGTGTGTGCATCTCTGATGGTAAGCATAGAAGACGTAAGCTGTTCCAAATTTCTTACAGTAGATTGCTTTTAAAGAGTTGGGATTACATCAGCTGAAAGACAGTGGAATGGAGTAACCAGATAGGATCTGATTGCCATTTGTGTGTGTCCCATCATTTCTTTCACTTCTTTTTGGGTTCCCTGCAAAACATTGAGCTTGCCGATACTGATGATTCCCACTTCAAGGGATGCTCATGTGGGGGTGGGGGAAAAAGCCTTTAAAAAACCCAACCAAACAACAACAAAAAAAAAAACCCACAAAACAAAAACTTTGAAGCGCTTTCAATTATTTTCTTTATAAAATAAGATTTTTTTTCTTTTCCATCGAAACATGCACTGAAAACTGCTGAATGGCGATTCTCATATTCTCTGTGTGTAAACTATTCTGTACAAGAGACCTCATGTGTAACAGTGTTGAAAATCTAATCAGGAATGCTTTGTGGAGCTGCAAAGTCAAAGCTGGATAAAGCATTTTAACGGGGAAGTAAAGCTGTAATTGCTGCAGAAGGTCATGACTGCAAATGCTGTGTTGACTGGGTGTGACTGGGATGAATCCTGATGGTCCAGAAGGAAACCCAGTTATGCCCTAACCTGTTGGCTGCTGTTCTCACTTTCCAGTTTTCCTCTTGTGAAACATACTCATTATGTGGCAAGAGGTTGGAAGACACAACAGAAATTCTGATTGCAGTCAACAAGCTCAGCATTCTGCACGCTCAGGTCCCTGGCGTGATGCTGTTGTGTACAGCCCTGCCATTTCCCGCTATCGATTCGGTGAGCAGGAGCCTTCCCTGACCTGCTCTATAAATAAAAGTCCACGTCGCATGCAAAGCCCAAAGTCCCCTTCAGATTTATTAACAAAGCAAGCAACAAAAAAATAGCATGCTGAGCCGCTTCAAGGGCTGCTCCCCGAGGACCGTGCTGCTCAGAGCTGAAACCCTCTCTGCTCTCCATTTATCCGCAGCAGCATGATGTGCTTTGCAGAGCCACTTAACCCTTGCCTGGAAGGAACTATATCTCGAGAAGATTTGGTGTTTCCTTTTCCCTTGGTCTTCATAGCATGCGTACATGAAATCGTAGAACAGTTTGGGTTGAAGGGACCTTCCAAGCTCATCCAGTCCAACCTCTGCCATGGGCAGGGACATCTTCACCCAGATCAGGTTGCTCAGAGCCCCGTCCAGCCTGGCCTGGGATGTCTCCAGGGATGGGGCACCCACCACCTCTCTAGGCAACCTGGGCCTGTGTTTTACTGAAATAAGAAATTAAAAAATTTCTTCCTTATGTTTAGCCTTACAGCCTAAGAGCCTCCTGCTGTGTAGACATCAGGAATGACAGAGAAGGAGCATCTGCGAGAGGACCGTATACCATTGTGTTCTGTTGTTAGAGACTGAAAGGGCAGTGACATCCTCAGACCGCTTAGCAAAGGCTCTGTTGTTGCGGTCAATTCCATATAGTTTCCCTGTGTTTGGGAACAGCATCGCCATTCCCATCCCCAGCTGCCACAGACCTCCCTCACAGTGGGTCACCAGTGGTGACCATGATGGTGGAGGTGAAGACTGTCACCTCCTTGGCCATCCCTGCTCCTGAGGTGGGCACTGCAAGCAGGTTCATACAGAGACAGCTGTCCTGACAATGGGGTGCTGCGGAGAGCTGCTCCAGAGCCTTTGCCAGCATCATGGTGTCTTGGAGTGTGTCCAGAGGGCAATTGGCACTTTGTGCAGAGCACAGGCTGTGGCCTTTCCTCTTGGGAAGTGACTTGTGTGAAAGTGGAGCAGCTGTGTTGTGCACCAGCTTTAATCTCTTGGTGGTTTTCCAAAGTGCAGCCTATTCTGGGATTTTAACCTGGTAATGGCTGAGTGCAGCTCTCAGAGGAAGAGAAACAAGGGTTTGGCAAGCTGAGGAGGGTAGAGGAGCATTTCTCACCAACTTTTCTTCCTACTGCTGTTTGAGGGATCCAATCGTAGAGTCAGATCTGTGGGGAGACTGTCATTGGGAAGCAACAGGCCAGTACCTGAGGTCGGTGTTGTGAGGTAACAAAGCTTTGTTCCTCAGAGCAGATTTCCCTGTGATCAGGCAGCCCCATGCTCACCCAGACTTTGGTGACAGCAGCTGACAGGTGTCCAGACAGCGAGACTGAGAGAAAAGACCCCTGAGTGTGTTGAGAAGACATAATGATCTGAATGACAGCGGCCAAATCCTCTCGCCAAGCAAACATGATTCACAGGAGTTCACAACATGGAATCTGCAGGACTAGAGGAACAGAGAAACTGTCTCTTAGATCTGCTCGGTGTCCCTCAAAAGGGAGACCACCGTGCTGTGATCCTCCAACCAGCCTTACAAAGACCTGGGCAAGGTGTCCTTGCCAGTCTGCGCGCTGGAAGGATGCCGACAGCTGCGTTTGCTGTCGTCATCCCTAGAGGAAATTGTCCATCTTCACTCCTCACGCTTGCAGGTTTTCATAATTGATTTTGAACTATGGTCCGAAGTGCTGGAATCCAGATTTGGCACCATTTCCCAGCTCTGCCACAGCTTCCTCAGGTGACCTTGGGTGAAGCAGGTAATATTTTCCTGCCACTGTTCCAAGATAAGAATCTCATCAATCTTTAATTAACCTTATTTTGTTTGTTTAGCTTTGGGAGAACAGTCTTTTCTCACATTAGCAGTGGACCACTGGCTATTTCTGCTCCAGCCCTGGGGTGTTGCTGTAGGATAAGGACCATAAAAATTAACAGGACATTTCCTCACATGGTATCTTTGCCATTGTGCAATCACATCCACGGTGGAAATGCTGTTGTTGGCCTGTTAATCTGCAGTTTTGACCAAGTTTTGGATCCCAGCATGCAGAACAGTCTCATTTGAAAAAGCAGCTTTGCAGCATCTGTGAGGCTAGTGTTTAAGATAGGATTAAGAGGAAGAAGACCAGGTATGTCTATGAAAAAGCCAGCTTTCTTTATGGCAAAACACAATGTTTTAGGTATTTTTACATTTCATCTAGTTGTTTATATTATTTTTCTAACTTTGAGCAAGTATAAATAAAATGCTTTTAACTTCCGAAGGTCTTAAGGGAATCGGCATTATAAGTTAGGATTATGTATATAGTTTTTAAATTAGCATTCTTTTCCCCTGCATGAGAGTTGTGAAGTGATTGCTTCATCCTTTTTCTGTAGGATAATTTTTAAATATCTGTTTAGGTGATTGGGTTTTTTGTAACTTTTACACATAGTTACACAGCCTCCACTCCACAAAAAAATACTTAGAGAGGATAAGAGGAGATTTTTAACGTGCTCCTGCTGTTTGGATGCTTTCTTCTGGCTCCCATCATGTTTCAGGAAGGAATGATCCATGTTTAGCAAATGGAGGTTTATTGTGGGACATCCAGATGCCTGAAGAGCTCTGACGTACTGGACTTGTCATCTCAGTTTTTCATGGAACATATTTCTCCTGTCCTTGTGTTCATGCACTGCTGTGCATATGTCAAACACAGTTTCATTTTGCTTAATTCACTACAGATTGTGCCGCAAGCACCTGGTCCAGTTATCCTCTGATTTTGTTGCGTGACTTGGAGCAAACTGTAAAATCTCTGTGGTTTTTTTTTTTTTCTTCCCTTTTTCCAACCTGAANAAAGGTGTATTTTGCAAACTGGCAGAGAGATCCACTACAAGAGCTGAAGGCCAGAAAGCAGGCTGCTTCCAGCTTGCATTCCGTGCCTGTTGGCCAGGACAAGAACAACGCCATGGTCTTGCCCAAAAAGTTCCATTAAAACCTGGGCATCTGCTGGGGTTATGAACTGCTGGGCAGCTTGGCTCAGTAGCAGGGGTTCTTGTAAATCGTATCTGTCTTTACCTATAGATTTCGCAGCTGTCGCAGGGAATGCTGTCTTTGCTGCACAGCTGCGGGGGTGGCAGAAACACTGGCTGGAGGGGATGATAATGTAAGGAGAGCATGAGAAAGCATGTGTTGGTTTGGGCTCTTCTGGATGGGCTTTTGTGCCAGAGGGATGTGGGGATTTTTGCGGGGATGGGGATGGCTTTTCTTCATTGCAATGTGTCCTGAAATGCCACATGAAGTGGCATTTCTGTACTGGTTTTGCATTCCTTTCCCGTGGTGCATCTCAAGGTCTGGATGCTGGAGCTAACAGTGGGATCCTTTGCTGGGAGCTTGGGGTCATCAAAACCCATGTGTATGCCGAAGGTCAGGATGGCCTGGCTTCTGCTTCCTCCTCCTTCTCCTGTGTCAGCTGTGTCTCCAGCCATCTGCCTTTTTGCCTGTCCCCATTTGTGTGTGACAACCAGAACAGGCAGCGGCAGCTGCTGGGAGCCTTGGGCACCCCCTCCTTTTGCTTTCAGAGAAGGGCAGGCTCTCAGCCAAAGTTACACGATGCTTCCATCCTTTCTCCATGTCTTGGGTCACACACGTAATCTGCTGAACATTGTTGTTGGACAAAGTTATGGGCCTTGTCATTCTGAAACTGCTGAGTACCTGCCCTCTTGTAATCAGAGCCCTTTAAGAAAGTGTTTTAAAGGTAGGTTGGTCTTACGTTAATTTTCACTAATGATCCAAGGGCTGGAACAGCTGTGCTGTGAAGACAGGCTGAGAGAGTTGGGGATGTTCAGCCTGGAGAAGAGAAGGCTTTGGGGAGACCTTATTGTGGCCTTTCTGTGCTTAAAATGGGCCTGTAAAAAAGATGGGGACAGACTTTTTAGCGTGACCGTTGTGATACAACAAGAGGTGATGGTTTTAAACTAAAGGAGAGGAGATTCAGGGTGGACACGAGGAAGAAATTTTTGAACCTGAGGGTGGTGAGACCCTGGCCCAGGTTGCCCAGATTGGTGGTGGATGCCCCATCCCTGGAGACATCCCAGGCCAGGCTGGACGGGGCTCTGAGCAACCTGATGTGGGTGAGGATGTCCCTGCTCATGGCAGGGGTTGGACTGGATGAGCTTGGAAGGTCCTTTCCAACCCAAACTATTCTGTGATTCTAATGTCTTTAGAGCCCAAAATCAAGCTTTCTACCTCAGTCAATCTAGATAGGGCCATCATGGGGACTTTCCTCTTGATTCTTCTATTGTGCGCATTAGTTTGGAACATGGTAATGCACTGAAAGTTGTTTAAATTTTTATTGTAGAACATCATGCCACACCAGCTCCTTCTAGCCAGCCTTAGGTCACCTATTTGTACTTATTTTTGGTCTAGCTCTTCTCAAAAGCCCAGCTCCTACGCTTCCCACCAACCCCCCATGGACCTCTCAGGGTCCCTCTTAGCCCTGTTTCGTGTTTCCAGATTACTAAAAGCTGGACTGAAAACTGAACTTGCCCTTAATTCTTTTTCCATTTTGAAGGTAGCAAGTTAAAGAAGTGTTGGTATACATAAAGGCTAAGCCTTAGCAAAGCAGACAGATTTATTGCATTACCTCATAGCAAAAAGGAGTGTGTTTCATTGTAACATAGTTTTTTTTTTTTACCCTAGCAAGATTTTTTTTTTAATTATTGATGCCATGTTGAAAATGCTGCCTTGGCCATGAAATAGAGAGAGGGCACCACACACTGACCACTCCAATAATGTGCACGAGTAACTACTGTGCAAGAGCTCAAGGATCCTGATTTTTGACTATAATTTATTAGAAGTTAAGCTGTAGCGAAAGCACAGAAAAGATTTCTCTGAGCCTTTATAAATTCATATGCTTTAAATTAGAAATAAAATAGTCCCTGTTTTATTAATGGTAAAAATGGTAGGTCATAGTCGTGTCTAATATTCACTGCAAATAGTACCAAATTTCTATGTATTCACTACATATATTTTATTGCTGTAACTTGTGGCTCTCCCAAGCAGAATAATATTTTTACTCTGCTGAATATACCTGTGCAAGTTAAAGGTCTCACATGTATTCCTTTAAAGTGACAGTTCATTCCAGCTAGGTCCTTGCTTAATATCAGTACTTATTCATTAAAAAATAAGTATAAAATGTAATGTCATCCTTCTTAGTCCCAGGTTCAAACAGCAAGGAGCCACATCCTAAAGCCCTGTAAAGTGTTTTCTATTAATATTTGGGCTCAAATAGCTTCTTTAGAGCTTTTTGGGAGCATGCCTCAAAGCACAATCTCTGCCAGTGCCCTTGTGTTGCACATGTGAGTGTATGTGTGTGTGACACACGCTTGAGATAATTATTTAAATCTTGAAGACGTTCGAAGTCAGTCCTCCGCATACTAGCGTGCATATGTGCACACACATACAGCGCTCTTGGGCTAATTACTTAAACCTAAAAGTGCTAAAAGTCACGCCCTGATTCTATTTTTTTCCCCCTTCTTATTTTTCTTTTTTTTAAATAGCAGATGTTGTTAAAATTTACACCAGATTGTAAAGTGTTGTTCCAACGAATGGGTTCCTCAAGAAGTCTGACAGCTCTTTCTCCTGCTCTCTGCTCGCTCTTCAAAGGGCTTGTGGTCAAATCCCACCTCTCCAGCTGTTTTCAGGTGTCCCCTAACTCAGAGCAGAGGAAACAAGCGTGCCAGTTTATTGTTTAGTTTTGTGGAAATATGATTTTAAGAGGCATTTTCTCCAGCATCCAGTTGGAGACACTTAAGAACAAGAGGCAGTTGATGCAAAACCCTTCCTTCTGGGTTTCTCAGTAGCTAACAAGAAGTGGTGTTTTACCTACCGAAGTGTTATTAAAGGAAACCCAACCACGGCAGCCGGTGTCAGTGATGTGCCTTGCAATCCAACGAGAAATATGGTAGATACTCCAAGCCATTAGATAACTGCCAAGGCTTATTGCAGAGCGAAGAGCTTTGCGAAAAAATGTTTTCTCTGAAGAGCATCAGATTTCACTCACTTCTCACAGCACAGACATGCCTTGGCAATCACAATTAGCCTCATTTGGGCCCGTGGAATCCGTTATTTTATAGCTTGTCTCCTAGCTGGCAGGATGACAAACAGTTTATGCCTCTTTGGAGAGAAATCTGACTGAAAGACACAGAGCTTTAATTCAGCGTTCCCCCACCTAAGCCGTTTTCCCTTCCCTTTTGTTGCTCAAGGCAAAGACACCTCATGTTGGCCTTGGTGGCTCTGTCAGGCTCTTGACATCGCAGATTTATCTCACGCCTGGATGAGGACAATTCTTTAATGAACTTCAGGCTTTTGTTCCTTTTCAAGTCAGGCAAGAAGGGTTTATGATTCATCTGGCAAGGAAGATATAAGGAGCTATATGCAAATAATAATTATTCTTAATTAGCTACATTTGCCTAGTTGCCAAGTGATCTTCCCATGCATTCGACATCCCAGGAGGAGGAAGAAGTGGGGTGGTTATCTGGGTCTGCTTGATCACAATGCTTTGGGTTGGAAGGGACCTTCCAAGCTCATCCAGTCCAACCCCTGCCATGAGCAGGGACATCTTCACCAGATCAGGTTGCTCAGAGCCCCGTCCAGCCTGGCCTGGGATGTCTCCAGGGATGGGGCACCCACCACCTCTCTGGGCAACCTGGGCCAGGGTCTCACCACCCTCAGGGTCAAAAATTTCCTTTTTTTTCTTTTTTTTTTTTTTGCTATAGGAGAATGATGTCCAGGTGGCTGATTCTGCTGTAATTTAATGGCAACTCACTCGTCTGCTGTCGTGCTGGAAACAATAAGAGGCCACTTGCCAACAAAAGTTTGGCTGAATGAGTTGTAGCCATAACTGAATTTCACACAGCATTTGTATGGTCTTCCCCCCCACCCCCCCGCTTCCTTGTGCTATCTCATCTTGCTGCTGCTTTTTAATTGCCAAATTTAAAAGGAAAATCCTGGTGTGCAACAAGAGAGCTGCAGCAAATTTTCTGGGGTTTTTATAAAGGGGTGACAACAGGGGGATGTGTGACTGGCCATAGGGTGGCAGTCATCTATATGTATCATTTAACAGTACCTGCTGCTTCTTTTAATTTATTTTTCTTTTCCAATGCAGTATATTTCAGGACTCATTAAACCTTAACTGAATTATCTTAAGCAAAAAAATATTTACCTCTTGGATAATACCTTTAGAAGAGCAGCACCATCACATTTGGTATCTGCTGAAGCTGATGAAGCATCTGTGACTTCAAGGCAGCCAGTCGCTGTGACTGCCACCTGGAATAATAACGAAAGGGGCAAAGAAAGAATAGAAATTATTCATGGAATTTAGGGAAATCCAAATGTTTGCAAAATCTTTGATCTGTGCTCTGCACAACAGCATCAGCTCTTGCAGGGCCAGGGGTGTAGCAGGGTTGTTTTGTTTTGTGCTTTTATTCTCCCTTTAACAAAATATTTAAAGGATTTTTTTTCCTGTGCTTTGGTACCTAAAACAAGGAAATGAAATCATAATACTTAAGCTCCCAGAAAATTGGCCTCAAGGGGCCAGTGCCATGGAAAATAATTTGTTATTTCTTGGGTTTGAGGGAGAGCCCATGTGAGGGCTCGGAGCTCTGATGCCTGTTACTCATTTTACAAAAGGCTAACAAAAAGATGGCTTTCTCCCAAAAAAAGCCTGAAATTTGATCTATAACACACAAGGCAATTTTGTAGGAAACAGTAACTTTTTTCATCTTGTGGAAACCTCTAGTGGACAAGAGTTAATGTATATTAATGGTTTCCTGGGTCCTGATGGCTGTTAGTTACACTGACAGGTGTTTTAACGTTAGTAATCCTTAGTATTATTTTAGCGAACATCTATAAAATTTAGTTATTATGTATTAAAAAGCAGACTGAAAGCATTGACATTTATGGAAGCTCAAATTAATGGTTTGAAAGGTTTCACAAATTTATCAGATGAATAGAAATCTAAGGAAAAAAAATCCACTTAGGAAAAACGACAGCTTTGATTTCTGCAAATCTATAGATACCATATTTAAAGATCTAATTTAGGTTGTGGTTTGTGAAAGCGTTTATGGATTATTGACATTTCTAATCTCCGTACTTTACAGAGAAATTAATTAGGAGGGGATAATTTTGGGAACGTGTTACATGAAGCCATTGTAACGCAGTGTACTTGTAGAGCACCTTCGTTTGCTGAAGCCTGGGTATTATATAAAAAAAGTAATTTGGAAACAGAGCAAGTGAGATTATTCCTCCCTGTTATTAAATAAAGGATTAGGACTTCATTTGCTGTAAAAGGCAAGCATTTCTCTCGTGTAATAAATTATTTTTTTTTCACAGCGTTATGGGGAGGAGAATAATGTGTGCGCACAGGTATATACAGTCAAGAAGAGTGAAGTGCTCTGTTTACCAAAACCTTAAATTTTCTCTGAAATATAAATAATGGTACAAGCTAAGTGGGCCCCACCATTGCAATCAGTTAAACCTAAACAAGCTTTAAAACTTAGCTTGCAGTGTAGTTTTGGTCTAGGGGAGAACTGGCAACGGAGAGGCTCGAAGTTGCGTGAGATTCTTTCATGACCGAAGTCAGTAGCTGTGAGGGAGCTAATTGCTAAGAATAATTTCTTCATTCCTCTGGCTGGAGAATGAAAGTCTGAGCCCTTTATATTCAAGTTGCACTTGAACTGCAAAGCCAGGTGAGGTTAATGGGGTCTGTTTCCCATTTATAATAAATGTGTGTATGTGCTTGTTGTTGGTACCTGTGACAAAGTCCCCGGGAAAAGCAGTGGAAGGGCATAAAGCTCAAATTATTTATTGTACCTTTCCAAAGGAAGCTGATACTGTTCTAGCTCTGAAAAGGAGGGGGAATGATTTCTAGAAAACCTGTCATGTTGAGGGCAAAATAAAAACCCCTAAATTTAAAATCATAGTAAACTGGTATGAGGTGGCAAAAATGGGGAGGCAGCAAGAAAATGTATTGAATTTGCAAAATAATCCTGGAACACCTAGTTCTTCCATTCCCTCTGCTTGCTCCTGAGCCAAGACCCAAAGGGGCCTCCCCTGTTGTGTGTTAAAACTTCTCACATTAAAGACTTGTAAAACAAGTGGTTGGCTGGGGCTAATGGCAATGGAGCTGCACTCTGGCTGGGACAGCTTGATGCAGACGTTGGGGACAGAGACGGATCCCTGTGTCTTCTGTAACGAGGACAGTTGCAATGAAGGGCCTGAGCCCAAAGGCCACCATATTGCTGTCATTCTTCCTTTGCCGAGAGGCAGAATGTCCTCCGACCTTCTGCCGGCTCCAGCAGAAGCTTCTCTATTCCTGCTTTACAGTATTGCACAGTTTGAATACATTACAAAAGCTTTTGTTCGTTTGGATATGTGAATTACTACCTTCTGCATTGCCAGTATACCGTCAGCCAGAAAAACCAGTGTGAAGCCACACATCTGGGGATCTGTCCTCTTGCTTTTGCCAGGGATATTTAATCTTTTTCTGAACACCTTATTTAACTGTGGCCAGCCACAGCCTGGGATGGGGAAAGCTATCGCTGCGCAGGTGTCTCCGGGTGCTGGATCCGGTGCCTTTTCATCTTGCGGGCGAAACCAGGTCCTTGTGCTGGAATATGTCATCTCTGTTCTAGTGAAAACATTTGTCTTTAACCTCGACCTGTTAGAAGGTAGAAAGGAACCTGAATCAAAGCCCAGGTAAAAAATAAAAATTTAAAAAAAAATTGGAAACATTCACTATGGGAGCTGCAAAAAGCGCAGATCCATGTGTCCGGCCAATGCATTTGCAGTCTTACCCTGCAATCATTCTTCTGTTAAATCTGCACTTTCTCATCCAAATGAATGAGACTTTTGAACACAAAGAGGTTTACAGTCTCAGCGCCAGGGGACGGTCGTTTGGCAAGCGTCTGGGGCTGGAAGGGGCTGCAGTGAACTGCAGGCAAGGAAGACTGAAGCATGCATGCATACCTTTGCATTCCTGTCTTGCTTCTCTGAACAGAGACCTCTCAGCTGTCAAAACCATAACCGTTTTGCTGGCAAGTCCTCGCTTCTCTCTTGGTGATATTTTATGGGACCTGCCTTCTCGTACAGCTTCAGGCAAGAGGCCCCGCAGAACCAGCAAAGCTGCAGGCTGGGTGTGTCAAAGGTGTTTGGGGCGCTGGAAGGAGAAGGGGTCAGTGCCTTGACCACGGAGTGCATTGAGACGAGGGTCCCCAAAGCCTATGGCAGGAGGTCATTAGCTACAGAAACGGGTCCTGAGTGATTACCGATTAATAAGTGCATTGCGTTGATTTCTCGCTGCAAGGGGCCTTGTCCAAAGGGACGCAGCGTTATTATGCTTGGTGAATAATATCCGGTGAGTTGTGAGGTCGGGCTTTTTAAATACCACTTAGATATTTTAAACTCATTAACACTGGAAGTCTTCAGGCTCTTATAAATTGTACAAGTATTACAATATTTAAAATGGTTTTTTCCAAGTCCTACTTGTTTCTCCGAGACATAGGACAGGACTTTGCGAACGTCCGCCGAAGTGCTTCATTTGACACTCCTAAGTTCTCCATTCGTGTCACAAGGGACCATCCTCCTGCTTAAAGCAGGAATCTCTGTCTTACAGGATTTGGGCAAAATATGTGAAGATATTTGTTTTGTAGGAGCTTTTATTCTATACATAAATCTAGATCAGTCATATTTCAGTGTACGGGTATTTTGTTTTACTCTGTGAAACTAGTCCAAGGCTGCTGCTGCTGAGGTATATCTGAAGTGTTGGTTTTGTTGGTGTTTTTTTCTTTCTCCTTACAGATTTTTGTAAAGTTAAAATTTATCTGTATTTTGTTCAGCTTGTCTGCATATTATCCAGTGTATATCAGAGGAAGGGTTTTATATATACATATAAAATGTTCACATACATATAAAATGTTCACATTCAGTAGTAACTGAAGTAAATTAATAAAGCTTCTTTTTCATATGAAAGAGGTAAAGAAAAGTACCTGGCCAATACAGTACCATTAATCTATTCTCTTTTCTCCTTTCTCTCTTTACCTCTCTCTCTACAATAGAAGTGGAACAAAAAGGTAATTAAATACCTTTCGAATTATATATATATTACTTATGTATAGGCTAAGTTATTTAACAGTTTAACGTTTTAGTTGAAATACTTTGTCATTAATTCTCACTACCTTTTTGTTAAAGTTTATGTAGTATCTCTGCTGCTCAACTTCACCAGATAACTCATTTTTTCTGAAGTTTTTACCAATGCCACTTTTTTCATTACATTTCTATTCAAAGGTTTAGGTAACTCACTCTTCTCCTGCCCCAAAGAGTTTGGCAAGCGTACATACATGTGTATGCACATAAGTATATCTAATTATGCCCTAAAAGCCTCTTGGAAATGACACCCATTTATCAGCAACTTGGGGTGGTTACTCAGGCTCCACTAAGCAATAGACTTTTACACCAGCTGCTAAATCTGATTTTCCTCCTGTCTCGCTCTCCAGAGGATATTTCCAATTCCTGCATTTTCACAAATAATCCGAGCGTGAGCCCTGGGATCAGCGGCAGGTGCTGGGACACCTACTCACCACCGCCCGTCCCACCCTCATGTTCGTTGTGCTCCCCACCGACACCGACCAAATAAATAAATCACACTATTCCCAGCTCAGGAGGACCGAGCGAGTGGGTTTTGCTCCGCAGCATCCCTCCGTTTGCCTCCCCATCCAGCCGGCCGGGCCCTTGGCACTGGCGTTCCCGGGCACATCCCGGCCCCTCTCGGTCACCTCGAAGTCTGAGCAGCAAAGCTCCCTGGTTAGTCCCACCGCTCCTCTGTGCTGCTCTCATGTAACGATCAAAGGTATATGTTTTTAAGTTTGAATTTACTACTATATTTAACAGGACATTTTTTTTAACTGATTAAAATCTATACCTTGGGTTCCTCTCCAGTGAACTTGATTCTTTTCCTTCTTTCCTTTCTTCCTTCCTTTTCCTTTCAGCATCCATACGTCACTTGTTGTTAATTGTGTGGACTGCATGTTCTGTGTGTCCTGTAGCAGCTTCAAAAGCCTCATTTCTAGTTTTACTATGAGTCTGTAGATGGATGTCCCCCCCTCCGGCTCCCTTTGCTTTAAATACTCTTCGGAGTTGCTGAGGGATTCGCCTCTGCTTTGCTATTGGTACCTTTTAAATATTTAATATTGCTTGGGCTGTAAGGTTGGGAATTTCTTTCTCTTATTTCCATTTCTAGGCCACTCTTCTGTGGGCTGTTCAAGTAAATATGTGGATCAATTCCCTGGGAGTTTACCCCTTCACCTAGTAGGTACAGATACACTGCAAAATGTAATCTGGAAATACAAACCCAGAAATCCTTTGGGGGCACATATTCATTGCAGAGTTTCCAAAGGCGAGTGGTCCAAGTAAGTACACCTGTAAAAATAGATTTGAAAAGCAATAAGAAAATGAGTCACAGTTGATAGAAAAAAGCAGGAAAAAAAAAATACATCAATTTGGTGGAGCAGATCTTGTTCTAGAGACGAGGCCAGGGGAAGGCTGGTCTCCACAACAAGGCATCGCTCATGGGTTTCCTCTGGTCTCGAACGTCTTCTGTTGCAGAACTAGAAACTGTTGAAATCTTTGGGCCAACCACTCCCAGACTGCCATTAACTTTGTGCTTTCTGTTTTAAATTCTTTTCCCCTCTGACAGTTTTTCTTTGCCCTGGATTACTGAAAGGAGTATACCAGAGCGAACATTTATTCGAATCAGACCACCAGTCAGGTGCCTGGTGCAAGGACCCTCTGCAGGCATCTGACAAGATCTACTACATGCCCTGGACGCCATACCGGACAGACACGCTGACGGAATACTCCTCCAAGGATGACTTCATCGCCGGGAGGCCAACCACCACCTACAAACTCCCGCACCGGGTGGACGGCACGGGCTTCGTGGTATACGATGGGGCGTTGTTCTTCAACAAGGAGCGCACCAGGAACATAGTCAAGTTTGACTTGCGGACCAGGATAAAGAGTGGGGAGGCCATCATCGCGAATGCAAACTACCACGACACTTCTCCCTACCGCTGGGGAGGCAAATCTGATATTGACCTGGCCGTGGATGAGAACGGGCTGTGGGTAATCTATGCAACAGAACAAAATAATGGCAAAATAGTCATTAGCCAGTTAAACCCTTACACATTAAGGATTGAAGGGACGTGGGATACCGCCTATGACAAGAGGTCAGCTTCAAACGCCTTCATGATCTGTGGGATTTTATACGTGGTGAAGTCTGTGTATGAAGACGATGACAATGAAGCCACAGGGAATAAAATAGACTATATCTATAACACTGACCAAAGCAAGGATAGCATGGTGGACGTGCCCTTTCCAAACTCCTACCAGTACATTGCTGCTGTGGATTATAATCCCCGGGACAACCTCCTGTATGTATGGAACAACTACCATGTTGTGAAGTATTCTTTGGACTTTGGACCGCTGGACAGCAGAGCAGGTAAGGCGTTTAATACCGAGCCAAAATCTGAGTTGGGCTTTCTGTTTTTCTTGCAAATAGGGTGTAAAATTGAAGTCTGTTCCTGTCTTACTGAAATGCCTTTGTAAACTAAGACCTATGGAATACTTCTTCATATCTTAGTTTGAAACAAAATAGAGAGGGGACTGTGCTACCTATAACTAACCTGAAACAGTCTCCAAATGTCCATGGTCTTGTTCCCTTTACGGGGACAGCAACATTCTTTTATCCTTAATTTAATTTTCCTCTATACTTCTGATCGTCTTCCCTTCTACAGGATTTTTGGCAATGTGCTTAAGTTTAACCACTTCTTCATTGTTTTGCAAGTATGATGTTCACAGTTGCCATTTGATTAGCAACATGGCTGAGCCTGGGTTGTGGTCAAACTCATTTGATGGTGCAGGAATTTCCAAATGGTGTTTGCTCAACCATTTTCAAATTGTTACTGCTCTACATGATGTAGTCATAGTTATCGGGTGTTTCCTGCAGTGGATGGTGTGCTTCAGAAAGGCTGCAAAAGTAAGAGGAAAGGCAGAATTAATATAATTTGGATAGTAAGATATTTGATTAGTAATGTGGTTGTTTCCAAAACATTGAGTTTTGTTAATAAGAAAGACTTGGAAGCAGATGACGGGGTTCAGGGCTTCAGATTGCAAAAGAGAAGTCAAGAGATTTTTTTTGCTGAGCTTTATTTATTTTCTTTCTCTTCTTGTGTGCAGCCTGTTATCCATCTAAAAAAAGTCCTGAAAGGAACTGAGGATATGAAAATCTGGGGAGGGCTGGAATAAAAGTAGTAAAATGGCCGTCAATTTTCCACTTTTATACAAAAATGTAAGGGAAAGGAGAAGGAAATCTTGAAGACGCAGAGGACGTTTTCAATGATGTTGACCTCTGCAAGATCTCAGATGAGCAAAAAATTAAGTAATACTTTTCATTCTCCCAACTTAATGATGAGCGTGTACTTTTGGAGCGCTGGAGGGAAGCAGAGCAATTTGTAAGTTATTGGTTATCCCCAAGGAGTGAAAATCAATTGCATCCCTTCTGTTGTACAGGGTTTTTCTCTGCTTTTCAGTGAATCGTTTCCAGGTATCACAGTGGATTCTCTGCTTCCACTTTTTCATGTGGTGACCGTTGGCATCTTTAATTTTAAAAAGCCATAATCAGTGAAAAAAAACAAATGTAGTACTTTTGTATTAAAAAAAATCCAGTTCAAGCTGGTGAGACTGGGAGAGCAGGTGAGAACCTTGCAGAGGGCTCCGTTAAAACACAAGAAGCAGTGAAGATGCAGAATATTTTTATTTAGTTATTTATTTTTTACAAAGAGTGGATCGTGGATGTGTTTTTCCCCTCTTCCCAAATCACCAGTGGTTTTCAGTTTAGAGCAAGGAGACATTACCTTAGGGTTACAGTTTGAGTAGCAAAATACATAAATAATATCTGCTTAATTAGAAAATAAAAGAAAGATTGTAAAATTGATGGATCAAACAAATTGGTTGTTAAAAAACAATTAAGGATGGAGTTTAAGGAGCAGAGCTGTTAAAAACAAAAATTGCTCTTAACAATGAAGTGATATATTTAGGTACCTAAATAGCCAGTAACATATCTGAAATCTCTGGTATGCTACATTCTAAGGCTATCTAAAATTAGGGGAAAAAACAACAAACAAAAAAACAAAACAAAAAAAAAACCCCAACCAACAAACAAACCAACCCCAGGTGCTGGAGGCTCCAGTTCACTTAGTCAAACATTTTCAGTCTTTTCCCAAACCCCCCAGGGAAAATAGGAGGAAGCAGGAGTCTTTTAGCTTATAGGAAAGGCAAGGATCATCTAATCTTGTTCTTCACAGCGATTAAACATTTTCTGGAGTTTTAATTAAAGGTGTGTTTGTACACGTAGGTTTGGTACATATTTGAGATCCCCACTGTCCCAGAGCTTCTCACCTGCTGTTTGAAAAAATGGGCTTTTACTCCTCGGTGTAAATGAGTGGCAGATCCTGGAGTTTCTGTGCTCAGCTGGAGGTACCAGGGAAGGCAAAATACACTGAAGTGAGGCACAAAGCTCTGCGCCACTGATCCAGAAACAACTGAATTAAAACCAATTGTTCGTTTTTCTCAATAATGGGAAAAGCTGTGTTTTTAACAATTTGCCCCACTTAGTGATTTTTTTCCTTTTGTCTGGGGTTGTTTTCGGTTGTCCCAACAGCAGTTTTGAAAGCAAACGCTCCTCAGTGCCTGCAAATCCCAGGAAACCAGTCATTAATTTCTGCCTTCAAGCAGTCAGCTTGAAGACACCAAAAGCCTTTGAAGCTTTTTTTTTTTTTTTCTTTGAGCTGTTTGGCCTCTGAATGTGTTTTTTGGAGGATGCTTCTCCATAAACGCTCCTGCGTTTTGGGGTTATTTTCTTTGTAGGTGATTTTGAGTTTGCTAATTTGAAGTGATAACTCTGCAACTCTAGCAGTGTTTTTCCATCCATTGAACGCAGAGTAGCGTTCAGGTGGTTGTTTTTTATATGCGCCTCGCCAGGCGTGTGCAGAGAGGCAAACCAAAGGCTGAAGAATTTTCCGCAACCTAATCGATGTTTAATATTCACCAGAGTTCCCCGTTTTAATCATCACCCACTTGTGATACAGTCTGTGTAAACAAATTCAAGCAAATATCAACAAATCCTCTTCTCCAAAAAGGCAAAGTGCTGCCATCCCGCTTGTCGGGGCTGTGCCACGTACAAACACATCACCTGGCTTTGCTTCTCGGCATCTCCCTGGGCAGTCATGGCTCCTGTTTAATAGGTGTATGAAATGAATAAATAAATATGCCCAATACCTAAGGAGGACAGTTAATATGATACAGGGACTTCTAATTGTGCTGCAGTGGCTTCCAGATATTGCATATTAACACCGTGGACTGCCAGGCGGGTAATGAAATGTGATATGAAGCTTCCATCCATATCTGTGATGTTTTAAAAACCTCAGAGGGTGCACGTCAAACTTTTATCCTCCACATTGGTGTTAAGTATTGCAGGGTGATCTCCTGACATGAGATTGCAACCATTTCATTCAGTAACGGTAGCTGGTTTTTTTATTCCTAAAGCAGTTTTACAATGCAGATAAGGTGAACTCTCTGTCCTTATAATATGCTAATTAAGTGCATTTGTGTCTTGGGTAAAAGATGTGGCAGTATGGTGATGAATAAGAACTTTAAACACATATGACACCTCGTTAAAATGTAATTTTCGAATCATAAATCTGAGGCCTTGCCTTTGACAGCTGAGTAATGTGGATAGTGGGCAGAGGATCTTGAACGTTTCAAAGTTGCTAATAGGGAGCTGGAAGGGGTGTCCAGCGCTGTTTTTAGGTAGCTGCTGAGTGTTTAATTGTGGCTTCTCCTGTGTTGTTGCTGGTTTGGGGGTTTTTTGGTTGGTTTGGGTTTTTGTTTTTTTTTTTGGGGGGGTGGGGGGGGTGGTTTGTTGGTTTTTTTGTTGTTGTTGTTGTTTTTTTTCCAGTTGCTTCCCTCCCATCCAGGGGCATCCCCAACTCTTGCTCCCATTCCTCTTGGTTGCTTGCAGTGACAGCTGCTGGTTGCACAGCATTGCTGGAGGTTTTTGGAGAGATCACCACTTGCTTTCAGCAGCCTCTGCTAAGTGCACATCATGACTTTTATCCTCTATATTTGCCCATATATGCCTGTCCCATTTTTTCTATAGATATTTCGGTCCCTTTTTGCTCTTTAAGACAGAAAGACTCGTCTAAGTTTGGAGGTGAAGAAAGCAGCACAGAGACTCCTCATCTTTTATAGCAAAGCTGGCATCTCAACCTATATTTGTTGGCCAGCTGGTACCTTGAGCTCAGCAGAATGGGAGGATATTTCACCTACCTGGGATCCAGAATTGCATTCGTTCCCCGTTTTAGGGCCTGATCTGTATCTTCGTTTTTATCCTGTTTTCAATTTGCCATCTTTATAAAGTAATGTCTTATTAAAAAATTAGAGCATCGTACCGCTGGACACCGTTCTGAAATTAGGGATTTCTGCTTTTTTTTGTCAGGAAAGCTGGAGTTTGAGCTCTTTTCTCTACCTTCTCACCAAAAAAAAAAAAAAAAAAAATCCTTAAAAAGTGCAAGATTCCTCAGCTTTTAAGAGCTCCCTTTATGGAGCACTTCATAAATATTAATACTGTTTGGTTAGCACAGCAGGAGTATCTTCAGTGCCTCTCCAGTACAAATAAATATACAGTTGCTCCCTCCTCCTAAATAAAAATGTGCTTCTGCCGGTAGGATGGTGGAGCTGAGTGTATCCTAGTAGGAGAGGGGTTGTCACCATTGCAAACCAAAGGGAAACCTGCCATAAAACCTGTGTGCCATAAAGCTCCAGCCAGTATCCATGGGGCCGCTGGAGGCTTTGAAGATTTTGAAAACGAGCAGCTTTTATTCCTACTCCCCACTGAAAATACCCCCACCATGGCAGTTCATGGGTCTGGGTTGCTCTCATCGCTTGTCTGCTGGTGATTGTGTTTGTTCTGGAAATGAATACTGTAATATTTTTAGCAGCATTTATTAAGAGTCGTCTCCTGAAGTCTAGTTCAGCATTGCTAATTAACTTCTTCAATGCTGCCAGCACACTGCAGTTCTTCCGTGCCAGCTTTTTTTCATTTTTTTAACCAAAAAAGCCAGAAGGCACACGTGGAAGCCCTGCAATATTCTACTTTAGAGTCAAAGCAAGCAGAAGACACATTGAATGCTCTTCCTACTTGATAGTCAGGTTAAGGTGGAGTAAAAAACTCTTTAGGAATAAGCTACAAAATTCTTGAACCTGTACAGGAAGCTTTATAGCATTTGAAGATTTCCACGTTTTGGGAGAAATGGGACCAGCCATGGAGGGCTGTGAAATACTGGGTTGAAATGGTGTCGGCAGCCTGACAGGGGAGGGTTGGTAAATCTCAGTAAAAAAAAGAGATAACAGGCACTTTGAAGTACACCTTGAAATGTGTTTTGGTGTCAGTAGCGATTTTAAATCAAGAGACTTGGGTTGTGAAGAAAACAAGAATAAAAGTGTCCATTTCCTTCAGGTAAGTTTGCCACATGTGGATGGGTAAAGGTTGATATAATGACAAAGTTTCTGGGTCAAAATCCCAAAGTTCTTGGAGAGTTTCAGCTCAGCCGCTATTCAGACAAATCCTCTGAAGTTGGTGGGACTCTGGACTAGGGGGTTCAGGAGTGAATCCACAGTGATTTTTTTGTGGCCCTGGAAAGAATCATACTTTGCCAGTGAGAGGCTTTTCAGCCTCCTGATTTGTGTGTAAAGCATCCAAAAAGGATATTTAAATTTATATTGAAAGCTGGAACAAATAGTGAATATCCATATGAATTTGAGTCACAATATCTACCCTACATTCTTATGTCGAAAAGATTTTTTTTTTTTGTAAGGGTGTGCTTATGACTGGGGAGGCAAAGCAGATGATGAAGGCTTAGGTGAAAGAGCTGTGCCCATTAAAACAACGTAGGAATTGTTCACTGTAACGTGATTTCTTCACTGTAACAGGATTTTTGCTTGATTAAAATGTGCTGAGAGGAAACGGGACTTCAGGCAAATTTCACTGAAACACGGGATTCTTCCCAGAAAGGGCTGTCGGGCACTGGAACAGGCTGCCCAAGGCAGTGGTGGAGTCACCATCCCTGGAGGGGTTGAACAGACACAGAGATGAGATTCTTAGGGACACGGGTTAGTGCCAGGAATGGGTTAATGGTTGGACTTGATGATCTTGAGTGTCTCTTCCAACCAAAATGCTTCTGTTCTATGGTTCTATCCTAAAGTATCAGGAGGAGCAAGGAATGCCAGCACCCAAAAACCGAGCCAAGGTGCAAAGTGCTCTGGGAAGTTTCTGGTTGATTTGTATAGTTTAGGGTGCAGATTAATCCAACGCTGAGATGGAAGAGGAGCCTCTGCCTGGTGCCTTGCTTGTAAATATAAGCTTTATCTTTGTGGATAAGCAACAAAAGCCTGAGCTCGGCGGGAGCTAAATGAAGCTTTTGGGTAGCCTAAAACTGCATAGTCAGAACGTGGTGTGTTGTGTGAGGCTGCTGGGATGTGTTCTTTTCATATAAATGAGTTTAAATTAACTCTGGTATGAAGAGTAGAACAGAGAATTAAATTAGATTAATAGATTTTTTTAAAGACCAGAAGGGACCATTAGCTCGTTTAGTCTGACCTCTGTAGTGCATTCGATCGGATTTCATCCACTTCCTCTTGTACGGAGCCTAATGACTTGACTTTAACTCAAGTGTAGCTTCCAGAAAGGCACCCAGGCGATCCCTGCCTCGCCCCCTGGGCTGCTTTTCTTGGGTGGATATTCTCTCCCAGTGTCAAAGAGGTAAAGTAAAATAATATTTGCACTATAAATATTTCTGTTGTACTGCCCAGCCAGCAAGTCCTTTTTGTGTCTTTTTTTTTTTTTTTTTTTTTTTTTTTTTTTTTGTAGAAATAAAACCATGCTTCTTGAATTGCATGCTTTGCACCTTGCTCAAACAGCGCTCGGGAGGTTGCCTACTGTGGGAATTACTGGTAGATATTTATTTTTAAAAGATGTTAGAAACTTATTACATGGAGTGGGAAATTCCTGAATAGACGATGAAAGCAAATAATTCACGGGCAATAAGAAAGGATTCTTTCTGGGCACTAAAACCAAGAAAGCCTTCTACTTTCAGGTGTGTACTTTATAACGAGTGTCACTAAATGCGTCTGTAAACTTTGGTTTTTAATTAGAAGAAATTACCAGACTGCAGAGCTTGCATACTGCTTTCTTAATGCCACTTCCATTTTTATTTGAACCAGAGTGGTAGGGAGTGACATTTAGAGCTCAGAGTTTGTCATCAAGTTCTAATTGTCTCGCTGATGAGAACATCTGGCCATGAGAAAGGGCAAAAACTCGTTCCAGCACTTTTTCCATAATGGGTTTTCTGATTGTTTGGTTGTTTTGTTTTGTTTGTCTTTTGTTTCCCTGCTTCTTTTTAAAAGAGTCTGTATTTACACCAAGTAAAATATGATGAAAGGAAGTGAACTGTAGAGGATCGAAGAAGCACTTTGGTAAATAACCATTAATTGTACGAAGAATGTTATTACAGCAGATTTTTCTTGTCAAAGTGTGGTGGCAAATTCTAGTAGAAAGAGGTTGTCATTCTCTTAATATGTAAATAGAAATTGGCTGCACTTAAAAGTGTCTTAATTCAAATTGAAATACCGTGCTCTCAGAATGTATTTTTTTCCTTCTGGCACTGTGTTTTGTGATATTTTGGATTTATTATTATTATTATTATTATTATTATTATTATTATTATTATTATTATTATTATTATTTAGAAACCTGTACGAAAGTCCTTTGGATGTTTCCATACCAGATGCTGATGTTACCTTGTCCCCTCAGTGTCTTTTTAAACTTCAGCTATCATTGATTCTAGAGATCTGTGCTGGACCTGGCTGTATGTTGCTTTTCTACTCCAAGAGATTGATCATTGCTTTAATTTTTTTTATTTTTATTATTGCATATTTAATAATAAAACTGAGTGATGTTCTATTCCCAACTGAATCTCCAAGGAGTGCAACTGTTTCTCATTATAAAGTGTGGGGGGAAATAATTAAATTTTAATTATTTTTCCCTTTTGCCCAAATATCTTCACACCATGCAAATTAAATAAAATTATTTAACCATGACAAGCACTTCTGCCAATTAATCCCTGAGAAGTGAAGCTGGAAAATGTATGCCACACGCATGCAAGCACTTGCACTCAGATGCCTGGAAACAAGAAACCCGAAGGAGTCTTAAGGCAAGCAGGAGTTAAACCAGCCTAACAAAGCCAGGAGTAGGAGCTTAAGCACTAGTGACATCTACCCGCAAGCTGGTCTGAGCTCTTTACAGCTTCCCATTTCATATTCTGAAGAATCTTTTTCCCTTCTGGCTTAATAGCTACAGATTAATTGAAGTTCAAGAACTCAGTATTTCTAGTAGCCTTTATACTGAAATTTAAGATGGGTAATTTAACTTAGAATTGATTTTTTTTTTCCTTCAATTTGAGCTTTTAGTATGTGCATATTTTTATCTCAGCTGTGCTTGGGTTTCCTGTATTACAGGCAAGATTACCAAGAGATATTCATTAGATAAATGTATTTATTAACAACATAAAGATAGTTGTACTGAATGCCTGAAAACTGAATCCAGTTACTAGAAAATAAAATTTTTCAGGCAATTTCAAAGCATTTTCCCCTCACACAGGATCCTCTATGCAAGACTAAGGCTTTGCCTCTGTTGGACAACATCAGACAGCCAATACTAAGCTTAAAGCAAAAGGAAAGAGGCCTAAACCAAACCAAAACAGTACAGCAAGAATGAGCAGGTTTCCTGCATTAGGCCATTTTCCTACAGTTTGCAGTGAAGCAAAGACTCAGTAGAATGATTGTTGTTGTTGTATAATGTTCCATTGTAATAAAATAAAAATACTTTGGGGAAACTTGTCTTTTTTTAGCAGGAAAGTATCAAAACAAGCCTTTTGGATGCTGCCATTGTCATTAGTAATGGTAAATGCTGTTATATTATTGTTTTAATGGTACATTAAATGTTAACATGAAACATTGTAGTATTACCTAAGGGGGGAAAAAAACCCAGTTCTGTGAAACTGAGAGGTTCAGTCCCTTTAGAGTCAGCATTGTTTGAAAGTCACCATCTTCGAGAATTTTCTGCTTTTTGTTCCAGGTCATAACCAAAATAGCTGCTCACATGTCACAGTTCCCTTGGGAGGGCAGGTTGTTCTGCCTGACCCTGGTCTGGACCCGCAGCCCCCAGAGCAGTGTAAAAATCTAGTGTTGATTTGAGCCCTGTGCCCTGGGCTCGTGGCATTTTTACACCAAGCAGAGAAACTATGGTTTTAGCTACTTAGAGTGGGTCTAACAAGGAATATTCCGTTTTTTTCCAGCTGGCCGTATAGCTATTTTGTGGCTGTGTTGTTCTCTGCACTCTTCCATAGATCATAACTAACAAAAGTTGGAAAATCTCAGCATTCCTTGCTGAACTGACCAGGGAGAATATTAAGTTTTCTGATGGCTGGGTAGGACCATCAATCACCTGCCCTGCGTTTTGCTTTGGAGGAAAAGGAGCAAGCACACCAAGTGAATTAGCAGGTGATTTATTTATTTGCAATTCTGGGATGGAATGTTTTATCTTCATAAATCTCATGTTAGGATAGGTATTGTAATTATGCCCAGTGGTGATATATGTTTGTATAAAAATCAACTCCTTAACTGTGCACAGGGAGCAAACCTTTGTATTTTGCCCTAGCTGCATTTGATAACCAAAATTTAACTAAGAATGTTCAGTGTTTAATTACATACCACGATGAAGCTGTGTGTTTTATCTGTATTCCTAGTTCCAGGGGCCTGGATTCAGCTCCAGGCTTGGCGTTTAGCAGGGAACCAGTCAGGTGCCAGATTTTGTGATGGTTGGGTGCATCGTGCTAACAACAACCCAGCAGAGATGTGCATTAGGTGGTTGAAAACGTCGAATGCCAGGAGAGGAGGCGTGACAGAGAGGTGGCCAGCAGAGCTCGTGGCAAATAGGACCTTTTTTAGTTTGCTGCAGAGCTAAGCATAGATGACTTAGGTTAAAAGTTACCTTTGGTGCCTTTCCAGGGCATCTCTCTGCATAAGAGGCAGGGACAAATCCAAGCCCTTCATCTTCCTGAGCTGGGCTGAATTTCGTTTGGAATTTCCTGCTTTCCTAGGAACACAGGCTGACTTTTCCACTTGATGTCATGGGGTCCTCCTTCTCCAACCACAATGTCTCTTGAATGCTCGAATGCTCCTTGTGTTCTAGCTGAGTCCATATTTTGCATCCTCAGCCAGTTGTGATATTTTCTCATTTCATTGCACCCCATAATAAGCTTGTCGCCTGCTCTTTTCTCTGTGTGTTAATGCTGTTTTGATAGTATTTTAAATTGAATTCTGGACCTTCGTTGTGAAACTGGGAGATGTGGACCAGATCCAAGAGGGTTTGCTGACATCCGCATGTGTCTGTGCAATTGCTACCTGGCTGTCCTTTGGCTATATATGCCCATCAGTCCTGGCATTCTCAATGCTTTCATTTGTCTATGACAATTTTTATAGCTAAAATTTCAGTGGTATGACTGCTGACCACAGAGGATTTTAATGCCTTCATCTTGGAGACCTCCTCAATGGTCATTATAGATGGTCGTTATAGGTGGTCATTATAGATGAGGTCGATGAAATTTTGGTAGATAATCATTAAATTCTCCTTTGTCCCTGTGCCCATTGAAAATGTAAGATATATCAGTTCACTGAATCATGTTATTTTAGTTTAGAAAAGCATCTGAATGGGCCAAATTTTATAAACAGGACTGAAGATCCCCACCAGCTTCCGTCAGAGGGTAACGCCAGGTATCTGCTTGTCTTCCCGTCTCTCCCTTTTTGCCCAGCGGAAGACCATGAACTTGCAGCCATTTGCAGCACCTAAAGATTTGGCTGTTTGTCTTGAAACTTCCTTATCATCTCTGTGACTCCGGGGCATGTTGCTCCTCACCTGTTTTAATTGCCAGTTTAATCAAAACCCGGCATGCTGTTTCAAATATGATTTCTCCAGCTGAACAACTCAAGCTGTAACGGCGTTTCTCCGCCATGGGTCTGGTGTACGCCAGGAACAGCGTACAGAAATGTATGGCTCTCATTCCTGGTGCCGTGAATCCCAGCAAACCTGAGCTTTAATGATGTTCCTGGTCCCAACTTTTTGTTAGTGCTGGGAGAGAGCCCATCAATGCTTATCAGCTCCAAAGTCCATCAGCCTGAGCACTGGCAGATTGGGCATTTGGGACCACACTCTGCTTGCTCTGTTTTCTCAATACCTTCAAAAATTGCATGTCTTCATGGAAATGGACTCTACATTTTGGTCTCTGAAGTTAAAACTTCAGGGCTGATGGTGGTGTTGAGCTCAGGGATGGTTTTTCCATAGCCTCAGCCTCTGTGATCACAGGATTTTCATGTCTTCTTGCATTTATAAGTGGGAAGAGAAGCTTTAAAACACAGTTCCTGAAGATCTGAGGCACAGCGAGGAAAGCCTAAATCCATAATATTTATTATTTCTTGTTGCTTTTGGGTTAAAACTCCTTCAGAATTTTGGGAGTGACAGTGAAAGGTCTTCCCAGCACCAGCTTTCGAGCAATGTCATTTCAAACACCTGACAAACCGAGGCTGGTTTGTATTTTTTGTTTTCTGCTTGTCCTGGGAGCTCTCAACTTGTTCCAGTCATTTGTAACCATTGCAGAAAGTGGAGGGATCTGCCTTCAATCTGCAGCATGGATTTTTGTTGGCCTCCCCTCTTTTCTTGCAATTGCACCCTTCTTTTGGTCTCAGCCCTTCATAAAATCTCCTAGTGGTTTTAAACCTCTGCTTATCCTGAGCAGTATCAAGTAACAGGTGGTTTTGCAATCTGGCCTCACGTCTGTAGGAAACTAATTGGAGATTTTGTAGTGGCTCCTAGCAAAGGAAAAACTTTCAGAGGACTCAGTCCCTGAATGCAGCGGTACAGGATGGGATGCCAGGGTCTCCAGCCTGCTGGAAAGGTGAGCAAGTCTTGTTCTTTTTGTAGATGCATTAGGGTTTTGTTGGGTTTTTTGTTTGTTTGGTTGTTGTTGTTTGGTTGGTTGGTTGGGTTTTTTTTGTTGTTTGTTTGTTTGTTTAGGGACTTTTACCTCCTTATTTACTATCCCTCTTTGCTTCTGTTTGATTTGCCTGGAAATAACAGCAGTGTGATTCCTCAAATCCAGTAACTTGAGAAGTAAACCCCATCTCTAATTAAGTCATCACCAGAGGGAAGGATAATGAAAGCTTGAACTTCTGCACAAAGGAGTCACCTGTAAAAAAGGACCCTAAACTCCCTTTGAAATGGTCGACTGGCCCCAAAAGCAGCCCAGCCACCTTTCTCAGTGCCACAGAAAGGAGGTTAAAGAAAGGACTTTAGGCTGAGACTTGCCCAGAGTTCAGCTGCTTTGCCTAAGGACTGATGGCTGGCTTTAGAAAGCTGAGTTTATGCTGCTCGGAAGGTGTCACTGCCACCGTGGGGTCACAACTGCTTCCACATCAATTGTCCACATTTTTTGTCTCTTTTTAAAAAAATTTTAGAGAGTCATGTTCTATGATTCTGTGATTCTAATATTTTTTAAAATTTGTGAATCTCACATCATTCACACACCTAGTCAGAAATACTGGCATTTCTTCTTCCTGGCCTGGGTTGCAAGAAAATGAAGGGAGAGCTTTGTGTCACTGAGGGAGGCCAGAGAATCCAAGCTGAAATTTGTCAGTTCTTTGATCAAAAGATCATTTAAGAAACCCAAATGCAAGGTTAAGGGTTAGCCTGTTAGAGGAAGTTTAGGTGGTATTCAGGGCTGGTGAATGGATATGTAAATCTCTATGTTCATTTAAGTAAGTAAGAGCTTGTAGCTTTAAAGAAAAAAAAACCAAAACCAAACAATTCGCCTGGACTGAGGTGTTGAGTAACTGTGTTTCAGAGGTGATGGAATATGTGACTAAGGACAATTTGGTTTTTTTAAATTTTCAATCAAAACTGTAATCCAAAGCCTTATAGTAACATTGTGAGAACTGAGGTAAGAGTAATCCAGAGATGGATCTTCTCTCTTGTCCCCCTTCTCTGAGATGAAGCTGAAAATGTGGATTCTTTAGGAGGCTTTTGATTGTGAGAGAAAACATGCAAACAGTGAGGAAGTGTGTCGGAGTTGGATCGATTTGCCCAAACAGCTCGGTTTTTTGGCTGACAGCATTTTAGCGCTCAGGGAGGAGTTGTCCGAATCTCTCTACAGGCAGCCATGTCCTTCATGCTGAGACAAACCTTCTATTATCTCAAAAAGAAAGAAAGAATAAAAGAAAAAAAGATAAGGTGGTTTAGATTACCGTTCTTTTAGTCCATGGAGAAAATACCCACCCTCATTTAGTTCCTTCACCAAATAATGTAGGGTTAATCTCATTTACGGCTCTACCCCTGGAAGATGGAGTTGAGGATGCATGTCAGGAGACAGAGAAGCAGACCTGTGCCCTGAAATAATTTCTTGGAGGGTTGCAATCACAAATTCCTTTAGAGAGACTTGCCTGATGTAGAAGGTGAGTGGAGGTGAGGTCTCACCTGCTCAGGAGGTGGCAGAAGAGCAGGAGGTAAAGGCAGGACCAGGGAGGTATGATGTGGGGATGGAGACTGTGCAGAGAAATACAGGCTGGGAAATAAAGGCAGAATTGGAGCAGACATCTGCTATAAGCTGTCAGGAGTGGAGGAAAGTGAGAGAGACAAATTCTTGGACCACATCTCACAATATTTGAAACTACAAGACACTTCAATTACCATCTCCAGGCTGGTGACTTATAGATCTACCTGTCTACTTCACTCGTCTCCTACCCAGCACCTCGGCTGCCTCGGCTCCCGGACACTTTGCCACTGAAATTTAAGTTCAATGTGGCATCTTCCTTATTGGTCCCTTTTAAGTACAGAAAGGTACAATAAGGTCTCCCTGGAGCTTTTCTTCTCCAGGCTGAACATCCCCAACTCTCTCAGCCTGTCCCCAAAGGTGTTCCACCACTCTGATTATCTTGGTGGCCCTCTGACAGCTGCAAAAGCAACATATAGCCAGACAACATATAGAGTAACAACGTCATAAATTTGCTCCTGTCAAGAGCCATGTAGGAGAAAAACCATTTGCTTGTGACACTGGTTTTGCATCAATGGCTTTGGTAACCTCCATCCATTTGCAGCAAGAGAGCAGAGATAATGTAGTCGGAGAGTGGACTTTGGAAAAGAGGATTTTCTTGTATTTGTACACGGCTTGGAGGGAAGGAGAGGGAAATAACCCTGGGAGGGAGAGAAAAAGAGGGAGCAGCTGAGTTCCCGCTACCCTGAGGAGTTAAAAGGGCAATGAAAGATGAAAGGGAGATGTGCAGATTAAAGCGAGAGACTCTATAAAAGTCTGTGAATAAACGAAGCCGTGGACGGAATCAGTGCTAATGCTGACATGTCTGAGGCAGGGAATGGCTTTATAAAAGCTTGATTTAAAAAGAAAGCTTTTAATGCAAAATGGAAAAGGATGGGCAGTGAGGAAATGATGTTTTTTTAAAGATAGTCATTGATGAAAGGAGGAAAAAAGGCTGCCGGGAGAAGTCTGAATATATGCCGAGTAATAGGTCTGAAGGAAATTTGTTTAATGGCATGGCAGAAGAGTTTGTTACCAGCTTTTTAATTTATCTTTCCATATGTTTTTAAATATGCCTATGTATTATGGAGTTCAAAAAGACTCATGAGTGGAGAAAAAGGACAAGAAAAAATGTACTAATTTTGGAAATTAAAGAGGATGAGAGTGATGATCCTGAAAATTGCAACCCAACAAAATGAAATGTAGTTTTCAGTTAGATAATAAATTAGATTTTTTTAAAAAATCCTGTTAACAGTTAGGAGATTACAGAGATGTAGCCAAAATATAATGTTTTTTACAGATAGGATAATTCCAGATAAACTGGATTGCTTTTAAAAATTGCGTTTTTCAGTTGCACAGAAAAAGGGGCCACAGCATGCAAAGTATAATTCTTCTGTAACGATATGAGTAAAACTGTCAGTATGTTTTCTGAGAGTTTTCTTTAGAATATATATTCAGCATACCTAGTATTTGCCCATCCCATTGTTATAAAAAAAACCCCAAACAAACAAAAAAAACACCAAAAAAAAACCCCAAAACAACATCAACAACAAAAACAAAACAAAAAAAAACCAAACCAAAACAAAACAAAAACCAAAAAAAACCCCACAAAAACTCGAAACACTGAAATTAAGTCTCAGGAATCAATGTGTGGTTTCACAGTTATTAACTTAACTCATTAGTGATCCAAGCAAGTGGGTAAATGGAGGGAGCCAGTCCCTGGCATTGCCAGAGCTTTAGGAGGCAAGTCAAAAGATGTTTAGGAGGTCTCTTACCAAATGTTTTTAAAATGTCATTTTTGGTATTCTTTCTCTTTGCTTTCAGGGGTTTGAATCTTCCAGGTTTATGTTTTCTGCTCAGGTTTTCTCTGTAACTGTTCATGGTAAAATCTGAGGGAGAAAGTGAGGAGAGCTGCACTGTTAGATGCTATAAGAGGTGGACATGTTTCCAAAAAGGATCAAGGGAAAATGTTTTTAATGTATGATGATGAGACTGCTTTGTTGCTACTTTCCTTGGTTAGTCCATGCATTTGCAGATTTTTTTAATGTAATTTTATAGTGGCATCTGTAGATAACTACATAACTTAGGGCAGATTTTTGAAGATGTGCAGATGTTTATTTTCTTTCTGTAAGCATCCAGATTCCTTAAAAAAAATCAAAAATCCCTTAGGCCAAGCTATTGTGTTTCCTGCAGTCCTTGCAAAACATAATCTTTGCTCTGGTAAGTTATTGGCTTTTTCGGATTTGTTGCATCTTTTATGTGTCAGGCCTGAAAATCATGGTGAGCCATGCACGCTTTCTAATCCACAAGTGTCCCCTGTGTTTCCTCTGCCCAAGAAAGGCCACGTCGTCAGGTAGAGTTTCAGGGTCATATCTGTATTTTGCTCCCAAAATTGCTGCTACCAAACATGTCCCTTTTGCCCTTTTCTGAACTCGTTCCAGCACCTCAAGGTCTTTCTTGGCCTGAGGGGCCCAAAACTGACCCCAGGATTCGTGGTTTGGCCTCACCAGGGCCCAGTCCAAGAGATGGTCACTGACCTGGGCCTGCTGGCCACACCAGTACTGGTACAAGCCAGGATGCTGGTGGCCTTTTTGTCCACCTGGGCACACACTGGCTCATGTTCAAAGCAGACAAGGGCTGACCCAGGGTTGTCCTCCACCATCAATGTGCTGGCAGCTGGACCTTGCCAGCAAGAGAAATAAGGGAAACAGAGCTGTAGTGATTAGATAAAAAATTGGCAACTTCATCGTAGGTTGCTTTGATGATTACATTTGATTGCTGTTTGCTTTTTTACCTGGGAGCTGGAAACACCAGATGGTTCTAGTTGGGGTGGGATTTGGAGAAGGCCACTATGCAAGCTGTTCCGATATGAGGCCTGCCTAACTTCCCATCAGCAACAGAGACATCTTGACCTTTGGTATTTTGTCAGAAGGAGGCTTTTTGCCTTTTTTTTTTTTTTTAATCACTTTAAATAACTAAAAAGACTAGAAAAAACAGCTGAAGGTCCAGGTGATTTGGAGAAGGAGGTGTTGAGTGTTTCTGCTGTCTCTTTTTTCCTTTAAGGCTTTCACATTCCCTTTTTCAAGTATTTTTTCTGCAGTAGATGGAACTGGAGAGGGGAGATTGTCTCAATCCTAGAAACAGGTCTCAATCCTAAAGCTGGGGCTTGAAGTAAGCACCCAAAATGGCAAAATTCACACAAAAGGGACTGGGAGTTGGCGTTGCTTGGCAAAACTTGTCCTGTCAGTCTTTGCAACTTGACTTTTGAGCTGCACCCGTTATATCAGCCTCAAAATCTTGCATAGATCCACTGGGTAAAATTGGGGATTTTAATGCAGTCACTGACAAAACTTCTAGCACTGTAAGGCCAGAAAATGAAGCACAACAATTGTTTGCATTGCTTTTCTATAGAGAGACTATTAAAACCCCAAATTTGATTTATCAGCATTGTGAGAAGCATACAGGAGTCTAGTTAGCTGGTTTTTTAGAAATAGTGTATTTTGCATCAGCAGCAAGTAGATAAAAGCTTTCAGTGAGTTGTTTCATTTATCACAGGAGAGCATTTGATGCTGCTGCTTCTTCCATATTAGGTAAAAGCTTTTATAAAACATTCATAAACTTCCATAGTTATTACAAAATCGTAATGAATGTCTAAACAAACTCACAGATGTTTTGTGTTTTTATATACTGTGCCTAGATCTTTACTCCAGCCTAGCCCTTTAAACCTGCAGAATCATTCTTTTTTTGTATTTGGGATCATTAGGTCCCAAGGAGACAAAGTGATAAAGTAAGCTTTTTTTTTTTTTAAAAAAAAAAAAAAGGCGTGCTAGCAATGAGTGTCTGCGTATTTCTGCTGCAGAACAGAGCAGCTATTAAATGATGACTTGTGCTCACTAATGACATCAAATGGATTTATAACATGTAAACGAGAAGGAGAAAGCAGGGTAACTCGTCGTTAGTTATGTGTTTGCCTGAAGCAGATTTCCCATGTTAAAGCACTTAAAAGCAAATACAGAATTTATGATGTGTTGGTGGATTTTAAACGTGAATAATGCCCAGTTGTTGCAATGGCTAATAATGCAAATTACCTGAGTCAGCCTCAGCACAGAGTGGTGAATATATCCTGCCCATTCAGACACACTTTTTACTTTTCCCCCCCCGCCTTTCCCATTAATATTTTATCCCCCTGAAGAGATGTTTGAACATATTATGTGCACCAGCGCACCGCGCTCGTGGTATTTCTGGATGTCATTACAGAGAAGCCCAAAGACTGTACCACTGCCTGTGATGCTCACTTGGAAATTGCTTGGAGCAACAACAGCAAGTGTCAACAGGGAGCCATATTAATTATTTGGAATGTGCCTCATAAGAGGAATCAACCTCTTTTACTGCAGCACAAATATTACTTGAAACGGGAAGGTTACTCTAGCTGTTATCGTAATCTATGTGTCATTAACTTTCTGTGCTTAGAAAAAGAGATTAACAACCCTGTAAATTGTTACAGTAAATAGATGAATTACAACAACATGTTTTTATTATAAATAAAAGTTTCTCCACAGAGTTACTCCAAATTACTGGAGAAGAACTGGGTCTTTAGTAAGTGGGAAAACTGCACAGTGGTGTTGGGAACCAAAAAGCTTCCACTCGGGTGAAAGCAACGCTGAGCTCCACAAACCGGTATCTGGTATGACTAAAGTTCAGCGTAGTACCTACGTATGCGTGGAAAAAGCAAAAGAAATAGGAGCATGTTCAACTTCTCTTCAGGTGTATCCACAAAATGGAAGTTCACAGTGAAAAGTGCACAATGGAACAAAATACTTGCCGAACTGTTTTGAATCCGGTGCTGTAAAAATGCTGTATGTTTAATGATAGCCCTGAGGGATCTCTGTAGGAAACACTAAACCACTTATTTGTCCACAGGGCAGGCTCACCACGGACAGGTCTCCTACATGGCCCCACCAATCCACCTCGATTCAGACCTGGAGAGACCATCGTCCAAGGGTGAGTGACGAAGGCTCCATGCACATGCGTTGCAGACCAGCCATAGGCACGAGCGTGGATCGTTCATTTGTTCATAGAGCTTCTGCAGTAAAGTTACCTGAGATAGGTGCCTCTGTCAAATGGTGCAAGTGAAGTGATAGAAACGTGGGCCCTTAATTTCTCAGCCCTGTTTGGGAGATCCCTCCCCTGGTTGTGTCGGGATGAACCCCCAGTTTGTGCCCCTTGGGACCAGACCAAGCATCCGTACCGGTGCAGACTTCTACACCTCCCTTTGGTTCTTCTAATTAGGTTGTCAGTGTTCAGATCAGATTTCAAAATTACCTTCCTAGAATGGATGATAGCAATGTCTTTAAGTTAAAACCAAGCAGGGATCTGAAGGGATTTCTTGCTCAGCTCCAGAAACATGTATGAATACCAAACAAGGAATGTTGTGGAAGAGGAGAATGGGAGGAAAAGTGGTGGGTGCCCCATCCCTGGAGACGTCCCAGGCCAGGCTGGATGGGCCTCTGAACAACCTGATCTGGGTGAAGATGTCCCTGCTTATGGCAGGGGCTTGGACTAGATGAGCTTGGAAGGTCACTTCCAACCCAGTTTTATGATTCTATAGAAAGAAGACAGCTAAATTGTGGTGGCAGGGAGGTACACCGTAGCTTAGGTTTGGTGTTTTGCCTTTCTCATCTCCTCCAAAGGGTGCTACAGCTGCAGGAAGGGTTCAGGGTTGACTTCGACAGTGATTGTCACCAATCTGCCCCAGCTGTGACTACGTTTGTGTGTGCCTGTATAATCTCTAAGTGCTCGCAACTGAAAAATACGTGTTAATGCAAGATTAATCTGGATAGGCACACTATCATTATGTCGTATGAAGAAAACTGCTCTAAATTTCATGTCGTTATCCATCTCTCATATTCTGGGAGGCAGAAGAACCTTTGCATTGGTGCGTTGCAGCTGCAGCAGCAAGTGTATCCCTGCTCCTCCAAGGACTTTGTGGGTTGAAGGAAAATGTACTGATAAAGCTCTTGGCTCGAAAGGCTCCATAATTTTGAGCAGGCTTTTCCATCAGCATCCAGATGGCTGGATCTGTAGCTCGATCTAGTAAATATTTGCTGGGTTTTTTCTCAGGTAAGTGTAATGTGTGTTTTCTTAGCTGATGGCGTAACAAAAACTGAGAGGTTGATTCTTGCTGCACAGGAGCAGCCTCAGCATGGTTGTTCCTCTTGCATCTCTGCAAGGTGAAACCATGTCCTGGGTGACCGAGTTTGGGCCCAATTCACAGTCCTCTCTCCAAATCTGGTTTTATGAGTTGGGCCGATCACGTGCAGTCTCCTGGTAGTCCACAATGTCCGTTCAGCTTCAGGTGAATTACCGTGTGATTCGGCACACTTGAGATTGTTAGCTGCTTCTAAGTCAGTTGAAAACCTTCAGTTTTGCAGTAAAATTTGCCACCTAGATCAGTATTACCATGGTCAACATAAACCCCTATTGCCTTGGTGTTCTTGGTTTCCCTTCTGTATTCCCACTCGCACTCAGCTGGTGCTGGTCAATGTTGAACTTAGAGTGGCAAAAAGAAGATGACACTTTACAATTTTAATAATAATAAATAGAATTAGGGCCAGGGTAGGGATATAAAAACATCTTCCCTTCCTGTATTAAAAAAACGACACAAATTTAGTGCTGCTGTGGCTCTATGCAGTTCTGTGCTGGCAGATTTATTTGTAACTGCCTTTTCCTTCTCCTTTTTAAAAATTGTATTGCTGGTGATATTTACACACATTGTTTATGCATTGCAGGGCATTTTTACCTGCCTTTCAGAGTCCTGATACTGGTAGTGAATAGAGCATAAACTTCAGTAGTTTACTGGTACATTAGTGTCATCATACATTACAGGGTAATTACTATGAGCCACTGCTCTGGATAGTAACACGGTAATGACACTGTAAATCACTTAATAGAAATCAGGCCATGAATTGGCATTTTTTATCAAGACACCTTTTATTCCCCACCCCTTTTTTAATTTAAGGGCATTTGAAAATTCATTCCACATATGAAGCACTCAACTATTATTTTTACACCTCCACTCAGTCTAATGACCCAGATGCAATGATGTGATTTTTACAGAATCGTTTACTCCATCCGTATGCAGAATAATTCCAGGGGTAGCTGAGACCTCAAGGGCTGATCTCATAGACTGAGGATCACACCTATGTTCTGAAAATGAATGGCTGGTTACTGACTATAGCGAGGAGTTCCACAGGTGAGGATGATACTGATACTCTGGCTTAGAAGAGAGATTTTGTGCAATTATCATATATAGCAATAAATATAGAGTTTGGAGTCAAATTCTGCCAGGTACTAAACCACAGCAAATTAAACTCATTGGATCCACACACTAAAACTATTTATGAAGCTTTATAGGAGTAGATTTTAGTGTCCATATGTGGAATTACATTAAATGTGAAATATATACCTGGCATTTAAAGCTGGGCAGCTTGAGCTCCGCACTCCTGGTACAAGTTTTGCATGTTTTGCAGAGGTTTCCTGCAAAGTTAAAGTTCTCTTGGAGATCATTGTACTTGAAGTCAGTGTATTTCCAAAATGTGGATTGGTAAGCAAAACTAGTTATTGGTCCCCAGTTCTAGAAATAAATAGCAAATAAAAGAGGGTGTGAGAGGTTTTTTTGGAGATCAGCATGAACTTTGATTTAAAGATGCCTTGAAATGTGATTTTTGTAGGCTTTTTGAAGCTACCGTAGGACCTGATAAGCTCAGAGCGGACATAGATGTCCACCCAGGAGATTGTTTTGACAGCGGGTTTCATTTTCCACTGTGCCGAGTTTTGCCGTTCGTTGTCAGTGGTGGACGATTTCACCTACCTGACAGTGGCAACAGCTGGAAAGCAGAGCCAGTATCCTCAAGCAGCACTAATCCACACTGAATGGGGAAAAAAAACCCAACAAACTGTAGAACCAGTTCAATGTGGGAGAAAAGAGCCATCCAGCATGAAACCCTGCTCAAACTTCTTTGGTTTTTTTTTTGTTTTGTTTTTTTTTCCTTATTCCTTTCTCTTTTCCGCCAGACTAATTTTTGGCTACGCTTCTCTTTCTGAAATATTTATAGGGCAAATAACTGTTTTAAATGAACAGATGGGGGAGACGTAAGACAAGCTGTTAAATTAATAAACATGTGTGGTGCTTTATCAGTAAGGGAGCCCATTTTGGCATTTCTTCTGGATGATTTGTATGGCCTATCACCATTGCACCTGGTGCAGGGACAAGAAATAGCCACTTAATAACCAAACAATGTGCAAACTCCTTCCATTATAACTTCATTATGTCAGATATAATCGTCTATAACTAGATGTCAAATCCATAATTTATGTCCGGCTCCCCTGTGGAATAGTGGCCGTATGAATGAGTGGCCCCATTAACGGGGAGGAGCTTTTACTGTAACTTTTCCCCTCTTGGTGCACGGTCCATTTTGTCATCTGGTATTAATTCCAAATCATTTTGGGGATGCAGAAAAAAATGCCTGGTATATTTATATTTTTGTAACAGGAAAAGATGGCAAATCACATTTCAGGTCCGCTGCTTTCCTAAGCCCCATGCCTGTTTAAAAGGGAATTGGATTGGTTTGCAGCCCTTTGATTGAGATAATTTGACTCGATAATTGGCCTTGATTTTACCTGTCTGGAGATGTGAAAGAGGCGTATGATGCACGATAACAGTTCTGACGGGAACCCTCCAATGCTGGAAAGTTTTTATCTGCCGCCACTTGCATCCTTTGCCATATGTGTCATCTTCCATGGTTGGACTCAATCTTGAGGGTCTCTGCCAACCAAAAGGATTTTATGATTCTGTGATTCTATGATTCTCTGGTGTTATGTTGTACGGTGCCTATCTATAGAAGTGCTCCTTGATGTATGTGATTAATTACGTCATCGTCACCTGAAAGGACGGATGAAAAATTATCCAGTTAACACCATTTATAATAGTAGATGACTTCTTAGTGTCTGATGGTAGAGTTTCCCACTGCTAGTACACAATTGTTTTAAGACGAGCCAGTAGATGGTTATGTTTGCCTAACAAATGTTAATGTTTCCTAGACTTGTAACTCGGTTTTCTGAGTGGTATGTATGCTAAAATATTAACAGTGGTGGAATATCAAATTACATCTATAGCATCTTCTGGAAAATATTTTTTGGGTTTTTTTTTCATTTTCTGTGGTTGTTATTTTACAGCTCTTAATGTCACAGCACTCAGCTCTTGGAATCATCTTGGGTTGAATCAGAAATTGTTGGAAATGTGAGATTTCCACCCCAAAGTCAGTGGTCTGATGCCTTCTAAAACATTGAGTTTAGAGCCCGCTTTGGCCCTTGAATTTCCTTAAACCAGATTGTTGAATTTTGATGCTCCTCTTTGTTTTTTTTTTTAAAGGCGAATCCTGGTGGTGTGATATTATCTATTCAGAGGGAGATTTATGTGCATGAATTGGGTACCCTACTCTTGAAAGGCACTTTTGGAAATCCCAGCCTTAATAAATGCACACTAAATACTAACAGACATTATGGAGTCCCGTTGCTAAGATTGTAACTTGGCTCCCTCATAAGAGGCCTCATAATTTAAGTCTTTCAGCCAAGTAAATTTGGCTTGATACGTGCAATATTTTCTCAGAAGACAAGAACTGGTATCCTCTAGCTCCAAATGGTTTGTTATTGCCTTCACATTGGCTCAGTGTCATTCGTTCTCCTTGAAAACTTGCAAGAAGCAGTATTTAAAAGATCTCAGTTGCCTTTGGGAAGAGGTATTAAGGTCAGTTAAATATAATTTTAAGGGTTAGAGGGCCAGCATGCATGAGGGTGCAAGCCAGACCATGGGGCTGTTGGCCAAGGAGCTTTCGGGGATGGAGAGAACCAGCTAAACTTGGGGCAAGGAGAAGACTTTGCCTTCACCTGGCTGAGGATGCTGCTCTTTTTGCAGATACGGTTTTGGAGAAAATTGCTGGCGCTTGCTTCATTAAAAAGTGGCCACAGTGATGGATGCAGTCATGGCAGTCTCCCCTTTAGATTTTCTCTAAGTCCAGGTTTCATCTTTTATTTCATGAATAATTTTGCTTTGCACAGATGTGTGTGCATGCATGGATGTGTTATGCCCACAAATTGAGTAGTAAACATGCAGTAAAAATAATACTAAGTAAACAATTACATTTAGTTTTCTGGAATAAAAGGGAATATGTGCCCATAAATCTTCTTTTAAAAACATCTGTGTTGGAGAGTAAAAAGAAGACAAGGTTCCCAAATTCATGCAGTGGAATCCTGTGTGCCCCCGAAGTGTAACAACCTTATTCATATTTTATTGTGTTTCTAGATCAAGCTTCATTATTATGGGCTGCATTCCCCTGACGCTATAGCCGTTGCTAAGGAAAAGGTACATTATGTTAATATTTTGTGATCATAACTATGCAAGCTGGGTTCTGTACATTGAAGAATTTAAGGGGCGGAGGGAAGTGAAGTTAATGCACCATTTTGATTAGAGCCTCCACAGGTCGTAGCTCACATTTTGAGGCAAAAGCTTGAATTTGAGAAGGATTTGCACAGAAAATGTGAGAAAACCAAACAATTGAAATAATTTGTTTAATGAACTTTAAAATTGCTCAGCAGTTGGGATATGGACCCAGCACTGGAATCTGGCAGGAGAAAACTGAGTGTTTTTACCAGGCACATTCAGTGAAGAATTTCTCAGCCTTCTCGTGCCTTAATGTGTTTTGATCCTGTAAACAGAGCATTCACCCCGATTCCTGTTTCCTTGGCCATTTCCAGTGCTAGTGTCTATGATGTGATTTAGGTACTTTCTGATTCAGTTAATGTTAGGTTGATTCACTAAGAGCCTACGATCAAGTAGAACTCAGCACAAGTAGTAAAGTAAAATGGCAACAAAAAGCAAATTTAGCATATGGAATCAAAGAACAGGCTGGAGTCACAAGCAAGACACTGATGTCCATGCTGATTATTTCTTAAAAAATACGCTCTATACAGACTGTATTGATGAAGATTATAAAAATGTTTACCAAACAAGGAAAATAAACAAGGAAGGCTCTTGGCATCCCTCCCAAAGGAATGTTCTGAACCGAGCTTCCCCTTTCCAAAGTGTTTTCCTGTTAATACAGCTGCCAAGGCACGAAGCAGCCGGGGAGAGGGAGGATGGGGTGGCTGGGAGCTCGGCATGGTTCTGCCATGATCAGCACAGCCACTTTTTCTCCCTTTTTGCTCAAACCTTGCATGATGGATTCTTTGACCCTTCACTTTTGGGAAAGTTAATATTACATTTTCCTGGGAAAGACTGTCATAATTCATGTTCTACCTCATTGGGCTGCACCTGATTGTAAAATCCATCGAGAAGCCCAGGCGCCTGGCCTGGGAAGTGTCACTCTCTCCAGCAAATTAAATACGGTGTGAGACAAGATGAAAGGGTGTTTTACACTGGAGGGATGTGTTACAGAGAGGAAGAAGAAAGAGTGATGAGCTCCCAGGATTGGGTCAGTAGGAGAGGTACATGAGAGTAAAGGCAGGAGCATGGTTTGGGAAGAGAGGATGCAAGCTGTGGGATTTAGAGAGAAAGACAGCAAGATGGCAAGGAAAAAATGGGATTTTAAAAGAATGCTTTTATTATAATGTATAGAGAGGTTTACAGTCCTTTAACTTTGGTCAGGTGAGGCTTTAACCCCCTCCAGCAACTATGTGTGGACTAATCACATTTATATTCCATTTTATATCCCCCGGCACGTGTTCCTACCTGCTTGCTTCTCCCCAGCTTTTGCACCGAGTTGCTGCGGTTTAACAGCAAAAATCCAGAGATTTCCTTGAGCATCGTTAACCGGCCCCTGGCATCCCCTCTTGGCATTAACGTGGAGATCAAGCCCAATGTCTAGAGTAGCACGGCATCTTCATCCATTTCTTAAATCCGCTGAAGTCTCCTTGTCAGAGCTGCCACCGAAATCTTCATCTCCTGGCCCTTTCTGATTGGCATAGCTGTGTCACCGGCTCCCTGGGCCACGAGCAGGGATCTTCATAGTCCTTGGCCCCCCCATAATCCACTTTAAAATGTATGTGCCCCGTCATAGCCTAACGTTTGTGCTCATCTTTAAAGCATGCTGTGTTTGGTTAAATAACTGCAGCTTGGTGTAGATGTTTCGTATATGAGCTGACAGGGTTGACACCGTATTTTGCCATCATTTGTTTAATTAGCTGGAGCTCTTTGGGGAGAAGTTTATGAAATGGCATACTCCCAAAGTCTAAGTTTAATCTGTTCTTTTTTTTTTTTTTTGATGAAGGGCTTGAAATGCAGAGCATTAAAAAAGGTACAAATGAACGGAAGGCAACAAAAACCCTTGTGGTAATGGGCAGTGCCTCAGTAACAAACTCACCCAAATACAGAATGGAAATTACGATGGGTGAAATGACCTGCACTGGATTTTGCAATCCATTGCTAGTGAAATTAGCACATTCCGTCTGTTTTGTTTGCACAGACAATTACAAATTAGATCCACAAAACACCCTCCCAGAGGTGTGGTTTGGGGTTTCAAGAAAATGCCAGCATGGGAACGTGGAAAGCATGTTAGTGCAAAGCATTTTAGCCCCATTTGTAGTCTGTGGTGCTGGCTCAAAGCTACAAGTCTTGCAAAAATTGAGTAGATGTGGAAAAGAAGAAAAACGTGGGAGGAAAGGCAACACGGGAGAAAACAAAGAGCTGTGCGAACAGCTAATTACTACAGATTGCATTCAGCAGCGTGAGTGTTAGTGAGTAGGAGGGACAGAGGAATGGAGCAAGAGAGGTTCTCCCACCCACCCAAACCGCATCTTTGAACATTTCCAAACATGAGGGTTGTTTTTTTATGAGGTGATTTTCCTGTCCAAAATGCTTTCTCAGTCCTGGGGCCTGGAGGTCGATGCAGGATGAGGAAAGGTTGTAGCCACAAGTTTCAGAAAATGGGATTTTACACTGGATGCTTGGCCAGTGGTTCTTGTGAAAGGGTTGAGCTGTAGTTTCTGGCAGCGTTTGAAGTATCTCCCGATTTCGAGGATGGTAGGATGGGTCAAGACCAAGCATTAATAAGGAAGAAATTAAAATTCTTCATATGAGGGTGGTTATGAACAGGCTGCCCAGAGAGGTGGTAGGTGTCCCATCCCTGGAGACATCCCAGGCCGGGCTGGACAGAGCTCTGAGCAACCTGATCTGGGTGAAGATGTCCCTGCTCATGGCAGGGGGTCGGATTAGATGAGCTTTCAGGTCCCTTCCCACCCAAAACATTCTGTGATTCTCTGGTGTTCTGCAAGCACCTCAGCTTCCAAGTTATTATTTGGATATGTCACAAAACCAGCCTGTGCCCCAAAATCCTCACTCCCCAGAGAACCCCAGTATATAAACTAGCATCTCTCGCGCTCCTACGCCAAAGAGATGTAAGTAACAAGCAGCCTTTATTGACCGTAATTGCACTTGAATTAACTGCCTATGTAGCTGGTGGCTCCTGCAGCCTCGACATCCCTCCCGCAGCCCTGGAAGCCTCCTTGCTTTGCCTCTCAACACTTCCTGTGCCAGGAAACTTAGGAGGGCACAGCTCTCTTGGCATCAGTCTAAAATAACTTGGCAAGTAAGCTCCGGAGGCTTAAACTCTTGCCCCAGATGGGATACATAATGATCTAGCTACCTACACTCTTTGATCTTCCCTTTGTTCTCTAATTTTCACAGAGTTATTGTTTGTTCACACACCAGAAAAAAAAGGGGGACTTTTTTTTTTTTTTTTTTAATGAGGCTTGGAAATTATTTGCAAATTTGCAGGCAGGGCTAGGTTGCAGCCTGGGCTCTGCTCTCAGTGTCCTCAGGGTGGTAGTGCCTGGCAAGGCACAGCTTTAAATAAGCTAATATTGATGAAATAGCTGCGAGTTTTCTGTAGACCACTTTTCCCAAGGAAAGGTAATTCACGCAGTTACAGCCACAGCCCCAAGCATGGGGGAACCGCAGCGACGTTATTGAGGCTGCCTCCCTCAACGCTGCTTTTGTCCTTTTATTTCTTTTCTCAGGGTTTGTTCCCAATGCCACTGTTATGCAAAGTGTGGTATTACAGGACAAGCTAATCACATAGTGGGATTTAAGCTGCAGCAGAAGGAGGCATGGTATATGATCCATTTAAAATGATGAGTGTAGCTAAAGTTGCAGAATTCGAGAGTGCACAGACCGTAATATATCGCAGGGCATCCATCCTTAGAAGGATGGGTTCAGATCTGTGGAGCTTTTCAACCTTCATCTATGAAATCACTTTAGCACTTGGGTTTCTCATTTGACTTTCTGCTCTGATTGTGACCACGTTTCAATAATGTCAGAGCAGAAGTTAGTTGTATTTGACTTAATTTTGTCCACAGGAAGTTGCCTTGAAAAATGATGTAATTCCCAAGCAGAAGGAGATGGGCTTCTATTCAAGTCAGACCTGGGCTCTGGCATCTTGGTTTTTAGTACCCTGGGCTGAAAAGTAGCAGGAAATGGTGGAAATTGCAAGGTGGAAGTAGATTTAAATGGCAATAATCTTTAACCTTGCTGCAGGGAAAGAGCTGTAAGTGCTGCTCTCTCTTGGCTCTTGCCCTGCTGTACGTTGTTGCTCTGCTTTGCTTTGATGGTATTTCACCTTGTCTTTAAGTGGACAAAGGTAAAAAATTACAGGGTAAAGCCATTATATAGCACTGTGGGGGGGAAAAAAAAAAAAAAATAAATAAAGAAGAGGGCCTGTCCAGACACCTCATGTATGGCCGATCCAGCAACCACACTCTGGGTTGGAGCCTCCTCACCGCCACGCTTTTATCTTAAAAACCAAAGCAGGAGTCTCAGCCTTGTGAAGAAATATTTAAAAAAAAAAACAGAAAACAAAACCAAACCCAACAAACAAACAAAAATGCTCACATTTTCTGGTTGCCATGGTTTTTGGGGACTGTGGTATTCACTGCATGCTAGAGATCGAATACAGACATAGCTAATTTCACCTGGAAGAAGTGTTGAGAGTTTATCTTCTTTTTTAAGTGAAGATTTTGTCTGTTTGTTCTCAACCTGCTGTTCTTGGGCCTTAAAAATTGCCATTAACTAAAAAAAGACAACTGTTTTGTAGCTGCACGCATATTTTATGAAGGTTTTTCTCTCACTCCACAAAGTGTTTTGGGGGGGGAAGAATAGATAACTGGGATCCACGAGAGGCTATGCAAGTCAGAACAGCCTCTGGAGACAGCAATAGGGATAACAAATTCATTTCAATTTTAGTTTTGCTGAATCTTCCTATTCTCTGCTAAAAGACACATTTTCTTTTGCCTTTGACACCTCTGACCGTTTGCTGCCCCAGTAGCAGTGGAGGGTAAAAATATCCTGATGATAATGCAGTGGTATTTCACACTAACTATGCACAGGCATAAAAAAAATGACTAGATGAGGTACAGAAAATCGGTCTGTACATCCGTAAAAATCACAGGTTTTCTGCATCTCCTGATTTCCCATTGTCCATAGCCATTAACAGAGAGGAAAATGGATGAATTAGTGCTCAGATCTAGCCAGCTGTTCTGCCAGCTTCCCCAAGCTGCACATGCTGAGGCTGCTGAGGATATTTTCACTTGCAAAGAAATTTTAAAAATAAAGTTTCTGTTGTCTCTTCCTTTCCTGTGTAGTCTCCTGAGGCCGGGGAGCCCACTGCTAGATTTTGTGCTTGCCCAAAGCCCAGCTCGGATCATGTGGCTGCCTTCTGACAGAGACTTTCTACCAAAAAGTGCCTTTTGCAGGGATGCTTCCGCTTCTTTCCAAATGCTTCCCAGAGCTTCAGCTGCCAACTTCTCACGTTTGTGGGGTAATTTTTCCAATTGGACCTGCGCTGAGCTCTGCTTGCTAACAGAGCATGTGCAAAAGTAAGTCTCTTAAGTTAACAACAGGAGACTTTTGAACTCAGAAGAGCAGTGGGAAAGCCTTGAGCCCACCATGACTGCGTAATGATTTGGGATACAGAGAGGAAGGCTGCACGGGTTATTATATTTATACAGTGGACAGCTTTCCTGGGAAAGGGACTTCTTAAGCTGTTCCTTTTCTTCCTTTCTGCTGCTCAATGCTGCTGATTACAAGGGGTTCTCCTTGTATTATTACAGATATTAGCTATTTAGGCACTAGAGATAGCTCACAAAGCCGAAAACGGAACTTATCTCTGATTAAAATTTAATTGCTCCCGAGCTTCCACTAGTTACTCACATTAAGTTTCACACCATCAGAAAGCGCTCATCAACCAGCATCGGATTTAACAGGAATTTGGCAGATGTTAGTGAAGTGCTGGAGGAAATCCAAACCACAAGATCTGTGGCATATCATATGGTTGAAAATTTGTTGGCAGCTGAAAGCAAAAAAAAAAAAAATCACATACAAACCTGCAAATAGCAAGAACTGGACACGAATCTTTTCTAACCAAACAGCCAAAAGGTTAGATTTTCACCTCCGATGTCTGGAAGACCAGCACAGGTCAAGAGTGTTGGTTGTCTTGGTGAGGGGTGAAAGCAGCAGATTTTATATTATTGGCTTTTAGAGTGCTTTATGTGAGGAACATTGGTATCTCCATGGAAATCTTAAAAAAAACCCAGCAGTCTGTTCTGAGACAATTTAGCAAATTAACTATTTTTTATAGAACTTAGGCTTTCGTTACAGATTCTCTCTATTCTTGAGGACATTTATGCAGAAACAGGATCCTTGTAATTTATTTCTGTTACATATTGCCTGCCTGTGGCGTTGTCACCTTCGGCACTTCTTATGTCACCAGGAGCTGCTCCTGGTGCAAGGAGAGGACAAGCACGAGTAGCTGGCAATGTGGGAGAAAGCTCCATCCATTTTTCATAAGTATTATGAAATATATTTTTTTTAAATGTGCCTTATGTCAGTGTGTCAGTGCGTGGTATTATGGTAGCACAGAAGCGAGATGAGGCTCTTCTCAGACAAACAGGAGCTGAATTAAAATCTTAGGATGCCACAAGTCCTTTTCAAATAAATGCTTAGTTGTCTGTAAAAAGAAATGTGCCACACTTCATGATTTAGTGTCTGTCATGTTTTAATGCATGCAAGTATCTTGCCAGTGGTTGTAGCAGGAGCTTGTCTGGCAAAAAGCAAATCTCACCTTAAGCCTTTTTCAATTGAAACAGTGTTTGGGGGAATTTGCACAAAACCTTAAGTCTGATTCACCCTATGTTGGGACTGAGCTGATGGGCAGGGAGATAGAGCAGGACCTGCCTTGTGCTATTGCAGAATTTGATCCTTTATATATTATTTCATTTGTTCTTCAGTATATAGCGAAATGCGTTTCATATGCTCTGGTCCTCTGTAATCCCACCTGGGCTTGACAGATCTCTGTGGCTTGGGAGAGATGCTGGATCCCTGTGTTAATCCTGACTCATCTTTTGGGTCTGAGCTGGTTTTTCTTCATCTCCTGGGGAGTTTGGGAGCCAGTGAGGGTTTAAAAGTTCGGGTCTGTGGCTGGGAAATGAGATCAGTCCATGCTAGGCTCTAAAGCATTGGCTTAAATAACCTTAAGCCTAGGCTTAAAAGCTGTGCTGAATTGGGGACTATATGCTGCCATGCTCTGCACTATGAGGGTGCCAAGTTTAGGATGTGGTAGTTCTTTTCTTTATGTAACGTCTCACATTGTTACTCATAATTATACCGTTTTTATAGAAAAAAGGCAAATTAAAGTACTTCAAAAAGTATTGATCTTTGCAGTTCCAGATACAAAAGTCATCAGCGCTCCATTTCACATAGTATTTTATGAAGATTTATAGAGTATTTTGTGCAAAACAATTCAGAAATACATAGAAATACTGTTTCCGGCAGCGAAACTTGTTCAAAAGCTGATAAGAAAGGAGTTTGTTTGGTTTTTGGGGTTTGTTTTTTTTTTTTTGCTTGGCAAGGTGCAGTCAGGATTTTGAAGTTAACTGGGGCCTTACTCTTTTAGGGTTTTGCTAGACCTGGCCTGACGCGTGCAGCTTTGTGAGATTGGACTCAGGAGCCAGCGCTGAGCCTGTGCTAGAGGAGGATGAAACTCGAAGGGAAAATAAGACTGAGACCCCTGAATAAGCCGATTCTCCAAAGGGCTGAGCAGAAGGCACTGCTTTTTTAGGGCAAGGGGAAATGCTGCTTTCTTAGTACTTTTAAAAATCAGGCCACCTGTTCAGAGACTTAACACTGGGACTTATGAAAGTCTTGACCTGAATGTTGTGTTTGCTTTTTTATTTTTTCCTATGGGGAAAAGAACTAACTGCAAAAATTAAGGGAAAGGGTAGCCTGTCCCCGCATTGCGTCTGCCGCAGCTTACCTAACCTGGGCCACCGAGGGCGATGCAGAATTAATACATGTTTCAAAGAGAAACCTGAGGATGCCCTGCAAGAAGAAAGGTTTAAACAAGGCTTCGTTGTGCTTGCGTCTTGCTGCATGGCAGGGAGGAACAGACGACATGGGTAATTGTGCTGACATTGCTGTTACATTGTCAGGAATCAACTGGAATGTTGTGTTTGATGATGTGTATTCTGGCCTAAGAAGGTTGCTTTTGGCTTCAAGATGGGTTAAGAGAGGACTGAGTGTCTCATAATTTACTTTTCTGCTAGTATGCTCAATTATTGTTGGCAAAAACAGGTCTTTACCTACAGTTCTGATAGAGCACATCTAACTTCAAGAAGCTCAAATCACGAACATTTTTATGGGTATCGATTTTGTTTTTCATTTGTCTTTAAAAAAATCACCTTTCTAGGATACCAGTCATATTGAGACAGGTGTTTTGAGTGCGAATCTTCTATCGTGTACTTTTTGATCTGCTGTTTGATCAGATGCAGTTAAGTCTAATTGTAATTTGTTCTGTGGAGGAAGAAGAATACATACAAATAAATGGCACACAAACACAGCTAGTTCATCTGGCAGTTCTGGGGGTGGGGAGATGAATGTTGTTTCCACCCTGCAATCAGACTTTAGCTCTACCCTGCTGGTTATGGCTCTCCAGAGGTGGAGAAAAGTGGTAATTCAGCAAATATTACCACTGGGATGTAGCACATCAGCCAGAAAGGTGGGGTTTTTTTCCTCCCCTTCCTATACCCTGTCACGTTGGGTTCTGCAGGAGGAAAGATGTGCCCTTCCTGCGTGGATGTGCCTCAGAAAAGCGATTTATGAACTCACTTGGAATTTTTTTCTGCCTGATAGGATGGCCCTAAGTAGTATAATGACATCCTGCATCCCAAGCTAATCCTTAAAATCAATTACAAATGAGAGCTGAAGGCACCACCCCACGCTAAGTTGTGGCCACTGAAGCTTTGTGGCTGAGGAGGTGGTCAGATGTCCACAGAGGTATCCAAAATTGTTGGTATTGGGAGTATCCTTGAATATTAATATTAATTGGAGGAGGAAGGAATTGTGAAGCCATGTTGGTCCTTATTCTTGGCTTCATGCTCATTTTGCACCCTCTGCATCCTCTTTCCTTGCTCCCCAGCACTGTCCCATCTCATTCAAGGCATTCTATGACTGGCCTGGGTTTGTTCTGCCGTGATTTTTCATTTAGAGGAGCACCCCGGTGTGGACTTGCCTCGGCTTGACAAAAAGGGACACATAATTTTCTGTTACATTATTCTCCGAGCCCTGCACACTTCAGCTGGCAAACAGGTTGTCCAACCTCCTTGAACACTGTTTGCTCAGAATATAAGAGAGGAAAGAAATCTACTATCTGCTTTTAGATTCAGCTCCTTCCTTATGAGTTTTATCCAGTTTTCTTTGCACAACACTTAAGATTTCCTTTCGGTTAGACCATACACAGCTGAAGTTGCTCTGGCTGGTTTGTTACCCGGTGAGTGCTTGCTCATGTGGGTGGAGAGCTGATTTTTCTCCTTATCTCCACCCCTTTCCATCAGGGGTGGTGAATAATAGCTCGTCTTGGGGACTAACATCCACATCCCCAACAGAACAGGCTGAAAGTCCTTTTTTGGGTCAGCGTGCACCCAGGAGGTGGCTCGTAGTGAGCGGAACACGCTGCTCTTGGAGATGCTCCTGACTTTCTTCAGTACAGGACACACATTGTTATTACTGCAGATGAAATCTCAACCGGAAGAATCACTCACATTGCCATCCCTAGAGCCGGAAATGTTGCCAAAATAAAGTTGCGTCTCCCTTAGTCCCGTCACCTTGTTGGAGCCGGGTTGACCAGGCGTCTGGGTCTCCAGAAGGTTTCTGGTCACTCTGCTCTGGACAGGAGCTGGAGACAGCGATGGTTTAACTGAATCAGTGTCGCTGCTTTAGCTCAAATATGAAGTTTAATAAGGGAAAATAACCCCTTAATTTGGAAAGGCATCTTTGGAAAGGCTGGGGAGACTGACCTTGTAGGAGCAACTGCTGCCAAGAGGATTATGCAGTTGTACTCGGAAATGTTCTGATTGGATGTGCCGATCTTGGCGTGGACAGTGGAAAGAGTGGTCCCTTTGGCCTGATAGCTTCAGATGAGGAAATTCCTTGAGGTATACTGGGGATCGAGAGAAGGGTTTGCTCTTTTGCATTAACCAGTCATTTACTCACACAATAACGCAGGAGGATCAAAGTTTTTCCGTCCTCCTCTTGTTTTACTGGATTTCCTAGTTATCCATGGAAAGGCTTAAGCCTTTCCCAGCACCTCCTGAACACCTCAAGGAGAGGTAAGCAAACAGTTGAGATTCTTGCAGTTAATTTTGTGCCTCAGAGAGTCAGGCTCCTGCCTTAAAAAAAAAAAAAAAAAAAAAAAAAAGAAAAAAAAGGTCTAAGTTTTATTTATTTGAAGATTTAAACATATATTGACTTGCTTAGCACTGACCATGAGGATCCATCACAGGTGACCTTTGTCCTCCCCTCCCATTTCAAACCTGACCACATACTTGAAAGTCTGTTATTTTGTTCTCCAAATGAGATTGGTGTTATGCTCTGGGGGTTTTTTAGTATTCCTGGCCTGACAGATTTCCGCTCATTATAAATTACTCTGTCTGCTTCAGTCGCATGCTTTTTCTCATTTATGTTTAAGATAATGGAAGAAGAGTTGCTTTTGATGACACAAGCGAGCTAGATTTTGGGTTAGTGTTATTATAAAGTGAGAGTTCTGACTGGATAATGTAAAATATGTAGGGGTTTTGAGGTTTTTAGTACCTGTAAAGCACTGCAATGACTGGAAAAACTAATATGCTGCTTCCTTGTAAATTGATGAGACTTCTTGCTGCATGCATGCAATGTGGAAGCCTCCAGGCTAATCGCATTCCAGGTCCCAGCACATGCACTAAACGGCCCGGTGGAAAATATTTACAAACCAAAAACATTTCAATGTATTTGACACTGAAGAGAGGGGAAAAAATAATATTTGCTGTAGACTGGGGCATTTTTTTACGTTACCTGGGAGAGCTGTAAAACGAGGTTTAGGTTGCGTGCAGCTCTTTAGCCCCGCATTGTGCCAGCAGTTTTATCCTGTACTTACAATAATATCTGTTGGTATCTAAGGCTCTCTGCTGTGTTTCAGAACCTGATACAAATGGCTTGATGATTTTTTTTTCCCTGTTTTTTCACTATGCTTTTGCATCTTGCAGTTATGTGAAGATACATTCACATTCAGCTAGACAGTAGCTATATTTATAAGATAATGTGCATTGTACCAGGTCAGACTTTCATCTCTCCTTTCCTTTTTTTTCACATGTTGAGTATAATTTCTTTTTCCATAAGAGAGGCAGGTTCTTTTGTTCGAAGTAATACATTTATGCTTTGCAGTGACATCAGGTACTTAATTTTATAGACGTATCTATTATATTATATAGGAGGCTGTACACCTTAAAAATCTCTAAAGGATATGATTTCCTTTTTTCATTTCTATGTCATCCCATCTGCTTTTCTTTACCATTTTCCAACTTCTTTGGATTTTGCTGATGCTGGTGGGGATCCACAATGCCTTTGTTGGTAGCCCAAGTGCATCAGGTGCAGTTTAGGCTTCCAGACCAAGATTACATTATGATAAATCCCTGAGTTTTTTTCCACTTTGGGCTTATGTATTGTTATTTTATCATCGACCCACTGTCCTCCCACAACAAAATATAACCTCCTGGGATGCAGATGTGGGGTGCTTGCACCAGATGTGGTACCAAGTTACAGGAGTCCCAAAGTACTGGAGGCTGGTATGAAAATGGGAGGTCTTTGAAAGTGTTACCCACTAAAACACCCTCTGTATTGCACAGTTTGTTTATTTGCTATAAATCCCATTCACTGAAGCAAATGTGTTTTTCATAGTATTAATGGCTTTCTCATTGTTAAAGCCCTCCACAGAACATCAGATATCTATAAAACACATTTAAATGCTAGTCCTGTAGTTAAGCATTATTTAGGCAGATCCCAGCACCGACAGGAATACAGCTATTAGAATTGAGCTTTACAAAATATTGACGTTTCTACAGAAATAATAAAGAGTTTTGGAAAGGAGCTAAACAGCAGTTTATGGTTTGTCAGAGAAACTGCTTTATTTCTTAAAGTAGCTGAATATTGGTATTCTCACAATGGAGTTTTGTCAGCTGCTTAGGATTGGCTTTTGTGAAATTTTTTTTTTTTTTCTTTCTTTTTTTTTTTTAATCTGTTTAGCATGGGCTTGTTCCCTCCCTTCCGTCTATCACTCCAGGGGCAGAAAGCAAACTACTGGTGATAATGAAGTCCAAGCTAAAATGGGTTAGAGACAGAGGAATATAAGTAACCCTAACTCCACCTTTAATATTTTTATGGTTTATTCCCTTTCCTCTCTTTAATTTCAGCTGACCAGATGAAAGTTGATACTTTCTGGTGGTTCCAGTGCGTTGTCTCCTTGGGTCCAGCAGCCCTGTGCCCTCTTCCTTGAGATAACAGCATCACACAATCACATTGTAAATATTAATACAGAGCTCACAGGAGTGTAGCTTGGAAGTCGTGAATCACTGAGAATCAAGAAGTCTAATCTGTCCTTTTGAAAGCCGTCCAGATTCTTTTTTTTTATTTACAGCGTTTGAACCATTTCACAAATTGGAAAGCAACCGTCCAGCCATTTCACGGGCAGATTATCATATGTTTAAAAGAGGCCAAGGTATTTATCTGAATGCAATTGGCCATCTTGCTGACTAACATCTATATTGGAAATATTACACATGCAGATGAACAGAGACTATTTGAAGGTGATGGTTTTCTCCTATTAAAGTTGTGTTTGCAACTTGCAGCCGAAGGAACATTTCAGAGAGTGGTTTAAACCAGCTGCCTTTGGCTCTTGGAAGGACTTGATTGGGTAGGTCAGAAAACACTGGGGCGTAAATAGTCTTTTTATGACTCCTGCAACCATATCTGACAGTATTTTGGAGAACTGGAGGAATTCAAAGCTAGGTTGCCTAAAAATAGCTCTTGAACTGAACTCTCAAACCTATTAGATTAGTCCATTTATAATAAATCTTGATCTACTCTCTATTAGATAAGCTCTCATGTAATCTTTTCCTGTTTACCAGGCCGATGGGCTGTAACCCTCTGCCAATACCAGTTAAAACATTGTGAGATGCCTCCGAAGTTACACGCTTTAAGCAGGATCCAGTGATTTCTTAGAGAAGGAAAAAGGAAAAAAAATAGCTTCTTTTACTCAAATGACGACTGAAATGGGGACCTGACACTAAGAGGTGTTGAGAGCCAGAGGAGGCATTAAGCACTCACACACATGTATACGTAAAAACCCTACAAAAGCATAAAAGTTGTATTTCACAAAAAAACACCCAGGCTGCTGTTTGGGTTCTTATTTTTTCAGGCAAAGCCTAGAAGTTTGTAATAATAGCTTGAACATTTTTAACAAAACTACCTTTCCGTGACAATCCAGAATGCCTAATGAACAGTTGATCGTTGTCAGAAATGTCAAGTTTTGATTCAAAAGGGCTTTGATAGACATATCTTTTGCCTGTTGGACATATTATTTGTCCTGTATCGTGGCTGTTTTGAATGTATTAATTGTCTTGCTGAGAGTTGTGGTGCATTAAGAAAGGAAGAGTTGTGGCGAGTTCCCTGGACTTGAGACTGTTGTGATGGTTTTGCACATTTCAGCTCTCGTTCTTTGTCGTTTAGGTTGATGTTAAGTGCTCAAACTGAGATTCAGAGGTGAAAAAAGTATGTTAAGTGATTTTCCAGGCCACATGTGGCCAACTGTGTTGATGGATATGTGCTCGTGCTGCTCTTTGAGATGACACCAGGTTTGCAAGTCTTGACCTAGGAGGTCCTTGACGTCAGTCGTCCTTTTCTGCTGCTTTACAGAGAGTTGGTGAAAAGCCACCCCCCCGAAAAAGCCAGAGAAAACGGGAAGATACTTATTTTCAAATAATAATTATTTATTTCTAGAGAGTTTCAGAAAATATTCTGAAATGCCTTTGAAAATGCCTGTAGGAAACTAATTCCCATGACATGTGTTTAAGTGACAGGGAAGCAAAAAACAGCTGTGATATAATCCTCTAACTGTATTAGATTGGTGTTTTTTTTGTGCTGCTGCTTTCACGATGTGCCTAAACCTTATTTGCTATGTAAATACAGCTTGCACCATCTTTCATTAGAATAAAAAGAAATGATAAAAAGGGATGCTGTAAGCCAAGGATGCAGTTCTCAGATCTGAAAAGGGCAAAACTAATTACTGAGTACACTGGGTCATATTCTGGATATATATTATGAATCTAGTTGAAGATGTTTCTGCTCATGGCAGAGGGTTGGACTAGATGAGCTTTGAAGGTCCCTTCCAACCCAAAATATTCTATTATTCTATGAATACTTAGGTGCCAAAAGGAAAAAAAAAAATTAGAGAAAAGGTAGCTTGGTAGCAATCACAAGTAGTCTCACTTGCAATCAAAGCTGTTTTAACAAAAAAACACTTATTTATTTTTCCTGTGAGAAAATCCTTCCTATGATTATCCTTCCACCAAGGAAAATTCCCCTCCAGGACCATGAGCTCTTGGTAAAGCTTAGAAAATAAAAGAAAGAAGAAACAAGCCTAGGAGTAAAAACTGAGTCATACCCCAAAGCTCTCTTTAAACTCTGGATGTGGCAACACGTGGTGAAAATAAGCAGTAAAAGTAAAATAATCAAGATTATATTCTACATTTCTAGTTGTAATAGTGTTGATGGTTTTCAAAGGTTACTGAGAGAAAAGATTTTGTTATCTGAAGAATCCTTGTATTAAAGCAATGCTGCAATGCTGCTTTTCCCCAAGTTAAAATTTCACAGTTTATTGGCAGCCTGAGTTAATCTGGAGGTTTGATCTCTGTCTTGGGCTGTAGGATTGAGGTAATTTTGCACAAATTGTAGTCTCTTCATGGTTTTTGCTTGGATTTGAGAATCATTTATATGTAAATGATCCTGATCTCTTGTTCTTTCCCTTCTTACCAATTAATTTGAGTTTCAGTCACATAGTTATGCAAGCAAAATGGGCCAGCGGGGGCTGGTGAAACTGGGTGCTGGTGGCATGTGGTCACGTTTGCTGGAGCTTGTTAGCGGATTGACTCATTGAATAATTTCAGATGATTTCAGATCAGTGTCCTGGTGCTCAGGTGGTTTAGTGCCTTTTGCACTATTGCTCATCTTTTTGGAGGCTGCCGGAGAAAATAATCCAGTTTTTTGATGGATAGTAGAGCTGGGATTTTTAAATTGAATGTTTTCTTGAACAAAAATACTGATCCTTCAGAAAATTATGTCTATGATGCTGCTGGGCTTTAAAGTTTGAGGAGAGGATGTCTCAGACTTGGGGTAAAATTGCCCAAAACCAGAGCACGCAGGTGCTTCAGCTCCCACTTCATTTATTACACTGGGGCAGGAGAATTGCTCAAGTTACTTAAATCATAAAAACCCCCCAGGTTCCTTCATAACCAGTACATGTCAGGGTGATGGAGGAGCAATTGGAAGCAGCCTGCCTCAGTTTCCTCACCTGAGATTTCAGGTCAAGCCATAAAGAAATACGCATGAAGTTCTGATCTAAGCAGATACCTTGCTCTGTAGTAAATATGAGCCAAAAGAAGGTGAACTTCCCTCAATATTCACCCGATGCGGTACTTCGCACAGCTATTGCAGGATGTAGGTTGGGACAACACATTTCTAAACCAGGTTCCCCACCTCTTGCTGCTCAGCTGCCCATCACAGGTTTTAAGTGAAAGAGCCTGTTGAGGATGAAGCTCTGGAGGATTCAGCTCGCTGGTGGGGCTTGCTCTGGAGAATAGCCCTGGGTTTATCTCTCTGTTTGGGGGATGGATTTGTGGTGTGGTTTTTTTAATTATGCCACGGAAAAGGTTTTTCTGTTCAAACCAGCTCATATTCAGCAAGACTAAGAAATGAAAAGCACTTTTGTGCTAGGTGTTCCCTACAAGATGGAAAGTAAGATTTTTTTACATTAAAATTCCATGAAGAAAAATGGGGAGGGCATAAAGTGTTGCTTTATTTTCAGATGCTAGTGCTTTTGGAAAAGCCTTTGTGCTCCAGCGATCATGACCCCCCTGGGTGCTTCTCTCACTGCCTGCTCCAGCTTCTCCCAGTGAGGTGGCTATAGCTCCATCCACACCCTTCTGGGAACTTAGGCTTGAATCCTTTTTCCCCTTTTTCTCTCTAACCAGCTCTTTGTGCTTTTATTTCAGGAGTATCGACGTCAGGGGTGTTGGCACCGGGGAGCACCCCCAGCAGCACCACGCCACGGGCAACCACCAGCAGCACTGGCCGCCCCACCACCACCTCAGCTTCAGGCAGGAGGAACAGGAGCACCAGCACACCATCCCCCATGGCTGACGTCCCTGAGGAAATGACCACGCACTTCCTGCCCGCCTCGTCCCAGCTGCCGCCGGCTGGTGCGGAGAGCTGCGACTCCGTGGAAGCCCGGGAGATTCTATGGTCTCGGACCCGGCAGGGCCAGGTGGCAAAGCAGCCGTGTCCCGTGGGCTCCATAGGTGAGTTGAGTGAAGATCACAGAATCATTTTGATTGGAAGAGACCCTCAAGGTCATCGAGTCCAACCATTAACCCAAGCTTGGCACTAACCCACGTCCCTAAGAATCTCATCTCTGAGTCTGTTCAACCCCTCCAGGGATGGTGACTCCACCACTGCCCTGGGCAGCCTGTTCCAATGCCCAACAGCCTTTTCCAGAAAGAAATTGTTCTCAATATCCAATCTAAACTTCCACTGGCACAACTAGATACCGTTTCCTTTCGTCCTATCACTTGCTACTCGGGAGAAGAGACCAGCACCCTCCATGCTACAGTCTCCTTTCAGGTAGTTGTAGAGAGGGAGGAGGTCTCCCCTCAGCCTCCTTTTCTCCAGGCTAAACAGCCCTAGGTCCCTCAGCCACTGCGAGGTGTCTCTGTTTGCCCATGGGCCACATTGCAAGTGTGCAGCCAGGTTGCCCACAGGCCCCTGTGGCATCAGGGCATCCATCGGTGGAGTTGGCCAGGGTCAGAGCTTCAATATACTGAGCACGTTGTGCAGGATTTTCGGCATCCTGAGCTCTGGCAAAATGAGGGCACGAGCTTAATTAGCTTGTGGGGTTGAGCTGGGCGTGTTGTAAGAGCTTCTGCCTCCCTAAGTGATGTACACTGTGCCCGTTATCCCTGGTTTTGCCTGGTTTTGTAGCCTCTGGGCTCATGGTCTGATGTGTTGATGTCTGAGGCTTTGCTTGTTTGGAAAAAAAGAAAATCAACAGAACTTAGATGTTGATGAAGCTCCGTGCAGTGCCGTTTGCATTTCAAAGGCCGTGGCCAGTATTTCCCAGCACAGATATTCCCAGATCACACTCCTGAACCAGCCTGAGTGATTTTTTCAAACAGCAGCCAGCATCTAGTGCAATCAGCAGGGAAAGCGGGGTGGGGGGGGAGGGGCAAGGGGAAACAAAGCCAAATCTTTCAAAATGGTTTATTATTTATTGGATTTTGTTCCTTCTCCTCTTCCCCCACTAGTTGTTTTCTTCCAAAAGGTTGCTTTTGGAAATTTACTGTCCAAATTAAAACACGATAGAATAAATAATGGGGTTTGGCATATGGTTTAGTTTGCTGTATTTTAACAAACGCAGTTTTCCACAAGTATTTATTTTTCAAGCTAGTCGTCTTGTCCAGCTCTGAGAAGCAACTTGCCAAGAAGAAATCAGAAGGGAGAGGAAATTGCCTGAAAATAAGGGCTGGAGGGATCTGGCTTGCAGAGGAGGCTCGATTAATTCTCCACCCCTTTGCCCTGGAGAGCCATTCATACCCGTGTATATGAATGACTCTCTTGAATTTGGTGAGGTCAGACTGATAAAATATACGTTAAAATACAAGGGGCATGGAAAGACATCAGTGGTGAAAATAGGTAGAGAGCATTTTTCCTGTCTTTCCAATCCCTGCTTGGTAAAATGAGTGCAAAAAGTATCATGTGGTTCCAGAGAGGGGGAAGGATGGTCTGAACTGAAGCTGTGAAAAAGGAAAGAAAAGATAAAAAAGGGAAATGAAGGCTGGAGGCAGGGAGCCCTTTTCGAAGCACAAGGGCTAAGGACTGGATGAAAATAGCTAAGGAAAGAAAAAAAATTATGTTGACAGGGGATGGCAATAAGCCTTTCCCATCTCTAATGTGAATGGTTCATGTGATTTGTTAAAAGCTGTGGTATATTAGCAGTGGGCCTCTTCCAGCTCCTTTTGAAGGCACAAGCAAACTCCCTGGGTTTAATCGGCGCTGCTGTCAGGCCTGGCCTATAACTCACTCCTCTGCTGCAAAGTCTGGCTCTGCAGGACAGAGTGCTTTATAGAATACAGAATCTTTAATCTACACAACTTTCTTGCTTTTTTAAAGATCTTTAGCTGCACCATTTCGGATGCATTTCTCTTTGGAAAACCCTGAGGCACTTTGCTGTCTTCTGTAGCTGGGATCTGGGCTGGCCTTGCCCAACAAAACTCTTGATTGTCGGGACTTTACTTCTTTGCGTTTGTAGTGTTGAAACTTTTGCATGTTTCCAACTAAATGGTCGATTAATGATTACTCAGAGTAATAAAATCTTCATAAAGCAGCAAGGAAGTTGAGCTGCAGGGTCTGCACCTCACGGGTCTTTTATGTCTTAAGACTCCTAAACATGAAGGTGAGGGGAGACTGGGACACTGGGGTGACGTGGAAGTGTCTTGTGAAGGTTCTGAGCACTAATAAGTTCCCAGGCTTTGTGTGAGGTGTCTGTCATTGTGAAATTTAGCCTGTGAGATGGAGTCCCAGGGGCAAAATGCATCCGATAACACTGAATGCAGTGACTTTCCTCTTCCAGGTGTGGCAACTTTCCGGTGTCTTGCGCCAGATGGTATCTGGGAGCCCCAAGGACCCGATCTCAGCAATTGCTCTTCTCCCTGGATCAACCACATCACTCAGAAGGTAAAACATTTCCTACACGTTGATCATGCCAAGTCTGTGCACTGACCTTCCTCTGCTCCCCTGTGGTTTTCACACCAGGGGACCCAAAGTGACCGACAGTCACACATAAAGCATGAGCTGTGCGTAGGAGCCGGGAATTGCAAGCAGAAGGCGAGACTGTAAAAATCTGATGGAAATTAAGGTAAAGAGGGTGAGGGAAAGGCAAAGGAGAAGGGCTGGAGAGTGGAATTAAACTAGAGTGAACAGGTCTTGTTTTTAGCAAGAAAAGGAGGAAGAGGTGCGTGGAAATATGGAAGATAGTGACTCATAGCAAAAGGAAAGTTTCCCTCTCATGTATCCCCAAGGATTTTCTCAGGCCAGGCAAGCAGACGATAAACCCCTAAGTTGAGAATCTTTACCAAAGAAAGACAGGCTCAGTATGGAATGTTTACATTGCGTTTCTGGCTTTCTGTTCTTAACTTCTGCCCAGATCATAAAAGGACTGATGGAATAGCAAACAATGCCGCAGTAATGCGTATCTTTTGACTCTCAAGTCCCAAGATGAATGTTTTGTAGAACTTCATCATTTATCAGTGTTAAAAGTACGTTAACATGTGACAATAGAAGTTCAAGACAAGCAGAGCTTATTTGGTAGCAATATGTTGAATGTTTTTGTTATTAATGCCCAGTGGTGCTTTCAGCTGATTTCATTACAAACAGAGACCAGATGCATGTTTACGCCACAGAGCTTGTGGGCTGAATCCTTATTACAGCGATTTGTGGGGATTTATCCGCCACTTTAGCTGGACATGAGTCCCAGTGTTGTGGGCCGGCTGTCTTGCTGCTCACCAGTGAACGGGATGGGTGACCCTACAGCTGAGACTCTGTCCTTCTCCTCCCTATCTTCTGTCTTAACCGAGGGTCAACAACCTGCAAATCGCTCATATGTACATCCCTGATCACCCCTATCCCACTTCATCTATGTTTATCACCATCCCTCCCCAAAGGCAGAGGAAAATATAATTAATGTGGGGCTGCTGTGACACGACAAAGCCTGTGGTCCCTCTGTCCCACACGAGAAGGTGGGCAGCTCTCCTGCCATCCACTGTAGCTAGCTGATTAATAAAATCTGCCTTTGCTGCCATTAGCAGCTGTGTAGCTCTTGTTTTATGACCCACGTACTTATGCTGGAGGGGTTAATATTACTTACTCCAGCCATAATTCACCCAGGCAGCTGGGAGACCTCTCACTGCTCGGTGAAGATGGCTAGGCCATTAGCCATTAGCCGAGGAAATAATAGCCTGCACTGATGAAATCTCCATCAAGGTTAGACTTATTTTATTTGAAGCCCCAGCTAGCATTTGTGTAACAAATGAGCCCCATTTAATTTGTTAGGTGCTTTCAAAGCAGGCTAAAATTGAAGAGCCAGGTTTTCACAAATGCCCAGGAGATCGCAATTGGGACTGGATTTTTTAAATTATTATTATTTTTCTGGAGGAATTTAGTTCTGTTCAGCTTTGGGAACCTTCTACCAGTCAGTAGAAAGACTAAGGGGGTCTGCTAAATGTCTCTTGATTTCAGCTTTTGATTCCTGAGTGGGAAAAGGGGTGATGGTTACCCTGTAGGGATTTCATCAAGCCAATGAGGATGGTAGGGAAATGCTGTGCTTGTTTTTATGTCTCTCTAGTGAAGTAGGGATTATTTGCTCACTTCTTTTCTTTCTCCTGCTGTGCTCACACCACACATGGGGTGTTTGCCTGGTTGCATCATGGGATGGGGGTTTTACAACCCTCTATTAGCTTCCATTAGAGTTATTGTGCTTGATGGAAGATGAGAACAAATGTCTGCTTCAGCAATTCGTTGGCCTCTTGACATTTACTTTAACCTTATTGTTGGTGCCTACCATGCCCTCGTAACATAGCAGGAGAATAAACTTGCCAGCACGATTGAATTATGCACTTCTACCTGGGTTATTTCTGGAGTCAAGCAGTAAAAGGAAGCAAAAAGGTCAGCTTTCGATACATGGCATCATCCAGATCTTGAGGTTATACATTCCCCCTCAGCCTGTTTGTTTTACCTCTTTCTTTCATCATTAACAACCTTTGCACAGTGTGAGACTTGCCTGAAAATATCTTTTCAGTTGTGGGTCCTTGCTGGGAGGAGAAGGCACTGCTACACTCAGCTTCTCACCCCTGATGGAGAAGAGGCCTTTTTTTGCAGCAGAACAGAAAGCCTCGTGTCCCTCCTTGAGGGACATGAAAAGCCTCAAACATGTAAATCTAAAGCCACCCATGTTCCTATTACAGAATCATAAAATAGTTTGGGTTGAAGGGACCTTCCAAGCTCATCCAGTCCAACCCCTGCCATGAGCAGGGACATCTTCACCCAGATCAGGTTGCTCAGAGCCCCGTTGAGCCTGGCCTGGGATGTCTCCAGGGATGGGGCATCCACCACCTCTCTGGGCAACCTGGGCCAGGGTCTCACCACCCTCAGGGTCAAAAATTTCTTCCTGTCCAGCCTGAATCTCCCCTCCTTCAGTTTAAAACCATCACCCCTTGTCCTGTTGCAACAGGCCCTGCTAAAAAGTCTGTTCCCATCCATATTGTCCTCCCCAAGATGACAGTCACAAAGACCACACAAACTTTGGGGTTCAGAGTACCTTCTCCAGGTCATGTAGATCTGAGGTGGGATTTGTGAAGGGCCTAACCACATCATCTTGTCCCAATGACACCATCATGTACTGGATGCAGCAGGTGCTATGGTCGGTGGATTATTAAACAGACCTTAAATGCAGTTTATGTTGTTTAGATACCATCATTTCAAAAAATGGCATCACCTCCATGGCCTTTCCAGCTGACTTGTCCATCTGTATGCCACTGGTTTTAAAAATTCTGCTTCAGTCTTTCATACCATCTTTTTTGTGTCAGCCTCAGGCTGCAGGAGAATATTTTTGCCTTTACAGCCACTGGTATTTCCACATGTTTGTCCCCTTCCTAGCCTCTTTCTTATTTCTTTGGAATTTTCTTCCATAAATCCTTCTTTTCTACCATTTCTCTCATTTTTATTCCACTGCCCTCTTCCACAGTTGGTTCCCTTGCAGGAAGGTAGGGCTGGAACAGCGAGCAATGCTGCAGGAGGGTTGTCATTTTAGCAAAAATCACCTAAAAACACCAGAAATCAGATTTAGTTTGAACAGGATGTATTCTTCTATCCCAGAAAGCTTTTTTATTTTTTAAATTAGTTTTTTTCATAATCAAGATGGAAAATGAAAAAAATTTAGTCTCAAGTCAAAAAGACATGTATTATTTTTAATTACCTTTATTGTTCTTAAGCCTTCCAGCTGCAAGCTCTGTTAGTTACACATTTTTTCCCTGACTTCTTCCTTGCCTCTCAATGACTGCCTGACCCTTGAAGAACTTCCAAGGATTGTTCCTTTGTGACTATGTCAGTGTTTGGGTTCAAGAATATTATATATTTTGGAAGAAATACCTCATGAGGAGCTCGTCTTCCCCACTGCAATAATAGGAGGAAGCCATAGAGAGGTGCTTTGTAGAAGGAAATAAGGAATGCATCTTCTTGGGCGGCGGTGAGCAGAATTATGTAGAATTAATTTAAAAAAAAAAAGTTCAGTCCTGTTTTTCTAAGAGTCCAGATGTATATCTGAGGCCTGGAATATTCAGCCAGTATTTGGGACCAATAACAGAAGTTGGATTTGGCAGGACAGCATAGGAGACACTTCAATTTCAGCAAAAAATGCTCAAAAGAATTGGTAAAATAAGCATTAACGTGTCATACAGCCATCATTTTGGGTGCCCCTGGCATTATGCACATGGGCAGGATGGAAAACGTGTCTCAATGCTATTGTAGTGACTTGGAGGTGCATTTTCTGGGTGATCAATGAAGGGGTTTGGAAAGTAGCTTCATCGACCAGACGCAGCGTCCCAAGGAAATGGCACGTCCCTGCCTTTTCAGGAAATTTTTATGCATGAAATGAATTTGGGTGAATCTTTTTATGTCCCGGGAGTTCATAGGTTTTGAGCTTTAATGTGCCCTTTCTTGGGCGTTTTTTCAGTCGTTGCCTATTTTGGGGTGTGTGTTTGGTCGCACCACACTAGAATTGCTCAGATTTGCAATTTGTTCCGAGTATGTCAGCCTGCATTGATGTGTAGGCCAAGAGAAAATGTACCCATCAGATGTTGGGCAGCATTTTTTTATTTTCTAATGTCTTTCTAAAAAACCTCTTTCATCCATGCAGCTTTCCTGAAAGGCTGATAGAAACACCCTGTATTATGGTACATGTTGAGCTCTAGCAATGCACTGCAGGGAAATTTGGATTTTTATTTTTTTTTTTTAATGTAGAGGGATTTGATGCAGTCGTTCTGTAAAGTTCTGGGGGGCAAGGGAAGAGGTGAAAATTCATGCTCCGTGCTGACACATGGTTTTCTTCATCTGCTCAGGGGAGCAGGATCTGGTTTCTGTGGCATTAGCCTCAAGTGTAACAAGGAAGAAATAATTCCATCTTTGAATATACATTATCATTGCTCTAATGGGAAGAACAACACATTATCTCCTTTATTTATCTTACCTACATCATCATATGCTTTAATTCTCTGAAGATGAGCACATGAGCATCTTCAGTTAGATTTCATTAAATCAGATGGGCTGTTGCTGTCAAATTGATGGAAGTAAGTTGTTCATTTATAACTCAGCTAATTGATTTACAGAGAGGTAGAAGCTCGGCCTGCAATCTTTGCCTAGGATCTCACTTTTATAATAAGCACCAGAAATTGAGAGAACAAGAGAAATATCTGATTTCTAACTGTTGGTAGATAAAACCATTGGAAGTTTCATATGAAGAACCCTGCAGAGTTGGTTGTTGAGCCTTTCAGAGAAGTGGGAGCTTCATTTAAATGTCATCCTGTGTAACTTCTCCTTATCCCTGGCAAATTCCCCATAGATCTGTGTTCCAGATCGCAGACCAGTATATAATGAAAAAAAAAAGAGGAGGTGGGACCAGCTGCCCTGTCCCCAGTCCCTGTGGCTCAGGAGAGGAAGGGAGCACCAGGTGGAGAGAGCAAAGAGAGCAAGAAAGGGGAAGAAACCACAGGGGAGAGAGAATTTCCCAAATATTTACACAGTGAATTTCACTACAGGTGATTCATGAGTTTTATGACTCAACTAGACAATAAAAGTCTTCTAACAGGAGGTTCAGCCAAACAGCCTGCTTGGTTTTCCCTTCCAGCAGACCTCTGCTTGAAACCTTAAGCCTTTTGCTCTGGAGTTAATGTGCTTTTATGTGCTGAGAATCACCAGCCTCATTACAGAAGTGGTGTGGTAAGGAGCACATCTCCTGTGTGCAAATGCTGTGTTAAATTAGCACCTGATTATTAAACCCACATGATGGGAATGGTGAACTTTTTTTCTCTTGTTCATGTGGGTTACCTAGTCACCTAGTTTTGTTCCTTTCACAAGGAACTTTTTTTTTGCACAGGAGTGGGAACAAAAATCATCTCTTCAACTATGAAATAGTCTTCTGGAATCCGAAACTGCTCTTTCTTGACAGGAGAGACTATTTACATGGGCTTTTTCCAAGTGGCATAGATAAGGCAACAGGACAAGCTAGCTGAAGCCCTCGCTAGCATGGGCAGAGAAGCAGCTGCCCCTGAATTCCAGCAGTGCCCTATGAGAAGAGAATCAGAAATGGTTGTGTTGAAGCCACTGTGGTGACCATATGTGGCAAAACCACTTGCCTTTAAACCCTATCCAAACGCTGTACATGATCACATTATGAAACCTCTTGTCAAAGTTTCCTTCTTGGAAACTTTTCTTCTTCTTTTTCTCCTTTTTCTTCTTCCTCCTCTTCTCCTTCTCCTCCTCCTTCGTCTTTTTCTCCTGCTTCTTTTTCTTCATCTTCATCTTCTGTCGTCTTCTCCTTCTCTTCTGTGTTGTCTTCATCTTCGTCTTCTTCATCTTCTTTGTCTTCTCCTTCTTGTCTTCTTCTTTGTCTTCTCTTCATCTTTTCATCTTCTCGTCTTCGTCTTCTCATCTTCGTCTTCTCGTTTTTGTCTTGTCTTCTTTGTCATCTTCTTCTTTGTCTTCTTCCTCATTGTCTTCTCCTTCCCCTTCTCCTTGCCTTTCCCTTTCTCCTTGACTTTCCCTTTCTCCCTGCCCTTCCCTTTCTCCTTGCTCTTCTCCTTCTCCTTTTCTCCTTCTCCTCCTTCTCTTTCTCTCCTTGTGGGCAGTTGACTCATTTAATGCTGTGGGGGTGGAAGAGACCGGAATAATGTCACATCAACAGCCAGAGACAACCTTTTCCCCTGCTTTCTTAATTGCAGATGAGATCGGGGGAGATGGCTGCCAACATTGCCCGGGAGCTTGCAGAACACACAAAAAACCACATGTATGCTGGAGATATCACGTACTCAGTGTCCGCCATGGTCCAGCTGGTCAACTTGCTTGATGTGCAGCTCCGAAACCTGACGCCGGGTGGGAAGGACAGCGCTGCCCGCAGCTTAAATAAGGTAAAAACCAAGGGGCTAGAAAGGGTTTGGCTCTCCCTGGAGAGCTGTTAAAAATGTCTTTCTGAATGGTTACCATTTGAGAGCAGTGATTCTTTCTTAGTAGACAAGAGTACCTGGCAGTTTTTCGTTTACAGTGTGTTTTATTGTGCTGAGAAAAGAAACAGTTGTAAATGCCAACTGTACTATTGGTTCTGGGAAATGTATACCTGTAGATGTATAGATATATGAACTCCAGGTACTTCATTGTGGTCTCAGCTCTCACAGCTCAATATGAGAATAACTCCAGTGATGCCATGGCAATTATTTTGGATTTGTGCCAGCGTGACTGAGACCAGAATTTTTTCCAGTACTTCCAGTGCTGAATCTGTCTGTGAAATGCCATGTAATATGATCCAGAAAATGTGAATATTTAAAGCACCGAGAGACAGAGACAGTCTGGATTTTGTTGTTTTGTTTTTTGGTTTTTTTTTTAATTTTGTAACATTGCAAGGTACTGGATGTGAAGGTCAAATGGGAGCTTATATGTGTGAATATTAAAAAAAAAAGCAGACAGAGCCATTTATTTACACTGGAGGTATATTATCAAAGGCACATAAGGTGCCAGCATACTTAACACTTAAGGTGTTCAGGATGGTTTAGTATTAGAGGATGTTTTTAGTGGTGATCCATGACTTAGCCCAGAAGCACCTTTCTGCGTGATGGCACTGTGGTTTCTGTGCCCCCCCGTTTGAATTATTAGTTCCTTTTGTCATTTCCAGAATTCAGTAGAATTGCTACCTATTAAAGGTGCGAGAAGTTGCCAGTCATGGGAGGAAATCCTGGCTGTGGAGTCTGTAAGAATCCAGTTAAAGTTGGGGTTTCCCTTGGTCCAAGGCCCCTTTCATCACCAAATTTCACCTTAACGTAGGGGCTAGGACTTGTATAGGATTCAGATGGTGAATTGTGCAGATCTGGTCATCAGAACAAGGAGCAGCTGAACTCTGTGGCTACAAGCACATGGTTCTGATGGCCATCCAGTTCAAATAAAACCCCAAATTTTATTCTCAGCTGCTCTGACAGCCCTGTAACTGAGAACAGAACTTGGCCCAAGGTTGTAGAGGGAATAAATGATCCCAGCTAAGCCTGAAATTTCTTGTTTGTCTTCTGAAGAGAAATACATGACACTGTGTTTTTCTTATAAGTTATTATTGTAGACTTAACTCTGTTTTAAATGCAAAGGGCTTCTGGATTGTTTAAGATTACAGGGAATTGAAGTCCTGCATCTCATGTGCTTTGCATGTGCCGTGAATTGGGTTTATCTTGATGCTTTTAATAAGCACTGCTTCCAGCTATTTTATAACAACATAGATAATAATGGTATTAACTGTTACATCAGCATAACATTATTTGTTATAATCACGCCACAGTTCTTTGTTTGAAATGATGGTGATGCCTGATGATGTCAGGTAAAACCAGCAATTAGTGTCACCTACTAATGGGTTTCATGCTTGCTCTTCTGCACATGCCCTAGTCACACCCAACATTTTGTCACTTCAGCTTTGCCAGCACATATTTTTCATCTTTTTTTATATCCCACCTCCTGATATTCGTCTTGATGATATGAAATGGGGCTGTACCATGGGCAGGTTTTTCTTCCCCCCGTGCCACCAGCTTTGCACAAACAGGTCCTCCTACAAATCAATTCCACTCCACATTAAAATTCCATACTGCGTGGAGTCCTGCAAAACAGCGATGCGAGTCAGTGATCCAGATGACAGGCTCGGTAATTTACTTGCTCTCATTCCCCACTTAATTCTTTACAAGAGCGACCGCTCTATGTTCATTGAAGAAGGCGTGAATTCAGCTTGGAAGTAGTATTGGGCAAACAAAAAGCAGCAGAGTTACTGCTCCATTTTCCCCTTCACCAATCAAGAGTTTAAAAAAAAAAATCATTTGCAAAGAGTTTTGTTTAGTCAGAAAGAAAGAATAAAGTAAGCACTAGCCATTAAATATTCTTTTAATCATTAAAGCAATCTGGGGATCTGACAGTAATCACCTGTGCTGTTTTGTACTTTTTTTTTTAACAAGCTGATGCACAATGAATTGAAATAAACTGGTGTGATCAGAATTTTTAAAAGCCATCATCTGTCAGGTACCACTTTCCTGTCACTAAAAGCTTTATGCTTTCCACTGGATCAGGCTTAATTAAGGTAATAATTGTTGTATTGCAGACTGGCGAGACCCCCGAGTGGGTAGCTCTGTAATTTTCAGCAAGGCTTTCTTTGATCTCCATTTGTTTCTCTAAAGTCTTCACACTGGCCAAGTTTACCCAGAGGGAGATTTCTACTGTTACAAATTGATGAATTAGAAATTGAAATTAGGCATTCTGCAATACCTGGGTGTATTTTGTTTATTTCAGAGCCTCAAAACTCTCAGGGATAAAATTAGCTATACTGATGGGATTGCAGTGCTGTGAGTTGAGAGCACAAGTTACCCTGAATGTGCCATTCACTGGTGTGCCATTTCCAACCCAGGCACATCAGCAAAAACCCGGCAAAGCCAGCGGCCAGGTTTTTGCAGGGTTTAGTTTGCAGTGATGCAGACAGCCTGCAAAATCCTGGGGAGGTAAATCAGCGCCTGCTTGGATTTCATGGCATGAATATCAGGCAGGAGGCACGCGAGTGCATATCCGAGCACGGTGCAAAATATGGCTCCTACGGAAAAGGTGAGATCCTTTGTGGAAAAATTATTCAGCATATAAAGTGTTTAGGCCCAGGAATCACAAAGGAAAGCACTACTCGTTATGAGAGAGGCCTGGAAAATTCATTCCTGAAGAAGCAGTTTAATTCAGAGGGGAGATAAATTCATGGTTATGTCCTCCTCAGCAGCCCTTTATGCTATCGGGAGCCCAGGGCAATGCTCTCCCCTGCGGTTCGATGTGTTATCGCTCTCGCCATGTGCTAAGCCTGGCTTTAAGCGAGCTCACAGCGGTGGAGCTGGAGTGCTGTAGGTTTTACCTTGAGCCAAAGACCCCAGCGGGTGTATCAGGACAGGTCCCTGCGGCTCCATCCTGTATCACAATGCCGTCCTGCTCCTTGCTCCCTGATCCCACTCATCCAAAGCTTGGTTCTAGCACACCGTGCTGACTGCAGAGCTCGCGCTCTGCACTCTTAGGTAAATAACCATCAGCCCTGTCCTTTCAAGCCTTGTTTGAGGTGGAATACCATGTGTTATCTCCAAACCATAAGGAAAATGCCATCTTGTGAGCATCTCCACTTCTGTGCCTGCTCCCATATAACAGCTACTCTTGTAAAGTTGCCAGTCTGTGCTTTATTTCACTGAAAAAGGTCTAACCCATCTTTCTGGAGCCTTCTACCGCTGCCTAACTTGCATGGTGCCTTTGCTTTGGTTGGTTTGCAGGAGCTGGTTAAAAGAGAAATGAGGTTTTTAGCATAAGGCATTTTTTCTTCAATTCTTTTTTTTTTTCCTTGTTCTGTCACTAACTTGTTTTTTCTATTCCGTCTTTAATCTGCTGTCTTTATGGACTCAGCTTCAGAAAAGGGAGCGCTCTTGCAGGGCCTATGTCCAGGTATTTCTTGTGTTTTTAATAAACGTGTCCAGTTGTTTGACTGAATGATTGTGAAGTGGGTCTTCTCTCTCTGTGAATAATCTGATTATTCCCATCTTTGTGGCAGCAGGTTCTAAGGTTAAGGTTACAGGATAATAGTTGCATTCTTCATCTCCTCCCACCTGCCTGGTTGCTTGTGGACTTGACAAAAAAATTTCGGGCAAAAACTCTGAACCAGAAAACGGGAAAAACTGCAGGAGAGATCTGACGAGACCCATCAGGCTAAGCAGGACAGTCTGGACGCATACAAAACAAGAACGCAAAACTCCTGCTCGTGAAAGTGTCTCCAAACCAGCTGGGTTTCACTTACAGCATGTCACTCATATAATTCCTCCCTGCCTTTTATTTCCGTCTTCACCTCTTACACTTTTAAATTTAGAAACAGATTTCACAAGGAAATAGACTTATATTGTGTTTTACATGAACAAAGTCAGGCCCCAGCGCTTTGGAAAGGCCTGCTTGTAGGCTTTTCAGACGCAAGGCCTTGGGTTATGTTATTTATCCTATCACCTTGCCTTAGAGCATTTGCTCCAGTGACTTGGATATAAAGCTGTTTGTATGCGATGGGTGAGTTAATGCTGCTTTAAGAAATGTGAAAGTTTTACCTGCTAATTTCTGTCTCATGCTTATAGACTTTGATGTTGTACTTATGGGTGGTTGGTTGTTATTTATACGTGTATGTATAATACACAGAGGTGTAATAATGGGGGGCTGTCTATACCTGAATTTTCCTGCAAAATCCAACTGCCTATAGTGGATATTGACTTTATTTTATGGGCATGTATTTCATTTCATGTGTGGGATTAGACAGTTTAGATTTCTAGGGCATTCAGTTTACCCTTAATTTCAAGGACTTCTTCCCTTTCACTTGGAAAGGTGACTGGGGTATTGAAACATTAATCATGCACTGACCTCTTTAGTAGACAAAAAATCATGAAAGCTCATTGCCTGAGCTGTTTAGTATAAATATGGACAAAGCTGGTAAATATATTGAAGAGGACAGTCCCATAATGGAGGGCTTGAAGAATGAATGAGATGACCTAATTGAACTTCTCCAGCTCTGCTTTGTGTATTACATGGAGGTAAAACAGTGTAGCTAGACATATTTTTTGTACAGTATGTTTCCATTTGGAAAATCATGTAGCTGAAGTCATAAAAAAAATCTTGTGAGGGAGAGTTTGCCTGTAATAGCAATTAAATGTCACTACAGATATATCCTTTACCAGGCAGTGAAATGTTTGGGCTGGCTAAGGCAATTTAGCAGAGATTTTTTAGGAAATCTTAAATGAGGAAGTCCTGGACCTTGTGAAATCAATGGGAGATGGGAAGTCACTGGAAAGTACACCACTGATGGTAGAGAAAATAGAGTTTTCAACCTTGCTGACATGATCCCATTGTCATGAAGAGCACACAGGGCTGGAAATGTACCTTCAGCCCTGCATTCTCTAGCCCAAAATGAATGAATAATGCAAATAAATATTTAAACAGATCTGGCAATTTTGTGAGTTATTCGAAGATGAGACTGTGGGAATTCCATATCAGATTATCATTTCATCTCTCTGGGTAACTCTATAATTAAAACAAATATTGATTTAGTTTGTGCAATGTCACAATATTTGTTGAGTTAAAAGCTCAGGGATTCTATTTACCAGAGACAGAGTTTACAAATTGTGCTCCTTTAGTTGCAGACGTGATAAATGATCCTTTTTGTCTCAGAAATCCAACAAGAACCAACCCAACAGGTGGTGATCTAAATACATGTTAGTAGAACAACTGGACAATCATTGGGGTATTTTTCACTCACAAAATTTAGGAAACTGCAGCGCAGGCTTTAATTCTTGATGCTAAGAGTCAACTAGACTGAGCTGAGCAAGGTAGATGTCTGAGATGGATGGAGTGAGTGGCTTGGGAAAAATGCTCCGTTGGCTAAGGAGAGATTTAGATTGGATCTTGGTAACAATTTATTCCCAAAAAGGGTTGTCAGGCATTGGAACAGGCTGCCCAGGGCAGTGATGGAGTCACCATCCCTGGAGGAGTTGAACAGACACGGAGATGATGGTCTCAGGGACATGGGTGAATCCTAGGGCTGGGTTAATGGTTGGGCTCGATGATCCTGAGGGTCTCTTACAATCAGAATGATTCTGTCATCCTTCAGGCTGCCCTGTAAATCGGTTTGCCCTGTTTCATAATTCTGGGTTTGTCTGAACAGTAAATGGTGAAAATTATGGGGATGTGTGAAGATCACCAGAGTTTCTGGGTACAGGTGTCCTCGGAGCCACCAATGAAGCCCGTTCCAGATAGCAGACAGTAGGAGGTGGTTGCAGTTGAAATTGTCTTTCTGGTTCTGGAAGTTCTCTGAACGCTTCTCGCTTGGAATGTGGGCTGTTAGAATTGCTGTACTAAACGAAAAATGAAAGACTTTCCTCAGAGGATTCAAGGCATTGCGTTTAGAGCTGAGTGGAATTAGACGTGTTGTGGGGTTTTTTTTCTCTGCCAACCTAGTAGCTCTCAGCAGATAAAAGGTGCGTCTGGGACTTCGCCAGTAATATTTAAAGTGGATTAATTCTGTTTGTCCCACTTCTTTCTTGCTTGCATGGCTGGTCCCAGACCCTTGAGGACTAAACGAAAGAAACTTGCGGCTCTGAGAGGGAGCATAAATTGAATGACGCTGCTGTTTGCTTGTGTCCTTGTTGTGCTTGCGACAAGAAAGGCTCTCACCCCCATTTATATAGAAAGGGGCAAATTAATGAGGATTTTTGAGTTCTGTGTTTGGTCACTTAATTGGCTGCATGACAAATAACTCTGCGGTGCATGTCAAACAACTTTCAGGGTCGTCTAATAATTTGCTCGATTCCTGATGCTATTCTGCATGGCCTGTCAGGAGTAAATTGGATAGCAGTGTGCATCCAGTGTTCTATATTAACTATAGCTTCAGGGAGTACTTTTAGCAGCTTTTTCAAGAGATCGAGATGTTTGCCCATCAGCATCAAAGCGCCCCAAACTTTGCTTTAATATAATTAAAAGGACAGCTGAAAGATGCGTGACTTGCAGTGGGGTTCTGAGGTTCAGTAACCTCTTTGTTAAAACTCGTTGAATTTAATATACTTCGCAGCTTGAGAAGCCCACACTTGGTTTGTGTCAGCAAGAGCAAAACCAGAAATCACTACCCTGGCGTGTTTCTGCCGCGGTGAGCCCATTGTTAGGGAAGAGGAGGATCAAAGTGGCAGCCTTAGCTTTGTCACCAGACTCCAAATTCTTCGTAGAAATATTTCTCTTCCTACAGGTGACCTACACCTATGGTGATGCATCCACATGTAATATAGCAATACTGAAAAAAACACATTTTCTGTGTTGCTATGTGCTTAGTCTTGGGCCATTGGGGGAAAGGCTGTCTCACAAAGTTCCCTTGAAGGCTGTGAATGCTCTCTAAAGAGCATTTCTCATTTGCAACCCCTTTTTCTTTCTAGCGACAGCTTTGCTCGCTTCCCACGTGTAAGTATTGTAGCGGTTGCTCATAATGTCTCAAATCCCGAACAGTAGGGCAGGAAATACAGATGATTCATAAATGTGGTTCTCAGCTTATTCTGCAGGGAAGATCTCATTAGGTGAAACAGATCGTATGTTATTTCCTTCTTCCCAATCAATTCCTTTTATTTCGGTCCTACAGATGCCTTTTGACCTTAAAATATTCTTCATCAGATACTAAGCAAAGCAAAACTGTAACCTGTAATTTGTAACCTTCTTTTATTTCTCAAATCTCCTATTTTTTTGCGTGCTCCCATTAGGAGATTATTGGTACTTCAAGGCCAAGGTTGCAAACCTTGCATACCTAGTGCAAGACCATTAATTCCACAGTTAAGCATTTTGGAGATGGCCTAATTTTAATAAAGGTCAGTGGCTTTATTCTCACTGCAGTGGGTTCTCAGCATCCCTGAAATTCAGGTCGTTTCTGAGTCAGTGCAGTTCCCGTAGCCCCAGCTGAAATCTGGTACTAGACATAAGTTGGTGCCTCTGGGTTAGTTTTAAAGGCAGAAGTGAGATGAGCAACAGATATTCTAATGATTTTTTTTTAACCACTCATTGCAGTTAGCTAGTTTCAATCTAAATATGTATTTGTCCATTTTAGTGAATATTAGAATTGTTTTGTGATGATCTTATTGCTTTGTAAAAAGTCTTAGACTAGGCTTCCCTGTAAGAAATTGTCTCCAGTGTACTTACACTTTGACAAGAGGCAAATTTTAATTTGAAATTAAAAGAATAAATGACAAGGTGAAAAACTATCCAAGAGTGAAGAGCCTTGTCAGACAGATTGGAAGGCACTTCTCAGCTACGAAACAGGATTTAATGCCATCATTTAGCCAAAATGACATTTTCCTTGCTTAGGAAGCTGAAGAAATAAGATGTGCATCTGTTTTTGCTCCAAGTCTCACAGAGCAGATGACTGTTCCAGTTTGATTGGTGACCCCTGTGTAAGGGGATCGAGGTGCTGTTCGTTGTCCATGATAAAAAGACAAATTATTTCCTTTTTGATGTAATAACCTTGCCAGAGCAGCTCCTTGAATGCCCACATCCATGATTTCATCCCATCCTCTTCTCCAAAAAGCCTGTTCTGGCTGTACCAGGAACGCTCGGAGTTAACGGCAGTTTCTCTTGTACTGGTGCTTCTGGCCAGAGGCAAGAATCGTACAACTTCCAGCAGAATTTGCCATCAGTTGCATCGATTGTGCCTTTAACTCAATTAGTTAGGAGGCTTGCAAATATTGATGGCTTAAGAAGAGGGTTGTTTTAGCATTCCATGTGAATACAGAATAAAAACAGCTGTTCTCAAGCAAGGAAGTAGGTAAGCTTTTTTAAAGTACTGCTGCTTTCCAGTAGGAAAAAGGAAAAAAGAGGGTAACATTGCGATGATTGAACCATATCCACATTTCAGTGCATCTACTCTCTGACAGGTTTTTAATTTTCACTGCACACTGGGGACCTGCAAGGCTTCTTGTGCTTTTTTTTCCTCCACTCATTTGCTGTGAAACCTCAAACCTTAAAAAGTAGGCTAGCAAGACCCAGAACGTCAGATCACAAGCACTGCTTCTTTCACACACCAGCCATAGTTTTAGTCTAAGGATGCAAACCACAGGTTTGGTGCTGTCGCTTCTCCCATCCTAATTTTGGAAAGCACCTTGCATCAAATATTACCATGAGATCAAGGAAGACAAGTGTTAGCAGTCTGAGATAGGGCTTTAAAAGTTATAAAATGCAGGTATTTTAAGGAGAGATGTCGTTGCAGAAGTGGTGCTTTAATGCCCTGGGCCACTGCTATAGGAGGTAAGACCTGGACGTAGGATCCATGCAAAATAATGTATACAATGTGTTCTGTTTACTTGTAAGCAAGGGCAAACTACGTATTTGAAAATTACCCTTCTATCAGTTGCTCGGCAGGAATCCAAAATGAACAATAAAGTTTGAGAGAGGTCCTAACTCCAGGAGAGCTGCTGGTTTTCCAAGGTTAGGGTTGCTGTGCTTAAATGCCATGGCACAATGTGGACTGGTCCCCAATTTGGCAATGAGATGAGTAGGTCAAACATCTTAGTGATTTCCAGTGTTAATTCCCAATTAAAGAGAGATTTTACATCACAGCATCTGCTTTTGTCAGGGAGCACTGCCTTGGGTGTTGGTATAGTGAGAAGTAAATTAAATGGGTGCAGTATCACTGGGTATAGACTTCCTCCTGGGTTTAAACTGTGTGTCACATAGCCAGATATTCTCACCAGACATTTCTAGAGGGGGAGAAGAGAAAAATGAATGAACAAGTAAAATTCACTTTTATGGAAATCAGTGGGATATGTACAATCAACCTTTTAGTAATATATAATTACTGTAAGGCTCCTAATCAGTTGACTTTTGACAGTGCATCTTTTACTACCAATTTGTGTCTGAGAAGGAAGGTTTACATTTTGTTTCTGGTTTGTAACCTTGGGACAAAATCAAGAAGCCGTGAGCATATGCCTGTATTTGGGAAAAAATTCTCCCTCTGCAATTTATCAACATTTATTTGCATTGAATGCACAAACTGTGGAGCTGTATAACTGCATAACGAAGGGGATCACTATCATGGGATTTGTCTTCTGTGCTCAGTGCATTCTTGCTCTTCTTTCAATGTCCAACTCGAGCCACTGCTGGAGAGAGTATATTCGACTCAGCGGACCATTCATCTGACCTTTTCATGTGTGTTGGGTCCTTCAGGGACAGGAGTAATTTAGGCACCTAAATGGGGATGATACTTGCTGCAGCTACTGCCATTTTTAGTGGGGAGAGAAACTAGAGAGTGGCTGGGTACCTGCCTTGGCTGCGTGTTAAATTCTTGAAGTGAGGTGGGATGAAACTAGGTCAGACCTTTCCTAGCTCATTCTGAGAGTCCCTAGCCTTAGCAGGGTCACCAGGGGTCTCAGGTAAACCCAAGCCCACCATCAGCTCACTGATCTCATGCCTTCTTCATTTCAAAAGTCCTCTTAACCTTCCTTCTGCTGGTCATGGAGGTGCTTTACTGGGAGATTGGTACTGCTGCTTCTTCTGTGGAGCTTCAGCAGACCACAAAGCCACCGGAGCAGGTGCCAAACCCACCTAAACCATGACGGCTCGGCTTAAATGCAAAGACACAGTCTGGTCCTTGTCTCGTGTTCCTGCCTTCCCACAGTTCCCTGCCCAGCTTTTCCCAGTTGGCATCTCCGTCTTGAGAGATGTGGTTGCTCTAACAGCTGTTTTGTTTCATTTAAACACCTACCTCAGCTCCTGTCCAAAACGCAAACATTTCATTAGCACCTCATCTCCTTGGCTTCAGCCTGCGGCACTCAGCTGTAATGAAGTGCCGCGCTCCGAAATACAATGCGAGAGTGCTTGATTAATGCGCCGAGGCAGGTGAGGGGAGTGACCCTCAGGGAAAAGCTATGGGCTAAATTCATCTCGGATGTCATACCAACAAAGATAGTGTACCGGCTTTGCTCCTATCTGTGGTAGGGTCCTGACCCAAAGTCCTTGGAAATGTTTCTGGAGGTTTTGCATCAAGCCCCGCATCCAAAGTGACATCAAGCAGTTGGTTTTAGGTGAGTCATGTCCAGAGGATGCTCACCGTGGGGTGGGGAGCACACGTTGTGCTGGAGGCAGCACATTAGGACTATTTGATGTTCCATATCAAACCTTGCATGCACAAACATTAAAAAAAAAAAAAATAAAAAAAATACTGGGGAAAAATCTTTGCAGCAGATGTTGCACTGTAACGCGAATATTTCAGCATCTGTTTCGTGTTTTGACAAACAGGCGTTACCTTTCCATCCAGAGCCAGAAGCTGGATCTGCCACAGAGTTTCTTTCCCATGTTCAGATATTGATAAAAAGTATTCAGGATGTTGTTTTAGCTGAGATTTAAAGACACCATTAGTAGCTGAGCTAAATAGAAGTAAGGCGAAATTGTAGTCTGCCTGATAGAATTAAATGGGGAGAAGAATCCTCATTTTATTTGCAAGAAAACACCATGTTGAGTAGAACCTGCACAGCAAAATAGTCAAGCTTTTTGGTCACTGGGAAAGAATAACACCTTTTTGCCTGTGAAGAGATAAACTACAAAAGTAAACTGAAGAATTTTATTAAGAGCTACAGGGATCAGGCTTCCAGATTTTAAAACACAAAAAACCCCCACACTTAAATGGTATGCATTTTGAGTATTTCTTCTTGGCTATTAAAGCTAACCAGCTTTTTGTGTGCACAGGCTAAATGTGTTTAGATGATTTTTAGACTGCTTAGGAAAATCAGTTTAATAATCAATTGAAGAAATTGATTTATGGGTAATAAGTTCCACTTAGCAGCAAATGAGAAAGGGATTCCAGTCCTGGATCGTAAAGACTTGACAGCAAAAAGACTTTTGCAGAGAAGATTTTCAGTCATTTCAGTTTGCTTTGGTAGTTGAAGTGTGAGTTGCTCCAGAATTTGGGAAACCAAACTGTGAGGCTCAAGAGAAATGTTGTGTGTTAATCAAGGGACCAGGGCAGTAGCTGCCAGGGAGGGGAAATCAATATTTTGGGTTGAAGGGACCTTCACAGCTCATCCAGTCCAACCCCTGCCATGAGCAGGGACATCTTCACCAGATCAGGTTGCTCAGAGCCCCGTTGAGCCTGGCCTGGGATGTCTCCAGGGATGGGGAGACATCTCTGGGCAACCTGGGCCAGTGTCTCACCTCCCTCAGGGTCAAAAATTTCTTCCTCATGTCCAGCCTGAATTTCCCCTCTTTTAGTTTAAATCTATCTTCACTTGTCCTTTTGTAACATATCTTCTTTTTACACATCACGTTGTACGAATGGGTTTAGAAGCACTCTCAGGAGTGGGGTTTTTTTTGTTCCTCATCTCCTCTATACAGTTGGTTCTACCAACTGGTGTGGATGGTCTCATTAAAAACATGTTAACTGGAAGGTAGTTGAGTCACGTCTGGTTAGTAACTAAGCAGGGGGTTTAGGTCGAGGGAAGCCTTCAGGTTTAGATAGGTCCTACTGCTGTAATTTAACAATTTTGAGGCCAGAATGGGTTCCAGGTGATCCTGGATGGGCATCCAGATGAACCCATGGGAAGCTCTCCACAGGAGAGCTCTTTGTGCACCGCAGCCTGCGGCAGTAGGTGCCCAGCAGGAGGGACCGGAGTTGTTACCGCGGAGCTGACTCCTTCCTGAATGGAGCCGTTTGAAATGGAGCGTTTTCTCTACATCTCGACGCGTACCTGCTGCTTCTCCAGATGAACTAACTCTGTGTATTCATGGCCAGAGGTTATGTGGTGGGAAACATTTAGCCCTTGTAGATGCTAAATTGGGTGCCCTGGCCCTAACTCCCGAATTCTAGTGCTGCAGGTAGCAGCAACCTGTTTCACTGATGAGTGTTGAGATTTGTTTTCCTGCATGGCTCCTCAACAATTTTCCTCATCTCCCCACAACTACCCTAAGTTCCCTCTTACTCCAAGCCCAGAGCTGCTGATCACAGAAGCAGAAAAATGCTATTCCCAGCCTGCATTTAGAATAAACTCAATATTTCCAATATCTGTGAGTATAAATGACACTTAGCTCCATTGCAGGCTGCCCTGATGGGTGGGGAAACGAGATGCTGTCCTGTCCATGTAACTGATGTGTGTGGCAGAGGGGACCAAATATGTGTCACAGGTCTCAATGATGCTTGAGGTTCTCCAAGAGCCCTTTCTCACTCTGCCCTCTCCCTTGCAGGCCATGGTGGAGACGGTGAACAACCTCCTGCAACCGCAGGCTCTGAACGCCTGGCGGGACCTGAACGCAAGTGAACAGCAACGCGCAGCCACCAAATTACTGGACACGGTGGAGGACAGTGCCTTCGTGCTGGCCGATAACCTGCTGAAGACGGACATTGTCCGGGAAAACACTGACAACATCCGTAAGGCTCAGATCCCATAACTCCCCAGAGCAGCCAGAGGGAAAGGCTGGGAAACCTGGATTTAACCTTGGCCCCTAGAAAAGCAACTTATTAGATATGTCTTGGTCTTCTGTCCAAAAGACTTAGAAATCTTTCAGAAAGAGCCTGAAGGAGTAAGGCAGCTCTCTACCCTTGAAATCATACAGACAACAAGCACCTAACCTGCCTTGATTAGTCTTAGCTTTGAAGGCAAAACCTGCGCTAGAGCAATGAGAGCACTGCTTCGCAGGGAGATTGTTCATTACAATGCGAGTGTTTCATTTCATACAAATTTATGTCTTAATTTGGCTGATTGTTGGTTTTAATTAAAAAACAAGCATGATGGAAAGCACCAGGACTCCCACTGCGCATATGTAAAATGAGAACAACTTTCTATTTCTATGAATACAGATCCTGAGCGCTGATAGCATTTACAGAAAGTACCAGTCGCCAGTGGCAAAGGACTAGAGTTTTCAGATTTTCATTTTAAGCATTGTCCTTAATATCCTGAGGTTCTTGTTTACAAGAACTGGTTGTCTTTTGTCATCCACAGAGAGTAGAATTTATTTGCCTTTTTTAATTATTAAATTTATAACTTCTTCAGGGCAAAGATTTAAAAAGAAATAAGAGCCCAAACAGAGTCTAGTATGAAACATTGTAAGTTGATTCCTCTGCTCTCAAATGATCTGGAACACCATTTTGTAGCTTCGAAGTATCATGTTGAAGATTATTTCAGCAGAGATTTTTCTTAGTGTCAGTCTCTCTTCTAAACAGAGCTGGAAGTTGCGAGACTGAGCACAGATGGGAACCTGGAGGATCTGAAGTTTCCTCAGAATATGGGCCACGGGAGCTCCATTCAGCTGTCAGCAAACACCTTGAAACAAAATGGTCGAAATGGTAGGTCCAGCACCTCCAGGCTCACAAATCAATTGTCCTTTAGGCGTTATTTTGTATTTAACCAGTTGTAAGAACAGTATTAGTGTTCATATTTAAACAATAGCTCAGTTGCTCACGCCCTTAACTGCAAACTAAATTGGCTGAAGGGGAATATATTGTATTGCGAAGTGACTCACGGCCTTCAAAAGTATTACGTGCTGGTGAAAATGCATCAGATCCCAAAGTGGTGTGGCTTCTGAGCCCGGCTTTTAACTGCTGTTGTCTGCAGTAGGAATCTTCAGATGGGATGAGAGGCTTGTTTGAGTAAATCGCTTCATAGTGGGGCACCATACAAATATCTGAAATGCAAAGGGGGAAGAAACAAAAGGAGGAAATATTAGTAATGCGTCAACAGGACAGAAAAAGATTGATTAACTGTTATGAGTTTGCATCTTCAGTGCCTTTCTCTCTGAAGCTTATGAACCTCCTGATACACCATAAATTAAAGACGATGTTCTGTGTCAACAGACTTCGTGCTGCCAAGCTATTTATTTCCAGCCCAGGAATTTGAGCAGATGCAGTTGTTGATGTCTACAGCTCCTCCGTAGCCCAACTTCAAACTGACGGGCTTTCTACTAACAGGCCTGATGTGTTCCTATTTCTGAGTTACTTTAAAATTTAACCTGGTAAAACAGAGAATGATAGAACAGGATCACAGTTGCATTAAAACTGCTCAAATTTCTGACAGCTGTAAAGAGAAAAGTTTGGTCCAGTGGTTCAGAAAGAGAGTTTTGCCCTTGGCTTCCTCGGTGGTGTTTGGTACCTTTGCATGTAGGATTTGAAGAGAGTGATTGCTATAGAAACAAAAAAAAAAACCCCTCCCCACAGCTAATACATATATAAAGGCAAACTAATCATGTTCAATTCTTATTTATAGCCTGTGAAATAGTGTGCAAAACAGAAGGCGAACTGGATGGTTTCAGTTAAAAAACAGTTGGCTGGTAGCCCGTATTTTCTGCAGGCTTCCTAATGGTGGGGATTTTTGAGGAAGACGGGATATCTGACTGGCAAATTAAGAAAATAAGTACATATTTTTAACATAATTTCTGTTTTGCTCTTCTTTTGGGACTGGAATTGTGTTGCAAAGTTTGGGATTCTTTCCCCCGGATTTGCCTCCACTCTTTTTCTGAGGTGCTCTTAATTTATTAATGGAGGTTGCACTGCATTGGCAGGAGAAGATGTGTTTTTGTGTGCCACATCTGGATCCTTTCGCACTTTCTCAGAGAGGTTTTAAAGGTGGTTCAGAGATTTCTCGTCAAGAACAAAACCAATGCGTTCACCTGGATATCTGACCTGTTACCACTCTTGTAGGTGAAATCAGGGTGGCGTTTGTGCTGTACAACAACCTGGGCACCTATCTCTCCACGGAGAATGCCAGCATGAAGTTGGGAACAGAAGCAATGTCGACTAATCACTCTGTCATTGTCAACTCCCCGGTCATCACGGCAGCAATAAACAAAGAATTCAGCAATAAGGTTTACCTGGCTGATCCCGTGGTCTTTACGGTCAAGCACATCAAGGTGAGTGAGTTCGAAAAGCACTTTTTTTTTTTCAGTTTCTAAAACAAAGTGACGTAAAAGTTGGCTGATGTGAGGCCCTCAGCGGTCCTTGATTAGATTTTGAATTATAAATGTGTTCCTTTGCACTTGGTATTATTTATGGAGAGCGTCTTTTTTGCATTGCATTAATAAAAGTAAAGAGAGAATCTCCGTTGAGCTGATGCCCATCGCTCAGTTGCTGACACACGTCATTCTGTAATTAAAAACTACCAATATATTAGAATAGACCATAATATTATTTTATCATGGTGGCAGGGGATATTAGAGGAAAGTGGAATTACAGTGAAAGAGGACAGCTAGTCCTCCTGTTAGCCAAGCACAGTCATTGCAAAAGTTGATTGCTTAAAGCAATTAATTTATCTGCTCTGCAATGCAAATGAAGCAATCTGGGTTTGAAGAGCTGGATTTAGTCTATGACTGAAATTAATCAAGAACAAAGAAGTAAGTTTGCATTAGCAAAGAGAGCAGTGCAATCTAACTTTCCCTGGTATTGGCAAGTAATACTTCATGTATAAACTACTGCTGATTGTTTATCTAAAATTAAAGGTTGAGAGTTACCAAGTGCCTCTGGAAAAAAAAAAATAGCATGTTTAGGAATTGGTGAAACCCTATCATTTTTATTGCATTTATTCATTTCTTCTCTGCAGCAGTCAGAAGAAAATTTCAATCCCAACTGTTCGTTCTGGAGCTATACAAAGCGTACGATGACGGGGTATTGGTCCACCCAGGGCTGCCGCCTCCTGACAACAAACAAGACGCACACCACGTGCTCCTGCAATCACCTCACCAACTTTGCCGTCCTGATGGCACACGTGGAAGTTAAGGTAGGCGTTGCAACCCTGGTTTGTGACTGCAAATGGGAACTGAGGAGGGAAGTTGCTGTGTGACAGTAACTCTGTAATGATCGAAGCCACCTGATGTCAAGGTTCCTTCTACTTTCTGGTGAACCAGGAGATAGTCACACCAATGCAAAGCTTACGTTGAGCTTCTGGCATCAGGACCTCTGAGTTGAGGACGACGAGTGAGCAAAATTAGCTGTTACCTTTTGCTTACCAGTGCAGAACATAGGGCCACAAAGTTGGTAAAGGATTTGGAGGGGAAGCTGTATGAGGAATGGCTGAAGTCACTGGGTTTGTTCAACCTGGAGAAGAGGAGACTGAGGGGAGACCTCATGGAGACTACAGCTTCCTCACAAGGGGAGGAAGGGCAGGCTCTGATCTTTTCTCTTTGGTCAGCAATGACAGAACCTGAGGGAATGGCAGGAAGATGTGCCAGGGGAGGTTGAGGTTGGACATTAGGAAAAGGTTCTTCACCCAGAGGGTGGTCGACACTGGAACAGGCTTCTCAGGGCGATGTCACAGCCTCAAACATGGCAGTGTTCAAGAAGAGACTGGACGTCTGGCCCAGGCCAGTACATGACCAGCCAGTTCCCTTGCCTGTATTCTGGCTTCCCCCATACCTTTCCCCACTGGAGTGAAAGAAGTTAGCTTCTGAAAGTAGACATTCCTTCCTCATGGTAGCTTGGGGAGTGAAGTGCACATTTGGGATTTCTTAATCAAGATCTGGAGAATGGCTGGATGGTCCTCCATTTCCTGAGTTGCCTTTGGGTGAGAGCAGCCTCAGCTGCTGTAGAAAGAAGAGTCTTCTGGTGGCCAGAAGACTTCGGGCTTGTGATTTTCTGTGTTGCAGTGTATCCATTTCATGTGCCTGGCACTGCAGCAGAACCCCCGGCTCTGAACTACAGATCTGGTCTCCTCTGTGCAGGCAGAACATTGCAGAGCTACTTCCATGGCTGCATAACCACAGAAGCTGTTATGGCATCAAATGACCTTTTCTTAAATAGTTTTCCAGCGTCGCTCTTTTGTGTATTTTTGTTTCGGTTGGTAATCTGAAGAGGAATGTGAAGAGCCACAATGAAAATATATGTTAAAGCACCATCCTGCATGACCAAAGCTCTGCAAACAAAGAAATGAGAGCCTGGCAGCTCATTTGCAACAACAGCTGGGTCCAGCAGGAGAGATGTGCTGCTACTGCAGGATGGCTTATCTGTTGGTCTCTTCTCCCAAGTAGCAAGTGATAGGATGAGAGGAAATAGCCTGAAGTTGCACCAGGGGAGGTTTATTTTGGATATTGGAAGCAATTTCTTCCTGGAAAGAGTTGCTGGGCATTGGAACAGGCTGCCCAGGGCAGTGGTGGAATCACCATCCCCAGAGGGGTTTAAGAGATGTGGAGATGAGGTTCTGAGGGAGATGGTTTAGTGGTGGACTTGGCAGTGTTGGGTTAACAGTTTTGGCAACAGTAACAGTTTTTCCCTGTAATTGAGATTTGTAGTTATGTGACTTTGGTTTGTTGGATTTTGGGATCCGTAGGGAGCATCCTTTGCCGTAACGAGTATCTGCAGCACCCTGCCTAATGAGACTGAACAACACGTGTCACAGGGAGCAGGCGTTGGAGTCCTGCTCCTCCATCAGAAGCCAGTCCCAATTTGACAAGTGCCACTTCTGGCCCCAAACAATCTCCCTCCCTGGTTGCACCGCAAAAGAGCGTATTCTCAGGATGAGACCTCGGTGGCTGCTCAGCGAGCTACAGGCTGGGATTTAATTATTAGTAGAGCGTATGCGGCAAGGCGGAGCTAGAAGGTAGTGCCATTGAGGAGGTGATTGATGGCCCTCTGGCTCAATAGCGTGAAACGGCAATATGTCTTTGTCTGAAGGGGCAGAAAATGACATTGGTTGACCATGGCGGCAGGCATTTATTTGCGTGCTTCAAGAGCAGAAGTTGCCGGGATCAATTTCCAGTCTTAATAGGATGGTACCTGATGAAGAGAAGGAGATTCTAATTAATTTGAAGATGCTTCCTACATCTTGAAGTTAGCTGGGCCGGAGTTTTTTATTCACCCATGTATTTCAGTGGGGTGAATAGAGGACAGCAGGAACATAGAGACCTGGGAGCTGGTCCATCCTCCTGGCCAGGGTTGACCTTACAGACCCATAGCGTTCATTGCCCTTTTGGATGATTTAACGTGGAAAATGAGAAGCTTCCTTTGGAGAGAGATTTTAAGACCTGGAAACAAATAGCTGTTTTCATCAGCTAAGAAATGCATTTGGCCTGTGTTATGAGAAGGTTATTACACTCTTATAGATACTTCGTTAAAGTATGAGAATATGTTTAGTATAGATGAGATCTATGTTAAATATCTGTCTGTTTTTTGTGTTGGTGAGGTATTTACTATGACCCTTTAATGCTATAAAAACATAGTGGTTCACATGCTATAGGACAAAGCTCGTTGTTAAATCAGCCATTCTACCTATGTTATAGCTGCAAAATTATTCAAAATTTGCAAGCTGTTTTTCATATAAACTTGCACTTTGCATCATAATAATTATAGCAGATGCATCGTAAATGTACCATGGGAAAAATATGCAGCCAGAAAACAAGTTCAATGCTGGTAGGAAAATGCAATTAAAAAAAACATGCCCAAAACAGACCAATCAAAGTTACCTCGAGGTAGATAAATACTGCTTATCAGTGTGTAGTGGATGCCAGAGCTTACTCTTCTTTTAAAAACAGATAAATAAATAAAACAAGAGAGAAAGGGCGGGGGGAAAGAAAAGGTGTTTTAACTGTAGCAGTTAATCAGAGGCTTTCAGATGTTATTCTATACCACATGCACGTAACACCATGCTAATTATTTGGGGAACAGAAGCGTAAGGCAAGCTGAGGAGAGAAAGGAATAAAAATATATTAAGTCTAAATGGAATGCAGTGGTCCATTGCCTAAAGGAATATGGTCATTTGGGATGTAAAGAGCAAGCTGAAGTTACCACAGTGCTGGTTTAGCCATATATTAGCATCTGTGAGATTGAGCAGCAGCAAATGGAAGCAGAAGTGGGTGCAGGATTGCAAAAACACACTCACTGCAGAGTTAAATCACTGAAAGCGCTATAGGATGGATTTTGCAAGACGAATCATTTTGTAGCATCAAAGGGGTTAATTCGCAAAAAAAAAAAAAAATAATCTCAATTTCTTTTTTTTTTGTGAGGGACCCAGAACTGATGCCAGGATTCGAGGTTTGGCCTCACCAGTGCTCAGTCCAGGGGACAGTCACTGCCCTGGGCCAGCTGGCCACACCAGTGCTGGTACAAGCCAAGATGCTGGCGACATTTTTGGCTACCTGGGCATGCCCAGGCTCATGTTCAGCTGCTTGTGGAAGTTTGTGGGAAAGGGTTCTGCTAGGAGGCCTTCATCTTGCTGAGGGCAGCAGAGGAGGAGGAGATGGGCTGTGTGGCCCCACACAGGGCTTTAAGTGGGAATCAAGTTCTCATTATTGCTGGATTAGGTCCTGATGGTGCCCATTTGCTTCTCAAGTTGCCCTTTGCATGTAGCCACGAAGCATTGCAGCCAGATCGTAGCAGTAATCCTCTCTTGACATCGCGGAAAAAGGGCAGAGACAGCTAGAAATCCACAGAGCAGCATCAGCAACATGCGGGAGTTCAGACCTGTCCCACTTGGGTCCCTGCCCAGCCCAGTGCACGCTGCCAGCTCCCACCGGCCACCGAGCGGTCGTATCTGAGCAAGTCCGTGACACCGTGGTTTTATTTACTGCGTGCTTATTCTTCCACCCCCAAACATATTACTCTTTCTGTTCCTGGAGGGACAGATTAGGCAAAGGAATGTATCCTTTGCCACTGGCAGCTCGCTTTGGCTGCTGTTTTCTTCTACCGATGTTTTTAATAACAGAGGAAATGGCTGTTCATCTCGGGGAGAGCTGTTCTGTCATAAGCTGCCATTCCCTGGATTTGTTTTTATTAGCTCCACCGGCGTGCCGGTGCTGCCAGAGCTGCTCATTGATTTCCCAGCCCAGAGAGTATCTCGGCTGCCTGCTCACCCTGCTGTGGTTGCTACCAGAGCTCCTCCAGCTCCTCCTGCAGAGTTTTCTTCTCCTCAGCCCCACCAGAGCAAAAGCAGAGCTTTATTCCAAAGCCAGGGAATTCTTTCACTGAGCTTTTGGGTCCCAATAGTAAATGTACTTCCTTTCAAAACCTTTTCATTGACGTGGATTATTTTATTTCTTACAATTACTCAATAAGTTGTTCCTGTGCTGAAAATAATCCAAAGGTCAACTTAGCTATAAAGCTAGCCAGCCTAGCTTTAGTGGTAACAAAACTCAGTGGTTTGCTTGGTGGGCCATGTAGCACCGGTCTTAGAATCATAGAATCATTGAGGTTGGAAGAGACCCTCAGTATCATTGAGTCCAACTGTTAACCCAACACTGGCACTAACCAAGGAGCAATGAGGACAATTCCTCCTTTTCCTATATTATTCTGTTTTGTGGCACAACTTTCAGTCTCCAGCAAAAGGCAAAAATTCCATTTTGTTGGTCTTGCTGGTGTGAAAGGTCTGGCTGTGCCTAGCACCTGAAACCGGGCATCCTGAACAGGATCAAACACGCCCAGCATTCAAAATCCAGCTCGCTTCTCTTGGACTTTACTAGAAAAGCTACAAATTCCTATTTTTTTTTCCCCTGAGGTGTTTTTAAATTGCTCTTGTTCTCAGTTTATTGCTATTATTCCTTTTTGTTTGTTCTTTTGTGAGTTTGTAGAGTTTGCAGAAGGAGGTTGTAATTATTGTTTTTATGGTTGTTTCCCGGCACTCCAGGGATGCGTGTTATGTACATAAAATCAACATTATCATTACAATTAATATTGAAAAGAAGAGTAGTAAGAGTGATGATAAGCAAAATACAGTAGTGAAGTTTGTGTTGCTTGCTAAGCATGTTGAGCTTCATGCGCTGCTCCATGACCCTCTCAGGAGCAAAACCAGACCAAATTCCTATGTTGCATCTTAAATTCAGCACAGCGATGGTTTCATGGTAGAGATACAGGAGCTGAGACATGTGGACTTCATCTCACGTAGGCGAAGAAGCCCTCGGAGAGCCTTCCCTGTGCCAGGGTGACTTCGTCTTGGGGTAGATGCATCTGAGCCGTTGGCTGCTTCTGAGTGGGCTGGATGCACCTGGATGGGATGGATGCATCTGGAGGGGTTGGACTTGCAACCCCCTCGTCCCTTAAATATTGGAAATACTCAGGAAGAGCTGTGTGAGCGTTTGAGGAAAGGAGCCCTTGCTTCTCCCTGGAGACACAACTTCCAGCATGGAAGAGATGGAGGGGAAGGTCGCTCCCTATCTTTCATTGTTGTTTGATGCCTATCCCTCATCCCGATAAAGCCAAAGAGCTGGAAGGTTTGAGTTGTTTCTCGTGGGTGCTGACACAGCAGAGTGTATGTCAGGAAAAGACCTGACATTTGATGTGGCTTTATCATTGGCAGGCAGGCAAAGAAAATGGATAAATTAATCACCTTTTCCCTCCGTCTGTCGTAGGCTTTTTTCCTCCATGGGGAGGAAAATGTTTCCAGTTTGTCTTGGCTTTTTGAAGTATGACACTCTTGCATTTGCCAGCCTATGGAATGCCTAAGTCATCAAAATGCCAAGGGTGGAGTGGAATGGCAATACTATTTATAACACAGCCACAAAGCTGGGTTTCAGGCCTCTCTGGTCTCTTTGAAAGGTGCCCAGAGATTTCCAGCCGATCTTTCCGTTTCGTGACTCACCCTATATTTCTTATTTCTTACTTACATTTTACTCAGTCATGATATCTCTGATTTCACTGCATCTGGTGGAAACTTGTGGAGTTACAGGCAAGTTTGATGGCCTGAAGAAGGTGTTCAAAAATTTGTCACTGAGTTGCCTAACTTTGCCACTGCAGCGGCCACGTTTGCATGGCTTTTGGGATAAAACTTCATTACAAGTTCGTCACAGGGGCTCGCTCAGTTTCCAGTGAGTGAATTTAAAAGGAAATTCACATTAATAAGTCTGTCTTTTTTTTTTTTCTGGGTAGCATTCCAGGGATCAGTCTGACTTTCTGAGAGTTTTAAAATAAAGCTCTAGTGTTTGAAAAAGAAAAACCAAATTTAGTTTTTCCTTCCCTGGTGAAAAAAAAAAAAAAAGACATTTAAGTAATCTCTTTCTGTCCAAAACCTCCAAGCTCATACAACTCTATCAACATTTAAAGAGGGTTTTTTCTCGCTGTTGTAATGGATCTGTGGTTGTCACCTCCAAGAGATTGTTAGCATGGAACATTTTTACACCTGAATCACGGTGTTCAATGGTTCTTTATACTGCATGTCAGCTCTATCACTGTGTTTGCAAAAGACTTGCTATGACATCTTGGTGTTTTCAACAACCGCATCATTGTTTCTAGGACAGTTTGGGGTCTGAGTCTGTTCAGGGTATGTGCAGCTTTTCAGATGCTTTGGAATCTATTTCAGGTTGTAGCTTCCATGATGCAGGCTTCAAATCTACATCCATTTACTCTTTAATACCCTTCATTTGCTACCGTTCCCTTGTGCCACAACTTGGTGAGTGGGTACAAGGATTTGAGGAAGGGTCTCAGGCAACCACACTGTGTCTGGGATGTATTAGAAATCATGCAGCATGTGACTGATTTGTTTTATTTTGGTTTTATCTCCAGCATAGCGATGCAGTCCATGACCTGCTCCTGGACTTTATCACGTGGGTTGGCATCCTGCTCTCCCTGGTCTGCCTCCTGATCTGCATCTTCACCTTCTGCTTCTTCCGGGGCCTGCAGAGCGACCGCAACACCATCCACAAGAACTTGTGCATCAGCCTCTTCGTAGCCGAACTCCTCTTCCTCATCGGCATCAACAGGACCGACCAGCCGGTAAGAGGCAAAAAGCACTTTCTGCTTCCGCCACAGGCTCTCACCTCGGTGGGATGTTTGCCCATGCAGTGAGATGGATTCCAGCGCTGCCGTAATTCCACACCTGAGTCCTTGCAGGACTGGGCTCCTGGTTGTAAACTGGGAGTCAAATGCTGGTGCCTGCTGTGATTTCAGAGACTATATGTGCATGGTTTGTAGATAGTGTGTATGTTTAGTAAGCAAGTTGTAAAAATGTGTTTATACATTTTTGTATGTTTATTTGCCAGATTGTGTACATATCTGCCTTTGTATCTTTGAATATAATTTATATATGCAGAGATGTGTCTGTTTTAGAATAGTTCACACACGTTTTCCAAGCGCAAAAAAAGTTCTTTCTCTGGAGAAGGGAAGACAAGAACTCCCTCATTCTCATTAAACCGCCCACTAAGGGTAATCCTGACTGTTGCATTAGTTCAGCACATTACAAACACCTTCCCTCGTTCTTCTACATCCGCCTGCAGATCGCCTGTGCTGTCTTTGCTGCTCTCCTGCACTTCTTCTTCCTGGCGGCTTTCACCTGGATGTTCTTGGAGGGCGTGCAGCTCTACATCATGCTGGTGGAGGTTTTTGAGAGCGAACACTCCCGGAGGAAATATTTCTATTTGGTCGGCTACGGCATGCCGGCACTGATCGTGGCCGTGTCAGCAGCAGTGGATTACCGGAGCTACGGCACGGACAAAGTGTGAGTGGATGTTGGCGCGGCTCGGACCCAGGCAGGAGCAATGGGAGAGGGGAGGAGGAAGGGAAGAGAAGAAATTTTTAAAAACTAAGGATGGTAAAACCCTGGCCCAGGTTGCCCAGATTGGTGGTGGATGCCCCATCCCTGGAGACATCCCAGGCCAGGCTGGACAGGGCTCTGAGCAACCTGATCTGGGTGAAGATGTCCCTGCTCATGGCAGGGGTTGGACTGGATGAGCTTGGAAGATCCTTTCCAACACAAACTGTTCTGTGATTCTAAGAGCTTAGACACCAAGCAGGCTTGTGTAGTCAGAGCTTAGCCAGGAGGCAACCTTGCCTTATCTCTGCATATCCAACACCATCCATGTTGATACAGGATTAATTCCCCTCTATGAAATGATTTGCAAAGGTATTTTCTTGGGGAAATCCCCCAAGGAGAATTTTATCACAACATTGCTTGCCATCAGCTGTCCCAAGTCTCAGTTGGTTCTGCGTCAGCAAGGTCAATCTTCTTCTCTGCCCAAAGAGTATTTCTCATTTGGATGATGAACCACCGGTTTCTTCTTTAAGTGTTCTGTGACATTAACAGAGCCTGCAAGCAAAATAGGCGGTGACTGTGGAGTGCATTCAACTCTCTGCAAATAAGAACAGCTACACCATTTATCATTACAAATATTCTGAACTGGTTTCAACATAGCTGAAGCTGGTATCAAAGCATAATTCAGATGATTGTGCAACACTGTCTAATAGAAAACAAAGAGAAAATTGAGCCTTTGATTTTCTTTGCCAGATTTGTTACAATAGCACTATCAATGTGTTTTTATTGACTTTTTTTTTTCTTTCCCTTGTCAGGCTGCCTTCTCCTTGTCATTTTAACTGAGTGAAGGGCTCAGTCTGAACGTATACATAGCTATGAGCTGGTGGTGTTTTTAAAGCTCTTTTTTAACATAGGTCAGGTCAGGCCATGGCAGCAGTTGATATTCTGTTAAATCCAACTGCAAAATTCATGCCTCAAAAACTTATTGGTTTATATGCCCCGATTCTGTGCCAGTAAACTCTCCTTCCCCACAGGATAAAGTAGTATTTTTAGTGATTAAACATGTGTATATAATATTTTGCAAATAAATATTTACAAAGATTTGCAGAGCTGAAAACATTTATAATCTCCAATTCCAGCGTGCACCGTTTTATCACATTCTCATAGTGGAAAATAAAAAGCGCACAATATGTTTTATAGAACTATCATGCTCCATCTGGTTGATGGATGATGATGTATTTTTCTGTGTAATATTATTAGAAGAGTAGAACTGATTAGAATTTGTAGTGAACTATATGCCAGGCATACATAATTTGATTGCAAGAAGTTGCTCAGTTTTGCCGGCTTTTGTAAAACATCCTCTGGAATATATTACTTGCCTCCCTCCATTATTTATTGCATTTGTTTAAGCAGGACTTATGGGGCTGTTAGTGTTATTTTTTTTGCCTGGCATTTGCTGCCACCATTCATACATCTCAGGATGATTTGTTTTGACACCTGATGGAGGATTTCTGGATTTCTTTCTCCTTTCTAAATCCAACCCTCCTGTAGCACATGCCCAGATCACACAGTGGTTGTTCCTTTCTATTTGTTTGTGGTTTTGTTTGGTTTTTTTGTTTGTTCTTGTTGGGTTGTTTTGGTTTTTATTGTTTGTTTGTTTGTTTGTTTTTTCTTGTCACTTGGTGTTTGTGATTTTCTGAAGCGTCCCGTGTTCTTGTATTAATATTGGCATTTTGGAGTAGCTGCCCAGTAAATATACTCTCTTACCCTTAATTATTCCAAGGTTTGGCACTGATCCTTTTAAAATTTTTTTTTTTTAATAGCAGTTCAAACCACCCATATTAGGAGATTTAGGGCTGAATAATTTGCTTTTATAATGAAGCAGCATCATCCCATTCAGGCCAGCTGGAACTACTCACGCGAGCAAGCTGGGCCGTGTTTGGCCCTTTCCCCTCAATAAATCAGAAATGTTGTGTCTCAACTCGGTTTCATTGTAATTCTTAAGGTAAAGATGCAAACCAGGAAGCCCCACAGCAGACAGTGGGGTCCTCCAACATTGCTGAAGTGATTCTCATGATGCTCATATGAACTTCCAAGTGACCATTTCTTAAGGCATAGGTCTGCTGAGTCTTAAATGGCCACAGCTCAGAACCAGCTACGCTTTGAATGGCTCAGGGTATTTTATAGGATGTACTCGTAGGTATAGTCTTCCACTGGTGATCCAATTCATCGTGCAGGAATCTATTTCCCCCCCGCTTCTGTTTCCCCTTTTTGGTATGCTTTAAAGCAGAATGTCCATGGTAAGCAATCCAGCTGTCAGAAAGCTAAATGCAAGCTTGCTGTGCTTACGCAGCCCGTGAGTCCATCCGCTGGCCACTGACATTTTATGCATGTTAATCTCGCTCAGAAAATAGCTTCTCTAATGATGTGGTCTGTCTTGTGGCTCTGTTGAACTTGTTTTATTTTCAGTCTTTGGAGGAAGGCATGTGAACGGTGCAGACACTGGAACTTACATTGCGGGTCTTGTGCATACATATTTGTGGCACCCAAACAAGGAGGCTGTATGTGTGTATATATATACAAACAAACAAACAAAACAAAAAAAACCAACCAAACAAAAGAACCAAAACAAACAAAAAAAACCACTGAGCTCTCCTGAACAGAACAATTTGTTTAGGGCTCTTCAAATTTTATGGTCCAATAGCAGCTAATGATTGTTTATTCATTATATTTCGTGCACACCAAGTGATAGTTTAGTATTTGATTTCTTTTCATGCAGAAAATAGAGCAAATTCTTTGTAGTCTTTACGACTTGGGAAGAGCTTTAGGTGAATATAGTGACTTGTCACTGTGGCAAATGAGGAAATTAAAAAGGAAAGGAAAGCACTGGTAGGAGCACTGAATTCTTTTGGAAGAAACCATGGGGTTTGGAGCAACATTGCCCACATCCATGGGCTTTGGGATTATCCACTCAGCTTGTCTGATAAATGGCAGCGGAGTCTCGATTCGTAATGCAGCCCAAGATTAGCAACTTTGGGAAACGAGTTGCCTGATTGCTTCCTTGTTTCCAGGAGCTCATTTATGCAGCTCGTTGCACATGTGGGGTTTTTTTTTTGGTCTTTTAAGGAGAAAAAAAAGCTCAGTGTGGGACTTGTCTGATTAGCAATTTACAGCACTGCAACGGAATTGGCGGGGTGCCCGTGTTTTGATGTTTTTGGTGTTTGTTTGTATTTTAAATGAGGTATGGCTTGAACGGGTTCAAAGTTGTATCTTTTCCTGATGACCACATAAAAGAAGGCTTTTTAAGATCCCTGTGCAGATTAGAGTCAGCCCCGCAGCTTCCCCTATAGTTGCCCAAGAACAAATGTCATACAGGATTTCACAGAAAGGTGGTTTTTCTATTCAAACAAACCAAAAAAGTGACATCACCTTTTTTAAGGCGTGCAGAGAGGTGGAAAAAAAAGAGAGGGCTTATGTCTTTCCCCTTCCCTGCGCTTTCCAAGAGCTGGCTTGGTCATCTTGCTGAAGGAAAACCAAGTAGCTTGGCCATTAAAATACACTGTGCAGCGGGGGCTGGGGGATTTGTTGGATGTTAAACTGGCCGAAAAAAAGTTCAAAATGTTTTCATTAAAAAAAACCAAAACAAACACAAAACAAAAACACCCAAGTCGTTTCCCATACACTAACACTTTTTATTATCAGTAGAAAAAAGTTGTATGGCTGCCTATTGCCTGATTTATATGTGACAGCTGAAGCACAAGTACCGGTTATATTTTTTTTCCTAGGGGATGGAGTAGGTATAAAGTCTGAAATACCATGTAATGTGTGAGCTGCTGCTGTCCGGACATCTTTCTTCAGGGGTGCGGGGAGGACTTTTTCCAGGGACTTCATTATCCTTGAAACCTCTATTCCTCTGTCAAATCTGGCGGCAATTCAGGTGTTATTATGGATTAAACACAGATGTCATGGTCACGTAAAGCCTTTTCTATAGGAAATCAGGTTCTACTAGTTTCTAGTCACTTGTATTGGTCCATTACCAGATGCATCTAAATCACCTTCATCTTCAGCAGCTACGGAGGGGACCAGATCTCCCCACAATCTCCCCAAAAACCTCTCAGTTTGCCACTCGCATGAAGATTTTGATGCTGTCACGTGAATATTTGGGATGAAGAGTGGCAGAGGCAGTTCAGGAGTCACGGTCACAGAAGCAACGGTCTTTTGATCCATGACAAATAGTGGTACAACTGTAAATATCGGTACAGCTTCCAGACTACTGAGACCTGAAAAAACGTCTAGCACGTGTGCTAGAGCTGTCATTTATGAGAATTTGTATCTCTTCCACCGTGATAAATGCATGTATGCAGTTCCAGTCGCTTACCTAATTATGCAATTCCATCAGACATTTAGTGTAAGAGTGGTTTTATGCTTTCTCAGTCCTCTGCATATAAACAGAGCTGTGATTTGCAAGCGTTGCAAACACAAGAAGATATTATTTTGAACATTGTGTGAAACTTTCTTAGAATTTATATTTGTGTGTCTTGTAACCAGTCACTTCCAATTTTATCTTCTGTCGCCTGGAACGAACTAGGAATGGAAATGTAATTTCCCAGGGGCCTTAAAAAATGTGGGGAGTATTAAATGCGGTTGAAATTAAGCAATTAATAATTTAGTTTTAGGCCATGAATCAACTTCATGCAATAGCGCAGACCACATGCAACCTTCAAAACGTTAGTGGAAACAAAACACTCTGGAGGTTCAGGGAAATAAAACACTCGAAAGGGGAAGTTGCTAAACCTAATTAAACCCTCAGCCTTCTGATATCAAAATCCTGCTTCCTATTTGCACTAAATTTGCTCTGATCTGCTTACCGGAAAAATGTAATTTTGCTTGACATTAGACAGGCAGCTTGTGTTGCATCAGAGCTGGAAAGAGGAGCTTAAAGTGAAGAAGCAGCTCCATGGATGCCCATCGGACCCCTTCCTTAAAAAAAAAATAAAATACAGTTTTAAGGGTTTTTTTACCAACGGATGCAGCAAGCTTTAGCAACTAGGCCATGTGTCATTTTCCCCCTGCTCCCTCCAGAGGTAATTATCTTCCTCTATCAAGAGCGCTGTCAGAAATTGGGCACATAATTCACCATTTAAATGAACAAGCAATGTAATATTTCCTGTCTCCCACCGGCGTGTTTTGCAGCTCACATTCTTCTCTGCCGCTCACTCAACTCTTGATGTATGTCCCAGGCACAGTCCTTGAATTGCCTCCTCTCCTCTGTGTTTCATTACAGATGTTGGCTCCGACTTGACACCTACTTCATTTGGAGCTTTATAGGACCGGCGACCTTGATAATTATGGTAAGAACTCCTAATTAACTACTTCATCTCTCGGGTCAAGAAATAAAACTTTTTGCTGTCCCTTTCCTCTTTCTCTTGGATTTACACAGATTAATTTGAGAAAGGCATGTTCTTCTTTGACCCCACCTGGCACAAGTAATTAGACCCTCATTATCAGCAGCTCTTGGCATTGTGAAATCCTTGATGAGAATGTGCACTTGCAGTGCTTGGTTTGTGCTGTTGGACATTGAGAAGTGTCAAACTGATTGTGATGCCACTCGCTTTTGAACTTCAGAGCGAAGCTTTGCATCCATGTTGCAAAAAAACCCGAAAATCTGGGCTGGGGGGAATAAAATAAACTGGACGAGAGATTTGATGGGGGTTTTTGCTCTCCAGCAGCTCATGTGTTAGCACGTTGCCAATGGATCAGTTCACACAACAAGGTAGAGAACCCGACTTCAAAGCAGCTGGGGTTTTCTCATGCGTTAATCGCTACAATATGGCTTAAATAAACTATCCTTTGTTTGGAATAGGCTACAGTTTGGCTAAGGCAGCAAACCAGGCACCTCCGCTTCAATGCAGACATTGTCCTGGCTTCTCCTGCAACCATCCACGTCAGAGAGGGGGCCTTGCCACCAGCTACAACTATGTTTTGTTTTGGTTTGGTTTTTTCCCCTTAATCAATGCAGTCATAAAACGATATCTTCCCTTTTTGATTGTGTCTCAAAGCCTGGCCTGGGCTTTTGGAGAACTGCTTTCCAGGAACAGCCAGCCTTGTTAAGGCTGAGGCGCTGAAATACCATCTTCTCTTTTATAGAACAAATCAAACTCCAGTTTCCTTTTTATTTTTCAGGTTTGCATTGTGCTAAGCATCTTCAGCAGCTGTGATTTCCCTGCCCAGCTCTCCCATGACACTGTATTTAAAAGATATATTTGCAGAAAAAGATGGGTTTTTTGCTTCCTTACAGTGAGGCCAGCTGAGCAAGATGTTTGGCATTACTTGTTATGATGGTACTGCTCTCAGACACAGAAAAGTCATTACAGCAAATTTTTTAAATTTTCCATAATGTCATTTGTAGCGCTACAGTCGCTGTTGGAACCAGGCCTGTGTCAGTAACATATATGGGGCCATGGCTTCAGTGACGCTGTGGTGTTGCCGCTCCCGCCGTCTACCAGCCAGCTCACCTTGTAAAATGCTTGGCAACTCTCCGCGATTCGACTGCTATAAAACTGTACCAAGAGCTGATTTCCTACAGCAACTCATCTGTTACGAAGAAGAAGCTGACTCTCCCCATTGTGTTTCAACATGTCACGTAACCTTTTTTTTTTTCCCCCCACCTGTTGCAGCTGAATGTCATCTTTCTGGGGATCGCACTCTATAAAATGTTCCATCATACTGCCATACTGAAACCCGAATCTGGATGTCTTGACAATATCAAGTAAGTGGTTGTCTTTTTTTTTTTAATTTTCTTTCTCTCTGCCTCTTTCTATCCTTTGCTGTTCATGGTCCCGTTCCTCTCTGAGTAGTGTACAGGGGAACCGACTGTGACGGCAGCAGTGGTAACCAAGGGCAATACACTGGGCTGTGACACCACAAACTGGTTTCTAATGGATACCAGCAAGTGGCTGACGATCAAGGGGGGACTCAGCTGTCAGTGAAGTTCAGTCAATGCCCATGGTGCATTTTCCGTTCAATTTTGCATGAAGAAAGCAAAATTGGCGTTTGTTGTCCTTGAAGCAGGTAACCTCCTAGTCCCTCTACATAAAAGGAAGTTGTGCCCAATAATTACTGGCTAATTATCGCAGTCTCTACAGGGAAAGTGCTGAAATTGTTGATCATTACTATTTCTCGGTGCTCGGAGGACTGCAGCTTTCCTTCTTTGCTGTTTATTTTGGCCCCTGACAGATTTAATGACCCAGATTCTCCCCAGAATCTGATTAATTGCAGCAAAGTTACTGGGAATTTACTCGGGGGTGCCCACATCAGAGGATGCTCTTGCCAGACAAGGTACATTTAACCCTTGCGCTTGCTTAGCATCCAAGCCCGTACGTATTACCATCTAGCAAGCTGCTCGTTATATTGATAGAATATTACTCTTCGTCAGTGTCTGTTTATTTCAGTACCTCTGGCTTTAGTTGCTCACTGCAAAAATACAAGTGGGATTTCAGGTGCAGTGCATGATAAGATGGGGAGCCTGCTAATTAATAAAACCATCTCATGAACTTCAGGAGGAGGAAGTTGTTGGGAGTCAGCAGTTTACTGGAAGTTGCTTCTCCTTTCTGTTACATGGTTCAAGGGGAGCTCATATCGGGACTGGTGCCCGGACAAACACAGGGGACCTCAGTGAGGTCAGGGGCCTGCAGGATGCTCGTTGGCCATGTCCATCTCTGCCAGGGTTGCTGTAAGATGAAATCAGAGGAGCAGTCCCTCTTGGATGTCCAGGACCGATCCCAACGTGATAGTCTTTCATTCAGTCTTGGATGAGGAGTTAAAGGAATGGTACATTTAATAACACTTATTAAGATGACTACTCATCACGCATTCGTCCTATGGGATTACTTGCTGAGAACAGTCTTCTTAAGGTTACCCACACAAAATCTGTCTAGAAAGCCTTGCAGTATGACATTTAAATCAAAAATCAGGGAAAAAAAAACACCGAAGCCCTTATAATTAAAGCAGAGATAATCATTGCCTACTGAATAATCTTGCTTGTGCTAATCTCTGGTATCTTTGTTTAACATCCCAGCAATTTATACAACCAGTTATGTCAATTATAATGTCATTGTAAAGTATTTTCTAGGTTCTTTGGCAGATGAGTGCCTATTCCTGATTTTACTTCATTAAAATGTTTTGAAAACACAGGCAATTCAAATACTTTTAAAGTATGTTGCTGATATCCTTCCAAACACATTGCTTCCTTACAAATGGTTTTCTTATGCTTGATAAAATAAGAGAAACGTAATATAAACTCAGGAAGACCCCAAACTCACTCTCTGAAGTTTGTCAAAACAATTTCAGAAGGGACTTGATTGTAATTTATGAATACCTGAGCAGGATGAAGTTAAGTCTGTAAATCAAACGCATGTGTTGTCTCAATGTCGGATCTGCTTGAGTTAGGAGAAGGCGCAGATTTTTAACAGAGAAGGGAAGTCACCTTGGGAAGAGCTTTCTCAGGGATGCAAGGGGCTTGCAGTCTCTGGGAATCTTTTAGGTAAGATCATAATCTTCTTTTAGGTAAGATTGTAGTCTTGTTCTAGGTGAGATCATGGCCTTCTTCCGAAGTCCTCAGCTCTAACTCAGTTGCAAAATGCGGATGTGGCACAAGCAGCTCTGGGATAAAAAGCCGCGGGCCACGTTATTCCAGAGTTGACCAAGAAGATCCTTGCTGAGCTGGCTCTCAGCATCGTTCCAGGGCCTTGCATCTCGTCTTATTGGCTCAATAAAACGACCCAAACCGAGGGCCCCTTGCTGCCATCTGCGTGTGACAGCTTTATGGAGCTGAATGGGAGTTTGTTCTCCCAGTTCATTTCCTAGCACTGCTCTGTGTTAGGCTGTGGTGAAGCTCTCGCAACATAAATCCTGAACCTGTTCAACAACAGCAAAATACTCAATTCCCTATGGCAACGTAAAAATAAAGGCTATAAAATATTTTAATAGGCTGTTAATAAGTGCCCCTGCAATCTGGTGCTTGCCTATGTCACTTTAAAGGTTAGAAATACATTATGAAGTATAGAAAAGAGAGAGCCAAATAACTCCACTTAAATTAATGAACTTGATAAGGGATCAGTTGTCACCTGGGATACCTTTAATTACTACACCAACAGTAAAGCCATTCAAACAGCATTGCCTGACCCAGATGCTGTGTGGCTGCAAGATTTGTAGGCACTGCGCAAAGTTGTAAAAATAAACTTCCTGAACCTTCAGGAATAGTCCCTGTGTTATTGTGCCAGCATGGGAGAGTCTGACATTCCCATGGCGGAGCACTGGGTACCCAGGGGTTACCCAGCAAGAGATTTGATGAGCAGAGGCTGGTTTACTTTTTACCTACATTAACTTTGCTGGCTCAGTCCAGCGCTTTGGAGAGGGATAAATCTGTGGCTGATGTAGGGTGACCACATCTGTAGGTTGTTCCACCTGTGCCAAGAGCATTCTCCCTTTTGGCAGGTTAGTCTTGAGCCAAATTTAGTGAGTTGTGCCCGCCAAGGCAGAGAGGTTCGTGCTCTAGTCCTATTTTTAAGCTCATGTACGTGGGATATATTGTTCAGAGCTGCGAGAGTTTCTGTGCCAGGAGGGCAGAACTCCCATTTCACAACAGGTACCATCGCAAAAGCAGCATGCTTTTGCCTACAACCTTTTGAAAAAAATCAGTTTGATTTATTTCTTCAACACATATAAACAGAAATTTTAAGGGTTCACCCAGGTGGGGACAGGGCTCTGAGCAACCTGATCTGGGTGAAGATGTCCCTGCTCATGGCAGGGGTTGGACTGGATGACCTTTGAAAGTCCCTTCAACCCAAACTATTCTGTGATCTTTCAAGCCAGGGACTTCGCCAGCTTTTTGGTGCTGTGTCACTTGAATCTTTAGCCTGTGAGGTGCGGGCGACGGGCATCTTGGTGCTGGTATTGATGTGCTCTGGGTAGCAGATGGCTCCTCATGAGGACATGTTACCAGCTGGAATACTTCGAGGCAGCTGCAAGTCAGTTTCACCAGAGGTTGCCACCATGTGGGGTGATTTCTGGAGTCAAGCAGATCAAAGTCTCTCTCCTTCGCGCTTTTCCATTGTGCTGAGTAGATGTTGGATGTGTGAAGTGTCTCAGACTGTCAGAGACACGAGTGCGCTGACTTTTTTTTATATTCACATTCCTGCAGAAAGCCTTATGTGACAAAGGAAAATTGATCTATGTGTGAATTAGCCCAGCGTGGTTCTCCAGTTTGCCATCCATCACATCCTTTCCGGGTGGTCGGGCACGTCCCGTGGCTGCTCATGGTCCTCACACACCAGGTTTTCATCTGCCCCGTGCCAGATGCTGCAGCACAATGAACCTTCTGCACATTTGCAAAGGCCTTAACGCCCATTCTCTGGGAAAAAAAAACGTGGGGTTTTGGATGAACCTTATCCCCCAACAACTTTTTGTTGTGTAGTTGTGCGATGCTTGTTCTGCAGCTGTTTGAATGCTGCTTGTTCGAGTTGTGGTGTTAGGGAAAAAAGATGGGGACAGACTTTTTAGCAGGGCCTGTTGTGACAGGGCAAGGGGTGATGGTTTTAAACTGAAGGAGGAGAGATTCAGGCTGGACAGAAGAAGAAATTTTTGACCCTGAGCATGGTGAGAGCCTGGCCCAGGTTGCCCAGAGAGGTGGTGGATGCGCCATCCCTGGAGACATCCCAGGCCAGGCTGGACGGGGCTCTGAGCAACCTGATGTGGGTGAAGATGTCCCTGCTCATGGCCAGGGATAAGCTCTAAAGGGGCCTTCCAACCCAGAGCATCCTGTGATGGTAAATCCAGGTGCACTCTTGACCATATCTACTGACATCGGGGTCTTTGCCATGGCTGCCAAACATGGTTGCAGACCCAGTAGCAAGAAGGCAGGAGGTGGAGGACTTTGTTGGTTTGTGTCTCTTTTTGTCCCATTTTGTCACCTTACTGTTTTAGCCGGGCGTGTCCTGGCCGCTTGGATGCTCTTTATAAAGTACAACTCGTGGAGACCTTTTCAAAGCAGAGCCTGTCAGGCTGTAGTCCTGGATTTGCTGGAAAGGCTCAGCCAGTGCAATAGAAACCCACCTGAAAGTCATCCTGGAAATTTAATTTTCTTTCTTGCAGACAGAAACTTAGCTGGGAGCTTCTTTTGTTGCTAAAGAGGCAGTATTAATTAGGGGCCTTGAGATAGTTTAATCCTGGCATTAATCAGTGTGGTTTTGTTGCAGCTTTCTTCCCTCTTGTGAAAACCTGTTCTCATCCCTTCTTCTGCAACAATAGGATAAGCAGTGTTTCCAAAACCTGAAATTCTCTGGACAAAAAAGTATTATATTTATTCTAAACATGCAGGAGAGAATGTTTTTTAGGTATTGTAGCCAGATTCACAAGAACACATGCTGAAATCCCATTAAGGGGGACAATGCAGAAGTGTCCTGAATTGCAGCCCTCAGAAATCAATCCCCAAATGACCAAAACAAGCCCCCTCGGGCTTACTGGCCACTGTGGGAGCTCCAGATGGTCTGGGGCTAAAGGCACACAGCCCAGATTTAATGGATACATTTTAATAAATGAAATTTTTATTCAGTTTCTGACTTGCAGAAAGCTGATTTGTCTCATCTGACTTGGGTGATTATTTTCTCTCTCTTGAATTTGTCACAAAGTGAAAAGCCACATTTCTCATCCATTAATTCTCCTCAGAAGAAATCACAGCCGGACATAGGCTTACAGACAGGAAAACAAGCTGAGGTGTGGGGAAATACCCATTTCTGTGTGTCCAGGAGTGCAGGGAAAAGCAGGTTAACCTCAGCCACTGTTTGGTGTGGAAATGCTGGTTATTCAGAGAGAAAGGCACTGATGCCGCGTGTCTGCAGTGGGTGTTTGGTGGCTGGCAGGGCATCCTTTTGCAGGACATTGCAGGATTTTTGGAAGCACAGAGCTCTGTTGATACCACTTGAATTTTACAGCAAGCCTTACATTGATAGAGCTCTTTTTTTTTTTTTTTTGCCTTAGATTAAACAAAACTCGCACCCTACTCCTCTTGTATTTTTATTTTCCTCCATACAAGTCTCTTGCTCACAGGTTTATGGAGATAGATCTGAGAATGTGCAACCCAAAACCTAAAATTAGGAGCCAAAAGCAAAGCCTCAACATTGATTTATTACTATATAAAAACCTCGCAAAGCCAAATCCAGGCTCTTTTAGGGGAACTCTTTTAGGCTCTAGGCTGGGGGCACAAAACTAAGAAGCCCATTTTGTAAATGTGCCTACCCTACAAACCGTTGCCATATCCTGCTATCCCCATATGTTGTATGGGTGTAGGTGATTATCTGCTCATTTTCTTGCTTCAACATATGTATTTTATTTAAAGAGACATGACTAATACCAGCCCCCAGATTAGCTTGTTGTTTCAGGCCTGTGGGTTTTCTTAAGTCATAAAAAACTCTTCAGATTTAGGTAGAAAATTGAAAACAAAGGTTAAACAGAACTTCCAGAAATGATCTGCAGAAATGTTTAAGTGAAATCCGTGATTTAACGCAGCAGTATTTTGCTGGCAGGAACAGAGGTTTACCAGTCTCCTTTTATTTACTCAGCTGATGGAAATGCAGAGAAAGTAAACATCCTGGGTTTGGTGCAGTGAAGAATGAGTTAGATTTTTGAAAATGCAACATTTCTTCCCCTTTGGTAGGAAGAACTGACTTTACCGATGCAGAACAATAGTTTTAGTGGGTATCATTTTATTAAGGTGGATTAATTAATCCTTTTTTCTAGCCATTTTAAAAACAAATGAAATTAGGGAGGTAGTAGCATAATTTTGTATTTTTCTATTCAGATTTAGTCAACTCATCCATCAGTTTTGAGATTTTTTTTTTTGTTTAATCATAAAACACTGCAACTTGGAAATAGTTTGTGATGCCACAGGCTCTGGAACTGAATCACTCGGAGTGGGCACAAAATGAAGTATTTGCAAGCTTTCCACTAAGAAAAGATACGGCACATTTGTATTTTGCCGGGGTGTGGAGCTTGTGAGCACCTTGGAGGCAGAAAACCTGAATATATTAAAAAAAAAAAAAAAATCAATCAATGGTTATTGATTTGAGAGAGTGTCCTGGAAGATATTAAATACCTCGAGTCTTTCTGTGAACCCATAAATCATGATTATTGTTTTAAAAGGCCATACATTTTAAGTCTTTTGTCAGCAAGCCTTGCTGGTGCTATTTGTATAATACAAATGTGTCTAAAGGCTTCAGTGAATCCACATGGTGTGGAAACAATCAGATATGTGGTTACACATTAGTGTGGCTGGAATAATCGTGGCATGCCTCTGCAAAGTGAGGAGGAAGGAAATTAACAGGGTAAGCGATTCTAAGGGTAATTAATTACTTACAGAAAATGAGATGAGCTTAACGAAATTGCTCTTTCCAATTGCAATAATTAAGAACAAATCTCAGAAAGCGGGCCGTGACTTCCCCGGCCAAGTTAAGGGGGAAAGGGATGATGCTTTGCCTTTGACAGAAAAAAATCAGATGTAGGTCGCCCCGAATTCTGGCCTTTGGCATCATCTAGGGAGTTTTGACCTGATTTGTCTCGGTAACATTTTCAGAGCTCCTGGTGCAACTTAGAATCTGTAGAAAATCTCCCTTATGGGAGGAGACAGGACCCCCTGACCTTTTCAGATCTCCAAGGAATGGAAAGCCAGGGCTTGCTTGCTGAGCCCCAAGATGGTCACAAAGGTCTTCAGGGGACTGGCCACCTCCTCTCCAAGAGGCCACAGGAGCCCAAAAAGCCAAGACTTCGAGATGGTGCCTTGGAAAGCCATGGGATGAACACCAGCAGACTAAGGCTGGCCATCGGGAAGACTTCTAGCTTTGTGCCACTGACACCGTAACTCCATCATGAAATGCCAAAGCAAAAATCCTTTAAGCACTCTTTTATTGCTTGCCATCGATTTTTCTTGCCATGAAGACACTCTTGCCCTAATTAGCGATGAACCTGTTTGCTTTACCAGGGGAGTGCTGGATTTTCCAACTCCTTCCTGGAGTTTTGCAGCAGTTCAATAAATCAATTTTTTCTAATCCCTGAAATTAAAAAAAAAAAATGGTGTGGGGGGAAGAAAATAAAACAAACATCCCTACTGCCTCATATTGGCAACACAATAACACGCTCTATTTTGTGTCTCTCATGCTCGCCTGCAGGAAACGTCTGTCTCCCTGCTTTATTTGTTCCCTGTTAAAATAAATTCCATGCATCTTCCCACATGCTTTAGAGGGAGCACATCATCCATCTATTTTTATTTGGGTTTCATCACCCGTAACAGCTACTAATGGTCCTGTGTACTCACTTGGCCTTTTTTGCTCACTAGCCAAACCATGATATTTTGGTGCCTGAGTTCATGTGCTTACTGAGCCCAGGCTTTTTCCTGATACCAGAGATACGGCAAAATACTTTGGGTTGTCAAAATAGTGATAAATTAGAGTTGGGTAAAGTTAAAACCATAAAGGATTTAATACTATGGTAACACCTGAAGTCAATTAGTTATGTAGGGGTTTATTAAAGGCCCAATTTTACTCTAAATGTGTCTCAAAAAAATACACTGTTAAATATCAAAAAAAACCCAACTTTTCAAAATGTAAGAAGACTGAACATGATTCTTTTTAAATGAGAGCTGAATAACTGCTTTTTGATAACAGGCTTTCTCTGTTAAGCAGCATTTTAAGGACCAATCTGTGCATGGAGGTAAATTCTTGCCTTTTCCTGATGAAAAAAAAAAATGAAGCCTATAGCAATCCAGCTGTTGCAAATCTGCCTACACAGAAGTGTTTTGCACCATGAAATGTTAAGTTGCAGATTGTCTGTGCCCCTGTGTTGGGTTGTCAGTGTATATTCTGGTAATTCAGTCACCTTGTGTCAAAAAGTTATATCTATATAAAATATACATTGGTATATACATATAATATATGTTGAGGTTTTAAAAAGATAGGCAGCATGAAAAGGATTTTGGAGCCTCTATCTTTTTCGTAGGTCAAAAGCAACTTAGGATGTATTGGTTTTGAAATTTCTTAAGCATCTAAACAAGGATATAAGTAGCTAATTTTAGCAACTTTTAAAAAAAAGTGTTTGTGTGGAAGTACAACAGGAGTATAGAAGGTAATATGACCAATCGTTTTTCATCACTGAAGGAGAAAGTATTTTGAGAAATGGGAAGACGCATAACTTAAATAAGATTTTGAAGGAGTTTTACATGATGTGTAATTAACCTTAGGAAGTCTTTGCCCCAAGGTAAAGTCAGGGCTTTTTTTAAGATTAGAAAATTTTTTAGGTATTTATACAAATTGGTCGACCATCCACTATCCATCATTGGAGTTGTGAAGAAATGCAAGGGAGGTAAGATTTTGCAGGTTAAACCACTAAAGATCAACTTTTAAACTTCAGTTTTTAAAGGTGAAGCCCCTGCTAAGGCATCTCTGCAGTCGGTAGAGAAAAGGTATTTCTTCAGTGGAGGATGAAGCTTCACCTGACTCAACTTACCTGTTCTTGTAGGTAATTCCTTGCTGCCAGGAATTGGAAGAATTTATCCAAATCAGTGATGGAGAAAGCATTTCACGTATAAACGGCTCAGGCTCGTCTTCCCATGATTTTTGCTTCGACTATTATTTGCTTGTACCACTAGTGAATATAATCTCAGTTTTCCAGTTAGAAGCTCTGTTTTCCTAGGAGCTAAGGCTGTTCCAAGACTTTTTTCTTGTCTAAGTATTGCAGATAATGGCACAGTATTACTGCAGCACTGATAGGTTTCACAGTCTTTACTGGGAAAAAAAAAGAAAAAAAAATCTGGAGTAATTTTTGTCAGGCACAAATTGTTGCTAACACAAGAGTTAAGCTTCTTACAACACTTGAGTTGGTAAATGAAAAGGAATGATTTGTATTTCATGAGGGGTATGAGAGACTTAAATCCTACAGGTTTTAGGAGAATTGGTGTGTTGGGGAGTTAAATGTTCTTTGAAAAATCTCACTTCTCGAGGCACTTGCTTGCTTTGAGCAGTGGGTCCTGGGTGCATCCGTGTCCAAATGGTTTTGGAAATAGGGTACAAATTGCTCAGGTCTTTTTGTCGGTTCCCTCCTGACCTGCTCTGAAGTATTACCCTCAAGCACAAAGGTAATTCAAATTTATTGACTTCATGTTTTGTCTGTACAAAGATGAAACAAGAGCCTTCAGCTGCCTTGAAGTCAAGCTATTGCAGATTGCTGAAATGCTTTGCGAGGGTCTGAATAGCAGCAACAGAGTAAAAAATGTCTCTAATTCTATTTTGGTGGGGGTGCTTTGGTCAACGTCGTACTGGGATGGGTTGGAGATGGGAGGGGGACAAGCAAAAAGTGATTTTCTCACTGTCATTCTATTTCTAATGTTGGCATTCTTGTCTTTATGTCTATGCATTCTTTAGCTATGAGGATAACAGACCCTTCATCAAGTAAGAATGACCTGAATGGCTGATAAATTTCATTTATCAGTGTTGGTCCCGTGAACCAACTGTCAGATCAATATTGGGAAAAAAAAAATCATTAAAGCTTCTGTCATTCGCATTTGAGGCAGAAGAGCAAACTGTGCAGGAAAACGGTCAGGCGTACAGCTAACATGCAGCGTAAACGTGCTGCAGATGTATTGCCAACCAGTTGTCACCCTATTGGCTTTATATTTGATTGGACATTATTTGAATTAAAAGTGAACGTTGCCAATTTAACGGTGCGTAGTACAGACTTGTAACACCAGTAGCAGCCCTCACTGTGAGTGCTTTGTGGTAACGCAAATTCAAAAGCAAAATTTCAGAAAGGTGCACTGGTGGTAAAATCCTTGTGATTCCCATTCTGGTTAATTGGAGCAAATCTGCATTCAGTGCACTGGACACTGGCTCCTTGCTTGGTACCAAATTGTCCTTAATTTTAAATCTCTGATTTCCAATTACACCAAAACATGATGGCTTGAGTTCTTGATTGCTATAAAATTGCTCTAAATTTAAAAAAAAAAAAAANAAAAAAAAAAAAAAAAAAAGTGAAAAACCAACAGCAAGTCTGTACAAAGAGCAAAATAAAAACCACAACTGTGAAGAAAGCCCAAAATGCTTAGAAATCACATGCCTTAGGGCATCCATGCCTCTTCTCCAGCAACCAAAAAGCAAAGCGCAGTAGCACAAAACAGAAGCAAATGAACTTTCCAGTCAATTTTCAGTTTGTTCTTCTGGTGAAGAGTCCTTGGTGTTCATTCTTGCAGCATGATTCCCATGTTCTCTTTAATCGTTTGGTTCCTTTTTGTTTTTTTTTTCTTTTGGTCCTGCACATCTCTGCAGCCAAAGGATGTTTACTTGGTTTCAAGAATCGGCTGTGCTTTGGAGTGGAATATTTTTGTGATACCCACTTTTAAAAGTCTTTGTAAACATGGGAAACTTAATCGTGGAGAAGAAGAGAAGGAGGAGAGCAAGAAGTGTTTTCCACTTAATTTGTTTTTCTTTTTTTGAAAAAAAAAAAAAAGGTGTGGGTTTTTTTTTAAATTGGCATGCAATTAAGGTGATAATGTGCTTTCACTGATGGTGGAATCTCAGGGAGAAAAATATACCAAGCAACTAAAGCTGTAAACTTTATCTAGCGGCTACTTTTCCAAAGGATTTTGAGAGTGCATTTCCAGTTTGCATCACGCTGAATATTTATTAGCAGGATTGACTGGAAATGCTTCAGAGGAGCTGTTCTGGTCTGCTCCATACGTAACAGTGATTTTTAAAGAACTGCCTAACTGAATGGTTACCTTAGGGAGCTCATCTGGTCGTGTGGTTAAATAATACGTATTTTGTAAACTTCAGTGGAAGACATAATGCTGTGTTTTCATTCTAATACCTTAAAAAAAAAAAAAAATTGGTGTGTGAGCACCTACAGGTGTACATGTATTTCCTCTCATCACACGAGCATCCTTGCGCACAGCCGATCTGGCAAGCTTGCCCATCTGCTTGTATTAGTAGTTGATAGACTGGCTTACAGTCGTATGGGAGATGAGCTAAAATACAGCAATAAATGTGTCTTTGCTTTAGGCATAAAGCAGCTAATCCAGCTGGCCCCAGTGAAACCAGTGGGCACTAGATAAGTGACATTTAGAGTCGTCGTTTGGGTTGTTTTCTTTTCCTGCCATTTGCAGAAATCGCATCTACATGTCATTTACATACACACTGCTTTTACATTAAAAAAAAGAAATGTTGTGGTTACAAATACACTTTGGTGATGATGAATTCCCATGCTCATAACATTTCCATTTCTGTGTATTTCCTCAAGCTTGAAGATTTGCAAACGGCATCCAACTTGAAGACAAATATCCCATTTTGATACGCTCTTTTTGCTGAAACCACAGGCAAAGCCTTCCCTCCTTGTAGACATGTGCCACCTTTTGTAGATGAAAAAGTAATCCTTTTATTTCTTTCTTTTCTTTCTGTTTCCCCTAACAGGTCCTGGGTTATAGGTGCAATAGCCCTACTCTGCCTATTAGGACTGACCTGGGCATTCGGACTCATGTATATTAATGAAAGCACAGTCATCATGGCCTATCTCTTCACCATATTCAATTCTCTGCAGGGAATGTTTATATTCATTTTCCATTGTGTCCTCCAGAAAAAGGTGAGACATTCTGTTCCTAGCAGCAAAATTGGTGACAAAAAGCCTCTGACAATCAGTAATAAATATTCTTAAGAACCATTTTATTCTCCACTGAAATTCAGAACTCTCCAAGTCTGCGCGTGTCAGTTGATAATTTTTGATACACATCTTGGTTTTAAAGGACAGCCTTTTTATCCAGTATAAACACTGGGAAGAATTTATACATGGATACATCTGGGTCCCAGTTTCTTGGTGTTTCCCACATTTTCCTATACAGGGAAGGGAGATCTGGCCTATGAAAACAAGCAAAATTTATTGTAGCAAGTGAGCTGTGCATGCAATGCCTCTGGTCGCTCCTGATTTATAGAGAATGCAGCTGGTACCTTGCTGTGGGGTGGAATTATTTGAGAGGAGGGAAAAAAAAATCCTTTCTTTTCCTATCTGTCATGGACTAGAAAATCAGCAAAAAGCTGCAGAGAGGCAAGCAGTGGGTGGCTAATTAAAGCAATTCAATTATTTTCTCTCAGCAAAGGATTGATTAGGCACTTGAGCATATTGGGCACTCGTGGTATTGCGTTTGTCTCAAGCACTGAAGGAAGAGCCTAATAAAAAAGCTGTAATTTCCTATTTAAACACTTGTTTCACAGAGTTTTGAAATGCTTCTAGACAGTCTGGCAAAATTTCACAGCTAACTGCTGGTGGTTTGGACATGCCTGGGGTTTTTGGGGGATTTTTTTGTCAATGGGCAATGTGACCTGCTTTTGGCTTTTCAGGACAGTCTGCTGATTTTCAGTCTTGTCCCATCTGGTTTCTGGGTTATCGTTGCCCATTAAAAAATTGCAACTGAAGCGAAGGAGGTGGCATGGCTTTACTCCAGGTGAGGAGTCAGCCCGGTTGGACTGTGATGCCCATTTAAAACACAACCAGTCTGTGCTGTGGGAAATCAGGATCCTGCCACCCCTGAGAATATAATCTCTAGGGCTACTGGCTCTCCAGTTCCCTGAAATTTGAATTTGATTGCAATAAATAATTGGGGAAAAAAATCAGAAGGTCTTATGTTTCTTTTGGTATTTTTCTTCTTAGTGCCATGCCAGAAGAGGTTCTTTTAGTACCTTGATGCGCCATGATGCTAGTTGATATCAAATCGATTAGGGTATTAATTTTCAGTCATAAATACTGTATCTGTAGTTTCTCCCATGCTCCTTTGATGTGCCTCAGAGGAAGCTACAGCCCACCGGTGTCAACAACAAGGAGCTTTGCTGCATAAAAGAAAGTCCCTTATGGTAAATGGTGAAGTTGTGTTGAGATTAAGGTGGAACACGCTTCTTCTCCATGTACTGCAACAGCTGTGGTTTTAATCATAGAATCAGAATAATTTTGGTTGGAAGAGAGACGCTCAAGATCGTAAAGTCCAGCCGTTAACCCAACCCTGGCACTAACCCATGTCCCTGAGAACCTCATCTACGTGCCTTTTAAACCCCTCCAGGGATGGTGACTCCACCACTGCCTTGGGCAGCCTGTTCCAGTGCCCGACAACCCTTTCTGAGTTGTCCACCTAGGAAAAATTGTGGGCTGTATTGAGTGTGGGAAGGCAGTGGGTTGGAGGAGGAGCTGCCCGCTAATCGCCGTTGCTCTTTCTTTGGCCAGGTACGTAAAGAGTATGGAAAATGCCTGCGCACACATTGCTGTAGTGGGAAAAGTACAGAGAGCTCTATCGGCTCAGGAAAAACGTCGGGGTCACGGACTCCTGGAAGATATTCCACAGGCTCACAGGTAACCCACACTTCTTGTCCATGTCCGAGCCTTTGCACCACCGCAGCAATGTCAGGAGGGAAACCCCTCTCAGCGCCTAAGGAGCTGCCTTAGAGCTCTCCCTGGTGCGCCCACAGAGATTTCCATCCCTCCCAGACCCAAATCCAACATGGCAGCTTCCCTCAGGGTGTGATGGCAATTGGCACCTCTCCAAGAACCTTCTAAATAAACGCAGTGAAAATAAAAAGTCCAAATCTGCCTTCTAGAGGCAGGGGGTGCTCACAACCTGAGCTGTCCTGCCTGCTGTCCACAGCAATCAGGAGCTGGGAGCATTTTCTCAGCTATGCTACATCCCTGTACATCCTTTAATCACGAGTTGAAGGTGGTTGTCACCGCTGTTGCAATGTACAGGAATGATGCTATGACAACCAAGTATTTTTCTTGCTAAAAAAAGACTGCAAGAATTTTCCAATAGATTTCCCAGTGAAAGGGCTTGATTTCTGGCCTTCAGCGTTTTGATCAATCCCTCACCTCATTCAATTTGCCTCATTTTATAGATCTCTTAGGAGATTCCATTAGGGTCATATTATCTTACTCAATTACTGGATTTGTTTTGCTGTGGTCACCTAAAAATTCAGGTTGGTGCAGTTTGCGCACTTAGCAGTTTCAAAGCGAACTTGTGCGTACAGATTTATGGACAGCGAGTTCATATAAAATGGAGAAGCTTACTTCATCAATAGAAACCAATCACAAATTTATTCAGTATTGCTAATGGAAGTAATTACACATGACAGTTCCACTATTAAATTATGAAAGACATGCAGTGAGTAACAGCTTATAACCTCCCAGGAAAATGTAATTTGCGATGTATGTCTTGGAGCCAATTACTATTTATTTCCAACAGTTTCCAAGATGTCACCCAAAAGCTCCGCTTTGGCATTTATGGAGGTCTGGATGTTACCCAGGGCCAATAACAGCAATAGATTAGGGAGCCATCAAATCCCACAGTAATCAATAATGTCCAAAACTCACTATATCCAGCAACCATGTAGGCAGCTGATTTGAAAGCCTTTGGTTTTATTAATACAGAACTCAGGTTTGAGGTACCAAGGCAAATTATTTTGCCTGCACAAGTTTGTCCTTGGAAGGATGGAAGTGTCAGGAGAAACCTCACGCAGGTTTTGGAGAGTGGATGGAGCTCCATCTGATCCCTGACTTTTGAATAGGTAAGGTGGAACACTCAGAAGATCCTTTTTTTTTTCTGACTTAGGAAACAGAATAATTACTTTATAGTGGACCATGTCAGAGAAATACAATAGATTAAATGTCCAGGTGAAAAAACAATTGCTGTAAAAGTGCATGGGCCTCATGTCACATAGTGCTTCCATTTATCATTCATTTGTGGGCATTTATTTTCCCGTTATTTGGTGCTATATTGGTAAAGCTGTAGCTTGCACACGTCTGGGTTTTTCTCATATATGATTTCTATTGCTGTTTTTAATTAAGATGTCAGCAATTGTATTATGCCTTTCTTATTTGAGATAGGTGTTTGTGTTCTGAGGTTCGGCGGGCAGGGTCTGGTACACATGAGGTGTGTTAGAGCGAAACAGCAAGCGCTTGCTTACAGCTGGCTTGGAAACAAGTCTCGTCCTGAGCCAGACATGCTAGTCGGCATCTTTAGTGAGGCAGAAAGAAAAATATCTTCAGCTGCTGAAAATTCATTACCTGCTGTGGTTCCATCCCTCTTCAGAGCCGGATTCGTAGGATGTGGAATGACACAGTTCGAAAGCAGTCCGAGTCTTCCTTTATTACCGGAGATATAAACAGTTCAGCTTCACTCAACAGAGGTAATTATAAACTTATTTTTTCATGTCTTTAACTCTTGCGATGGTTTTAAGAAGCTGGAAATGTGTTGCCCCTTCTCAGCCCAAACGGCACTGGACCCTATTTTCCCACAGCAGTAACTGGGAGGAGGTTTTGCACTGATTGTTACTTTTTTAAATTTAATTTTATTTATTTTTATACATGCATTTTCAAGAATTGTAGTTTCTGGAAGGGAGTTAGGAAGAGAAAAAAAAATAGCAAAAATGAACAGCAGAACATGGACATTAATAAAAACTGTGTGCTTGGAACAAAACTGGCTGCGTTGATGTTCATATACGTAGTTTGAAGAACTGACTGGTGTGAACTTACTTTAGAGACGTCTGCAGAGGAAAGGCTATCGGAAACGCCTGTGCCAAAAAAAATGTGGTGCCTGGCATGGGAGGAAAGCTGAACAGCTTTTTTTTTAAAGTCTTTTTTCAGGGAGTTATGGGAAAATGACAGTAAGGGAATACCAGAAAAAGAGCCTCGGAGATTGGTTTCTTTCCCCTTCAAGATAATTATTTTATGGCTTAGCCCTGAGCAACTGGATGCCAAAATCTGTTTTGTGTATGTGCACAGTTGATGCTGGAATTAAGACAGGGTAGAATTGGGATTACTGGGCCCAGCGGGTCTCTCTTGATGGTGAAAATCTGAAGTACTTCCGGTGCTGACAGCTGGACTGCAAAACACAACCAAGAATGGAGTTAGAACTTTGGTTTTTATTCAGTCTTTATTCGGCCACAATTCCCACTGATTTTAGGGCAAGTTTTGCCTGAGGATAGGCTTGAAGGATTTGGGCTGCCCTGTTAATCATATCAGCTACTGAGTGCTGGGGAGCGAGGGCATACGATTCAGTTCTCTGAACGTTATCTGTAATCTATCACCTAAATCAGCACAAAGCGGAAGGCAGTGCGGTTAATGTGGAGATATTCTTTTCCCTATTGCTGTGCTCCGATGGTTTTTGTGCCAGGATATTTTCCCCTTTGTGCTGCAGATTTGTTGATCAAGATGGTTCTAAGATGCCGTTACTGCAAATACCTGGTTTATCCACATGCGTTGCCCTCATACCTCTCTGTCTTCACGTCGAAGACCGGAGAGCTGCAGCCAGGCTGCTCCGGGGCTAATTTAGAGGGGGATCGGTTGTTGCACAAAGGTTACAGCAAGAACCACTGTTTCCCTCGGCCATCCATCGCTCCATCTCGGCGGCAAACCAAAATGTGGTATGCATGAAACATTCTCTCCTTTAGTTAGTGCAGAAGTTGATTTGCTCACCCTTTGCTGCTGAGGCAGAAGACAGACATCCCTCCTTTTACGGTTTAGGCTTTTCTTTTTTTTTTTGTGCAAAGAAAAAGAGTATGACTGCAAATTGGGAAAGCTGTGAAGAGGTTTCAAGTGGGCAATCTTTGTCCCAGTGTGGCGAAAGCCTGTCACTAGATGTGCCTGTTATTTAAAGGTCAGTTGGGAAATGAACTGCCAGGGGAGGCATCTTCAAAGCAGATTTCATCCAGCTTTTTTGCCTTGTGTAACATCGGAAGAGATAAATCACCCGAAGGGCCTGGATCTCTCCTCTGACTACAGAAACAGCCTGATAACTATTTTGGAAAGGAAGGTGGGACACTTAAGTGACTTGAATAAGTTGTGCATCACAGTATCACAGTATGC